>NQLW01000024.1:7006021-7190391 GCA_002312845.1 Kalanchoe fedtschenkoi | reverse complement strand
TTGATTCTGTCATCGGATGAAGAGAATTATCTAAGTGAAACCATAGACAATATTAAAACATTCTTGAAGTTATGTAATGAGTTTTATTTTCATTTTGTCACCTGCTGAAGCGACGAAGTTGCTATTTTTTATTATCGAGTGAAGGCTTGCCTGAAGCGACGAAACGTCAAGTGTGATTTTTATGTCATCAGTCTTTATTTCTCTTATCCAAACCATAGACGATACGATTCGCAGAAAGCAAGATGTGTACACAGTAAATGCCTTCTTGGAGTAGATTCGATGAATGAGACGTCACATCTACATGCTCATGTGAAATCTTGCTTGAAAAAGAAAAATCTAGTTGTAAAACAGTCCTTTCTTGATGTGAATAATAAGAATAAAGTAAAACATCAAGCTTCTAATCAGCAAAAGTGTAGGGAGAAATTAGTTTCAATAATCATATTTCATGAATATCCTCTTTCGATTGTTGACCATGCTGGGTTTAAGAACTACTCATTTTCTCTTTGGTCTTAAATAAGATGCAACAATGGATCAGATATATATTAAAATACAGTAAGTGTCACTTGTTACTAATATCGCACTACTCCTAATTTTAAGTATGATGTGACTGTCCTCAACAAGGATTTCTTCAGCAAGTTGGGTATAAGGGCTTGTTATGCACTAATAACTCATTGGCTGATCGGGACGAGTAAAATTATTAATAACAACATGTTGTACTAGAATATTAATTAGTATAATTGCCTTTTCAGAGATATAAACTTAATTTAGGTATTTTCAAATCTTGTTATAAAGAAAAACAAAGCGAGCTAAGGCTCTTCTCCTCATCCGTGGCTAATGGCAATGCTTTTGGTTTTTCTGAGATTGACTATTGGTTAAATGTTTAACCGTGGTTAAATCGAAACTCGACGGGGATGGGGATGGAGATGGTTTTGAGTTTCCCATACTCGAACGGTTATGGTGCGGGTATGGTTTTAATATGTCTCGACACGGATAGAGTATGGTAATACCACTAACCGCCCCGAACCCGTCCCATTGTCATCCCTATTCATGCTCACATTTTATTATTTTTATAAAATTCCATTTGAGACTTATTCAAATCTATTTGAAAAATAAAAGACATAATAATGCATTAAGCATGTGGCGCATCTAATAAGAAATGTCCATGTATGTTGCAGAGTAAATGTTCAGAAGGCTATTCTATTTGCAGAAGAATAGATAGCGGAAGCCGGAAGGGTAGTAGTAAAGCATAGAATTAGTCTAGATAACATATTTGTGGTGCCATATAATTATAATTCTTAGATATCAAGTTTATATAATTGTTGAATAGTGAAATTAGATAAAAACCATAAAATATTTATTCATGTATATAAAAAAGGAATATTCGTGTCGCTAAACCTTTCTATGAAAAGCGTGGAGAAGATGATAATAATGAAAAAATCAGTATCTATTGTGGCTGTCTTTATTGTTCTTTCTTTGAAGCTATGTGGAGGATTTATAGTTTTCAAATACATTTTTGGGATTCTCCGATGGAAATATTATGTTTTTATCTTTCAGATGAACAACTAGTCGTATTTGACAAAAATGATCCCACCAAAGAAGTTTTGAACAATGAAATAGCTAATGAATCTATGTTTATGACCTGGAGGAAAGTTTACAAACAATCATGGAGCTATAGATTTGCCATATTTCAAATTTCACAACGATTTTGTATAGAACAAATCAAAATTCTGATGAACACTCAGTAAGCACGTTTTCTCAATAGGCAGATTTTCTACATTCTTTTTATATGAGAATTATACTCGGGCTATGTGCTCTAAAAATTTTTGAACAGTTAAAGGAGTTCTCTATGTTTTTTTAAAAAAACGTGTGTTATGCTCTAGGATTATTGGATGATGACAATGAATACATTGGCGAAATAACGAAAACATCACATTGGAGCTCCGAATATTACATAATATTTCTATTTTCGACTCTAGTATTATTAAGTAGCATATCAAGACCTATATATGTTTGGGAGTGGACATGGAAACTATTATCTGGCTATATTTTACATAAACAAAGAATCATACACTCTCGTGCAGGTATATCAAAATCAGTAAATCATTATAATTTAAATAAAGTAAAAGCTAATTCCAAAAGGCATCAAATTAGATATCGTATCTGCCACTGTGGAATCAATATAATGCAAGATTATTACATTATCAAAAAAATATGAGACTTCAAATGAGAATTTTGACATCAGATTCTTCTATATAAAAATTCAAAGTGGATATTAAAAACAGGATGAAGAGATGGGCGAGCCAAATGACGAGGAAGCTAAGTGGATTCAAGGTGATCTTTTTATCCAATCAATGGATGATCCTCTTGCATCAATAGTTGACATTATTTATGTCGCAACATTAGATAAAATACATCATACAAATTTCTTTCAAGATAGAGTCATTCTTGTCCCCACTGGTGAGCTTGTGCAGTATAAAGAGTCAGAAGTAGATGAATTAAATATTATTTTATCTGACCATAATGTACAATTATCTAATACTACAAAAAATATAGCATATAAAGAATTTTTAAAAATGTGAAATAATATGAATCTTATTTAATTTCAATTTTCATAATGTTATATATATCAATATTTCTGCTCATATTAATATTATAATAAGGTCATTAATTTCTAGTGAGAGTATATAAGACATGTATTCAAGCGGTTTCAATAACTTTTTGGAATTTTAAAGTTTTAAGATTTTAGTGTTTTAGTATTTTAGGTTTCATAGATTTTTAATCTTCAAAATTTCTGATTTTTAGTGTTTTAAGATGTTTAAAAAAATCAAAAAAACATGTTTCAACTAAAACTATAAATCCTAAAGTCTTGAAAACTCTAAAAGCTCAAAACCCTAATATCCTACAATAATAAATATCCTAAAATTCTGAAATTTTAAACCACGAAACCATAGTTATTAAAATCGGACCGACCGGTTCAATTAGTAGCCAGACCTAGTTTTGATCTGGTTCACTATTCCTTACCGGATTGCAAGGTGAACCGGGTTGAACAAGGTGAACCCGCCGGTTCAACACTAAACCGGTCAAAGCGGACCATTTTATTACGAACCAGTTTATTATTAATTTCACATTAAACTTTTAGGTGGGAATTGAAGCTAAGCCCACTTCATCTTAAGACAAATCTTTAGACACTTGGCCACCTAAATTATGCTGTTACACACCATTTGACTTTAAATATATTACATTTTGATCCTCAATTAGACCGGTGGTTAACCGATCATAAATCAGGAACCGAAAACATGATCGGTTCAACTTCCGATCCGATTTTAATAACTATGCCTAAAACATCATACCAAACGAGTTGTTTTAATTGTTTAGGTATATTGTTTACATCGGATTATCCAAAACAATTTGGACCACTTTATAAAACAATAGTTATAGTGTACACTTAAAATAATCTTGGTATATAAATTATTATAACTTGTAGTGCATTTGGTGCTTTCACTTAAAAACTGTCATTTTCGAACTTATGTCTTACCCCATCAATTCCACATTACTGATCAAAATTCAAATCAACTGTAAAAATTGAAAAAATATTTTAATTCATAAAATTCACAATAAATGAGATTTAAAAAAACATAAAATCAATAAATTAATAATTACAGACTTTAAATTACGTAACTATGCATTCTTTTTCACCACTATTATCTAAATAGCTATGTTCATTAGATGAGCATACATATTCATCTGATTCACAAGAACACAACTATATTCACCAAATAATACTATATATTTATTATTTATGCTCTATTTATCATATGAACTTGATTGCTGAAAGAAGAGCAGATATATTCACCAAATGAACAACAATATGGATAAAAAAAATACATATTTATCAAATTAATATGTATATTCATTTGATGGACATAATATTTATTAGATGAACAAATGTATGTATCAAATAGAGAGCATTATTTATCATATGAGCAAATATGTTCATAAGTATAGAGTAATATTCATGAAATGGATAAAAATATTCGTCAAAATCAGAGGAATATTCTTCAAATGAAGACTAATTTTCATCTGATAGAGAGCAATATTTATCAGGAAGAAGGCCAAGTTGACATTTGATAAAAATAGGAAGTACATCTCTGTCTCTTTTTGAGGAGGAGAAGTAGGTGGTCCATTTTCTGTCATTGAATATTGCTCTTAGTGTTTGTCATTAAATCTGCAATGGGTATTAATGCAGATTTCTTGTCTGTCGTAGTTAGTAGAGTTCACTTCTGAACACAGATGAGGTGTACAACTTAGTAAGGCTATGCAGGATTTAGATATGCAAAGGCGACAACCGAAATTCTACCTTCCAAAACAAATGCATCGAGCGAAAAACTACTGTCGTAGCTCTTTGCGGCACTCTCAAATCCAATAGCTCTAAAATCATTACACCAAAATAGAAATTACGACGCACGTGAAACCATCGCGAGACTGATTGTCCTCTTAAGACTTGATCATCTCCTTTTTTTGAAAGATGTGTCATGGCAAAAATATCGCTTTATCTCATTGCGATCCTCTCAAATTCAATGATCTTAAAACCATCACGTATTTGTCACCTTAACCCAAATGCCACAATTTTTGGGACTGAGGCAACAGTCTTTAGCAGTTGTAGTAGACTCTTTTTCTAGTAGTGGCTCCTCAAATATTTCCTCAAGAAGCAACTATCTTCATTCCTTTTTCACTCATGTGCCCAAATATTTGATGTTATAGAGTAAATGATCCCATCAACCACTACATATCTCTATCTAGTTGATCTAGTGTTTTTAGTGTCCTAACTTTCTCTCTGCCAGCTAAAATTAAATCCACCTTCATTGTTTCCCATAAAACACTTCTGAAGATAACATAATATCATACCTTATCTAGCAAATTCACTAAAATAAGCATTCGCTTGAGTCAAGGAATATAGCTTACATCTTTCAATGTCTAAGTATCTCCAAGTGAGATTCATAACATAACATCACCTTTACCTTCCATCGTCAATCATTCACTATCTACAAGATGAACAACTTTGAACTTGTAAGCCATGAAGCAGTTTTTCTCCTAACTTGTGTGAACCTGCCAGGAAGTGTAATCAAGCAATAATAATCAATCAATGCAACACAACGATTTACGTGGAAAACCCCCTCAGTGTAAGGAGTAAAAACCACGGGACCGAGTCCAGCCAAAAACTCCACTATCAATCAAATGATAGTAGAACAGTCAGTCTTCTCTAGTATCCAACTAGAGGCAATAACATCATGTGAGCTAGAGACATCACCGTCAAGATATAAAATCTTGGAACAACAACATAAACAAGAGAAGTATAAGAGTAAAGAGTACTAGAATGAACCCTGAAATCTCCTCCTCCGAACTGTTCCAAACAGACCACTTTAGGAAGTTTCATAATTTTTGGCACTATAGGAGTCTTAACACAACATACCAATACATTATCTGACTCTAGGCTTTTTGTCACAGCTTTGACTAAAGTATTCTCAATATTATTTTTACCATCTTAAAAAAAATTCATGAAGTGATCGGTCTTTTTTTTAAAAAAACTCACTCACCCAACCACAAATGAGATTTGAACTGGATACCATAAGGATGCACCTTTGTCACCTAGCCACTAGTTGTGGCGTGCCCGGTCTTTTTAAAGTTCAAAAATTCAATGCACTGTGCACCTTTGACATATCTCTCTAGAGTTCAAAAATTAAAGATAAATAATGATGTTTTATTGTATTTTTTCCCTAGTGAATAAACTTGTTTGAGGAACATTATCATGTAGTGACACAATCTTTCTAATAGTAACATGTGTTTCAATCAAGATGGATGGGCATGTTACCGGTGTCCCTTTAATGTTGTGATTCACAAACTACATTATATCGTTAAAGCTTTCCAACGTATGATATATTAAAGGGCGTGTGACCTCCAAATCCAGAATTGTATTAGTCACAATAGAAGAGGGCATATGACTTAGCACTTGCTGCTTTGGATCGCTTTGGAGATTTAATGCAGCTAAGGGCAGACTTCTGAGTAGCCAATGGAACAAAAAGAAAGTTGGCAATGGAGGCAGACGAGGGATGTGTGGAAGAAAGACTGTTAACATATTTTTAGTATTTTAAGGTTTTTGTGGTGTTTTAGTTTCAAGATTTCTAGTTTTTTTAGTATTTTTAAGATTTTAAGGTTTTTAGGTTCAGTGTTTAGTGAAGTTTAAAAACATCATAAAATTACTATAAATTCAAAATCCCTGAAAAAGCCTAAAATACTCAAAATATTAAAAATCTTGAAATCATTAGTCCTGAAATTCCTAAAATCATTCAAAATGATGTCATCGTATGTCCGACTAGCCCTTATAATAAATACATAATATTGGCATATTAAAATTTAATATAATAACAAAATATGATGGAAGGGCATGTCGTGCTCCCAGTCACGTGACTCATCTCTCCTGCCCACACCCACCACACCTCCAATCACACTCTCTCCAACCGCCATCTCTATCCAACCGTCGCTATCCCTTCCACACCGTCGAATCGACGGGTGCGTACTAGTAGCTATATAAAATATAATAATATAAGTCATGTAACATACTTATTCCTAAATTAAATTTGTATCCATTTGAAATTGAGATGAAGTCGCAGATGATGTGAACAATGAAATTGAGGTAATTGTTATAGATAAAATTAAAACGGATATTTGGGTTGTGTTTGGTTTGAGGAAAGAAAAAAGGAAAAAAAATTTGAAAGAAAGTGAATTTCTTATTTAATCTATTTTATTTTTTCTTTGTTTGGTTTGAGTACTAGAACATTTTTTAGTTTAATATTTTTTCTATTTTTCATATAACTTTCCATTTAATTTTCCATCCCCAATTCTTCTTAAGTCTAACAAAGAATTCATTCTCATTTTCCTACAAATTTTCTTTTCCATCAAATTTTCCTAAACCAAACACAGCCTTAACCTTAGTGTAATAGGACTTTGAAGAGGATATTTTTTATTAAGAAAGACGGAAACTGAGTCATATGTGTGTAAAAATAGGGGTGTACAAAATCCGATTTGGATCGAAAAATGATCCGGCATCGGATCGGAATGGACGATTCAGACCGGACCAATTGATTCCGTTTCGGTCTCTGGTTCACTAATTTTGTGGATTCCGGTTTCCGTTACGGTTCGGTCCGAACCCGAAAAATTTTGGTCCTGACCGGAATGGACTAAAAAGGACCGATTTTATAATTTCTTAATAAACTATAGTACTTTTAATATAATAACTAAATATATTATATTTAATATATAAATAGAAAAATATTTTTTTATTAATATTATAATAAAATTAATTATATTTTGTGAATTCGGTCCAAACCGGTCCGGTCCAAATCTGAAATTTTCCGATTGATCTTCAATCTTTAAGAATTACCAATTCAGATTTCGATCCAAACTGGTTCCGATCGGATGACCGACCCCTACGTGTGACTATGACATATTTTGGAGACGCATCAAAAGTGATCATGTAGCTTAGAGGCCAACCGACTGAAGTTCTTGACAAAGGCATATTAGCTTGGATTCTTTGATGCAGTGGTGGTACCATTAGGGTGGACAGTGGAGACAGCTGTCCATCAAATTTCGGCCAAATGTTTCTATTTTAGTATAAAAATAATATATTTTTAATTTTGGTAACTTCAATTAAATCTAAAAATATGATATCTCTTAACTTTCTACTCCCAGTCAGCTTAAAAAAAATTAATACTCTCAATTAAATTTAAAAATATTATATTTTTTATTTTTGTATTTCATTCAATTTTTTAAAAAAAATTTCATATACCTAAATTAAAATTTCTAGTTCTGCCATTGCTTTGATGGTGTCTTTTTGAGATATTGTGGATGAGACACCCTAACATGAACAGCTCTTAAATCCTCGAGGATCATACTAGAAAGATGCCCACAGACGCAATTGCCTTTAATTATTGAAACAAATGATGTTGAGGTAAATCATTCATTCAAATTATCCAAGTACCAAATAACACCTGGTTATTTATTGTATGCTACATACTCCACTACTTTGTCATTATTTCTATTTGGGATGAAAATTTGAGTATTTTTTTTTTACTCACGAGATTCATTTTTTTTAGGACTGAAGAAATTTAGAAAAGAATCATTACTATTCAAATCCGCTTTGATGTGATTCTAATTTATTTATGAGATTTATGTCAAATTGGTGATGTGAGAGATTTAAACATGAGATCTAAAATTTAGCAAATTATGATTAATCGAGTTTAAATCAATTCATCTATCATGTGCCAGTTGAAAATTTGAGTATTCAGAGTAGCGGTGTACAAAATTCGGCATGGATCAGAAAATGATCTGGAATCTGATCGGAATTTATTGAATCAAACAAGATCGATGGATTTCTATATGAGCTTAAATCCGTCAATTTTGTGAATTCTGGTTTCTGATTCGGTCCAAATTTGAATTTTTTTGATCCGTACAGAAATGGATCGATTTGACATATTTCTCATAAAAAATAATATTTTTCTGTATAATATATATATATATATATCTTATTAATAAATTAATAAAATTATCCTACTCCTATTCGAATTTGGGTCTAGTTTTGAACGTGTGAACACTCCTAATCCCAAAAGTGTGTTATTTATTACTCACTCTATCCTCTTTTACATGTTACTTAACTGATTTTTTTGTTCACTTTTATTTGTCACTTAATAATTTTCAATGCGTATTTAATATCATCAACTATCTTAAAACGTCAAACATTAATCACTTCTTTATCATAATTAATAAAAAAGTCATTTATCATCAGTAATAATCTATCGATTTTACTTTTTGCATAAAATTTTTAAAAAAAACATCAATCACCCACTCATTAAATTTGTTTAACTGTTAGCATTTATTTCACCTTAATCTACTCAAATTAATATTAAACGGCGAATGACGGATGGTGTATAATTTATGAATGAATTTTTTAACAAGAAATGCGACATCCGCGTCAAAATCAAAGTCTGACGTTTATCTATTTCCGACATCTACGGTAAATAATAAAATAAAATAGATTTATATTTTATAACAAACATTACGAAGCAAAGAGAAGAGCAGCAACAGGAGAAGAGCCTGTCTCTCTCTCTCCACCACCCATCTCGCCCACCACCACCTCCACCTCCACCTCCACCTCAATCGTCGTCGACACTCAGCTACGCAATCGGGATCTGAAAACCTCAACTTTCATGGGCGACGTCCAAAAATTTCAATGGCGAACAGTCTCATCCACTCGCCCTGCATCTCGTTTCCTCTTCTGATCTCAATCAAGCTTCTTCCCGTCACCGGCATTCTCCTCCTCCTGTTCCTCCTCCACTCCCTTTTATAGCCCCCTTTCTTTTCCTCCTTCCCGCCATCGGATCCGATTTCTGATACCCAGATCGACCGCCACTTGGTTCCTTCAGCTCTGCGCTTTGAGGTTCGCGTCCCTTCTCGATCGTTTCGTTACAGTAAAACCATAAGCTTAGGACATCCTCAACTTTTCCCTTTATCCTTAAGCCGAGTATCTCCTTGACTTGGGGATTTGTGTACAGCTTTACGCATATGCTTGTTGTGGTGATTTGAGCTGATTGAATTCATTGACTTTGCATTTATTGATCTGTAGTTAATGTCTTACTGATTTCTTTCTTTGAAAAAACTGTGTGTGTGATCTGGAGCAGGAGGTTATTGGATATGGCATCAGTATTTTTGTACCATGTGGTTGGGGACTTGACAGTGGGGAAACCCGAGCTGATGGAGTTTGTGGAAACGGAGACAGTGGAGGCTGCCATAAGGGCAATTGGGGATTCAACTGAAGGTGGTATCGCTGTATGGAAAAAGAGATCAGTGCATCCTGGTTTTATTGAAGATAGCCAGATGAGACAACAGCGGTTTGTGGGCATCCTCAATTCGCTAGATATTGTCTCCTTCCTGGCTAAAGATTGGTGCTTGGAGAACCAGGAGATGGCGCTGAAGACCCCAGTATCGGAGGTTGTTGTTCACAACAATTCTCTTCTGAAAGAGGTTGATCCTGCGACAAGGTCAGTGGAGGGTCTACAAATTCATCATTACTCGTATTTTGCTTTTTTTAATATATTTAGTTGTCTGCTGCTATTGTTTACTATAAAAATAAGCTGTCCATTTTAGTTGAAATGGTATGTTTTCTTGATTGGTGTTTTGGGTAATGGCTGGGTTAGGTAGGTAACTCGATTCTATATTGGGATCTTTTGTCAAATATGCCTTTAAATATTGTAGAGACATGTACGCAGTTGATTTACTTCATGGAAAATCCACTTTCCCTCATTAGTCAATGATTCCATACGAACATATCTTGAAGGGATATCCTCAAGGGACAGTTACGCCATTCAGGCCTCGCCACTTTTACCATCTGTTGGGTTCCTCGAAAATTTTAGGGATGTAAAGAAAATGTGGAGGGAAATTATGTTTTGTGCACGGAAAATCAAAACAAAACAAATAGCTTGCAAAACAAATTTTCCCCTTATCTTCCATGTTAAAATTACTTTCCCGCCTATTTTCCATTTCGTTTTTTCCACCAAATTATCTGAATGAAGCGATAGTGGTTCCTTTTGTACGAGCTGTATTTTATGCATGTTTGCTAGAGGGTCTGAACACTGTACGTGATCACAATCTGTTTCCTTCAGTCTGGATTGGATATATATGAAATGGCCAGCATGGAGCTAACTTCTTGCTGCCTTCTTTCCAAAATAACCAGAAGTAAGAAATGTGCCTCCACAAGCGATTGTCAGGCAACCTAAACTTCTTTTCAGTCTCAGATTTGTCAGTTTAAATAATTGTAACAGTTAGACTCTCTTCTTAAGGTTGTTTGTCATAGAGTAACTCAACTGCTATCCTCACATGTGGTCAGTTTTTAAACACTTTATACTAACGTTGTCCCCAATTACTGGATGGTTTTTTGCCTTGGAAAATGCAATTCGTTGCTCTACTTTTATACTGTATACTTTGTACTAAAACTAGTTTTCAACATGTTGCCTGCGGTATCAAGTATCACAGTTGCATATTGTGGCTTGTTGATGTTAAGATCTCAATTTTTGCAACATGGTTGTTATACATTTCTTGTTTGTCGACGTCTCAGGTTAATAGATGCCCTGGAGTTGATGAAGCAAGGGGTGAGGCGGCTTCTTGTTCCAAAGAGTGTAGGATGGAAAGGTATGAGTAAGCGGTTCTCAATTCTGTACAACGGTAGGTGGCTGAAGAACATTGACACCTCGAGCGGTAACAACGCCAACGCTATTCTTAGTACCAATATGCCTTCCTCATCATATGTTAGCGCCATCAGGGACAGGTTTTGTTGTTTGTCTAGAGAAGATGTCATCCGCTTCCTTATCGGCTGCCTTGGGGCTCTGGCCCCACTGCCCCTCTCCTCCATCTCTTTCCTTGGAGCAATCAACCCAAACTACTGCTCTATTGAAGCTTCCATGCCAGCAAGTAACGTCACTCACAAACTCCCAGACGATCCAACTGCAGTTGCGGTTGTGGAACCTTCACCAGACGGTCAATATAGGATTATTGGTGAGATATCAGCGTACAAGCTGTGGAAGTGCGACTACTTAGCTGCAGCATGGGCTTTAGCCAACCTCACAGCAGGACAATTTGTGATGGGAGTAGAGGATAGTATGACCTCACGGAACCCTCCCAACTTTTCAGTTAGCTCTACAAACTGCGACAGTTTAGCAAATGGAGGATCAGCAAGGATGCCAAAGAAGTTCAGCAGCAGAAGCATTGGGTTCCAGAACAATCCTACAAGCCTGAGTCTCGGCATTAGAAGCATGTACAGGGGCAGAAGCGCACCTTTAACTTGCAAGGTTACAAATTCATTGGCTGCTGTGATGGCTCAGCTCCTATCACACAGGGCTAGCCATGTATGGGTGACAGAAGCTGACAATGAAGATGTTTTAGTTGGTATCGTGGGCTATGCCGACATCTTGGCTGCCGTGACCAAACCGCCTTCATCTGTCATTCACTCAACTCAGTCATATGATTGTTTGGGAACCGAACAAAATTGAGTTCAGTATATTCGTTTCTCTTAGATTCAGTTGAACATATGTTATGTATGCAAATGTGGCCGCATATGCTTTAGCACAGTATTCCTGTAAAATCTTTTTGACCTTGTGAGTTCTGGGACCTTACTTATGTTGGATGCCTTTCAAAGATAAAAATTTCTGTAAGTCATGGATATCTCATTTTATTGTTCAACAGCCAGTGGGTTTCTTGTAGTTTGAAGAAATGCTAATTTTTAACCTGAAACTTCAATTTATTTATTTTTTTACAGATTTTGATATTGTATCTCTCGACCGTCAGCAACCGCTCTACTTTATTGCCGGAGAAGACGGGAGATGACTATCAGAGTTTGAAGGAAGAAGAGTGAAGGATTCATGTCCAACACTGTCGTTTTGGTCACCAGTAGAAGAAGGCTTTCCCACCTGATCAAGGGACGTGGTCTGAAGTGCTTTTAATTTAGCTATACGAGCCCGATTGAAACAGTGTCAGTTTGACTCTCTTCTATATTTTCCATTCCCCTTTCATTTTCCTCTCAACGAGCTTGAGATATAAATATCTTCAGCTCTCTTCATGTAAACGCATATTATGCTCAACATCAATGAAGAGAAGCTTTAATTACTCGGCCATCATGGTATTAGAGCAAGGAGTTCACAAATCAGAGCTTGCATATGAAAATTTCAACTAAAGTTTGGTAATATTCTGACTAAACTTTCAATTTCTGTTTCTTGAAAACATCTTTCAATTTGCTGTGGTTCTTGAGTGTTTTTCACTTTGGTGACTCTTACTATTTCGAATTGACTGTTGATTGGTTGAATTTGTGGTTGATTCATAACTAAAATATGACTAGTTTATCTGAGATTCATGAGAATGTATGTGAAGAATCCGTTGAATCAGATTCGAGTGGTAGAGCATATGGACAAGCTATGAACAATTATGAGATTACCACCCGTCATCTGTTCTTTATTAAAGCCTGTGAAGGATCCGGATCTAAGACCACTGTTGTGAATCTTACTGGTACTGATAATTTTCATCAGTGAAAAAAGGGAATAGTAATGGCTTTATTAACCCGTAATAAGTTTGGATTCATCTATGATTCAATTCATGTGCCTAGTGTAGACTCAATTCTCTAGTTTGATTACAGCTGTTGCAAACAAACAGTGGCTGCTTGGATTACTAATTCACTATTAACATAAATATCTAAGACTATCATGTACTTGTATGAGCCAAAAGGGTTATGAGAAACCTTAATCACCAAATTTAGTGAAGTAAATGCAATTAGAAGATTTCAAGTAAAGAATGACATGCATTATTCCAAATAAAGTGCTGTGAGTATATCTGGGTATTTTGCAAAGCAAAAAAATTTAGATGCTCTTAACAATATGATCAGTACAAGGAAGTGTACTTGTGCCAAATATATGGATGATAAAAAGGAAGAAGAAGAGGACAATGTTATGCTCTCTCTAAAGGGGGCTGTCATATTTTGATGATGAAGCCACTACCTAACTTGGAATAAGTTTATGCCATGATCATTCATGAGGAATGCCAAATGAATTTGTCTGTCCAAATCAATATTGAAGCTACTTCATTGTACTCTAAACAAGCATATACTTCACATTTTGATGATAAAAAGGAAGAAGAAGAGGACAATGTTATGCTCTCTCTAAAGGGGTTCACCTACAATACCTATCTATTAGAAGTTATATTTTGATGATGAAGCCACTGTCTAATTTGGAATAAATTTATGCCATGATCATTCATGAGGAATGCCAAATGAATTTGTCTGTCCAAATCAGTACTGAAGCTACTGCATTGTACTCTAAACAAGATATACTTTACATGGTGGTTTCAAACAAGGTAACTTTTGTGTTGATAAAAGTTCTGCAAAAGAATGTGCTTATTGTAGGAAGATAACTCACTCAAAATTTCAATGTTATAAACTAGTCGGCTATACAGAGGGGCATAAATTTTATAGGGCACCTACTCCTCAGCAACTAACTAACAGAAAGAAATTTTCAAATCGACATTAGGCACGTGCTAATGCCACTATAAGCACTTAACCATAGTGATTGTTAGTCTTCAGAAAAATCAAGTCCTGCAATATACCTGCCCACTTAAGATCAGTTGCAAGAGTTATTTAAAATGATAATCACAAGTAATGCTTCAACTAGTTCAGATGTGGTAGTCAACACTACTATGTTAGGTAAAACTCAGTGTTGCTTAATTGTTGGTACTAATATTGTTTGAATCCTTGATTCGTGTGCAACCCATCACATCACTTCTCACTTCCATCACCTTATAAAGCCTACACCCGTTTCTTCCATCATTAAATTGCATAATGGAAAGTCTACTCTGATTACTCATACTAGCTATCTCCAATTAACAATTCAGACCCTACTCCATAGCGTTATCTTTGCTCCTCACTTCACCTTTAATCTCTTATAAATCTCCTCTCTTCCTCATCATACCATTAATAATTTCCTGTTGCAAATGAATGTATTTTGTATGACCAAGTGGAGAAGAAAACATTCTTGATTGGCAAACATGTTCAAGAATTATATCATTCGATTTTCTATGTCCCTCTGGACATACATCCTTGTCAGTCCTACATAATATCATTACCTCACTGTTGGAAAATTATGATTTACAATGACTTACCGTAACCCCTAAGTTGAAGTTTTGATAAGACGTAAACTTTGGAAAAAGATAAAAATATTTTCAGGACTCAAGAAACTTATTCAAGGAGTGGATTCAATTCAAGAAATGTTCAAAAGATCAAATGGTTCAAGTTACAATTGATTTTGAGCATTTGGAAATAAAGTTCAATCGACTTGTGAAATTTACCACTCGGTTAGAAAATTCAAAAGAGGCATTTAGACATGTCTGATCATTCTCAATTTTGAAGAGATTCTACACATATATGTTTTCTTCAATCTGAACGGTGGAGATTGGATTTCAACGGTTGGTTTGGGAGAAAACAAAGTCAGAACAGAAGCTGCCGAGATTAATTTTCTGCACTGACGGGTTTGATCATACTCAACGATCGGAAGAGTATCCATGGTTGGATTTGGCTGAAATTTGGACAGGAGTTTGAATACATCTAGAAGAAAATTCTGAACGGTGGAGATTACGTTTGAAGCTCTGGAAGGTCGTCATTTCCTAACGGCTAGTTTGGCTGCCAGATTTCAAAAAGTCATCAATAGTGGCTGAAATTAAGGAATGGTGTCTCAAGCTCTCCAAACGGCTATAAACGGCTATATTCTTCAAACATCACTATAAATAGGCCTCTTCACTCAAGAAACTCAGACAAGAAGCTCTCCAAGAGATACATTCATCATAGCTATCAAGATTACAAGATCAAGGCATCTTATTCTCAAGTAAGTGCAAGTAGCATTTTGTTCTTCAATTCATATCCAAACTATTGCACTTCTTTGCTCAAATTTGTGAGCTCTTTAGGAGCATTTCTCTGAGTTATTTGTAATGTTTGAGAGACTTCTATAGTTCTCATTCATTGGTAGGATTTGAGCCGAAAATCAAATCGTTGGTTAGGTAGGATTTGAGCCGAAAATCAAATCGTTGGTTAGAATCGTTGGTTAGGTAGGATTTGAGCCGAAAATCAAATCGTTGGTTAGGTAGGATTTGAGCTGAAAATCAAATCGTTGGTTTGGTAGGATTTGAGCCGAAAATCAAATCAAGTTGTAAGGTGTGCTTGAGCCGTAAGTCGAGCGTTTGTAAAAGTTCTCACTGACCTTGAAAGTGATCTCTAGTGAAAGGTTGTGGAAAATCCTAAGTGGAAGCTTAGGTAGTGGACGTAGGTCTTAGTACCGAACCACTATAAATCACCTTGTTCTTTGTGGTTGTTTTAGTTTATATTCCGTAAAAAGTTTCCATCAAGCTCTATTCAACCCCCCTTCTAGAGCTTGGGCTTCCTACACTCACAAATTCCATCAGTTCCTTCTTGAATTTGTGAAGTTTGCCAACTTGCAAAATAAAAAAGATTATCATTCCCATTAGCACATCTAAGTCTGATTTTTATTTTGATATTGTTTATTATGATATTTGGGGGACGTATAAACATGAAACTTACAATGATTATAGATACTTTTTTACATTGTTAGATGAGTTTTCTAACTTTACTTGGGTATATCTATTGAAGAATAAGGTCTTGTTTTGTTGCTCTTATTGAGCTATATTAAAAGATGGTCTCTTATTACAATAAGCATTCAGTGAGCCAATATTTATTTTTTTCTGCTTATTGAGTATTCAGTAAGTCTAAATCACTCATCCTCAATTTCATATCTAAATCATTCAGAGCGGAGACCGCACTTCAAAGCGACCAGCAACGTTTTTATCAATCTTCTCGTTGAAGAAATCATGCCTTCAAGAGGACATAGAGTTATATGCCATCTTCATTGACTTCGCCCTCCCCTCAAATTCCTCAAACCCTAATCCTAACATTGACATCGTGTCGGTCATCAGTTAGTACATCATCATCATCATCTGAATCAACAACATTGATCATGGTAGAGCAGCCGACCAACACCCCACCTTCCTCTCCATCTTTCAAAGTTGTAATAGGAGCCGATTTCCTCGGTTGCAATCTTAAGAACACCCTGATCTCCCACCTCAAATCCCTCAACATCGAGGTAACGGATCTAGGAAGCTCCTACTATTCCATCGCTGCCGAGGTCGGCCGCTGCATCTTCACCGATCCTCTATCCACTTGTGGACTCATCGGCTACGGAACCTGCGACGGAGTCTTCATTTTTGCCAACAAGTTCCCTAGTGTCTTCATCGCCACTAATCTCACCACAGGTGACGCATAGAATACGCGATACATCAACAACTGCAATTTGGTTGCCATGTCTGGGATGTTGACTGCTCCGGAGGCTGCGATCGAGATACTTGAAAAAGTGCGGACAGCCATGTGTCGAGATACTTGGTTGCCGCTGCATCTTCAACAACTTTTTCAAAATAGATAAGTTTAGTCCTAGAACAATCAAGTGTGTGTTTATAGGTTACCATTTTGAGAAAAAAAGGTTACATGTTATATAATCTTGACACAAAAACAATTTTCATTAATAGAGATGTTGCTTTTATTTAAAATCTTTTTAATTTCAAAACTGTTTCCAGTGATAGTTTAAATGTTTCAAAGGCTCCCCAAAGATCACATATATTCTAATAATCATTTTGAGCATCATTATTGCACTCACTCTCCTTCATATGACTCATTTTTTATCACCAAAACACCTCAGTCCCTATATTGCATAAATCCACAGTGAACGGTAAAGTTTCGATTACTATTCATCTAAACCGTGAAAATTCAAAAACTTCATCTTATTTAGTTTCTTCTCACATTTGTCTCTTCTTCCATCTTCTCATCATTTTTCTGAGTTCCAAACCACTTTACATACTTCAAATCCATCTCATTCTCAGAGTATGGGTTCTCCACAAATGCAATAAATCTTTAATTTCCTGCTCTTGTTTCCTCCTCTTAGTCTTACCACTTACCTCACCCTATAAATTCTTCTCCCAAACCTAAAACAAATATTCTCTTACCTCAGAAGTACACTGAATATATTCTTTTTTATATAAATGATTTACCTCATATCAACAATGCTTCGTCTCATAAGATATTTTACTCTATCTCGCATTATATTTCATATGATCATCTTACTCCTTATTATTATTTCATGTCATCTGTGACAAATATTACTAAAATGACATCACACACTCAAGCTTTTAAAGATCTCAAATGGGTTGCTGTCAGCGAAAAAGAAATTCAAGTCTTGGAGGATACCAAAACTTGAGTTATTATTGAGCTACTTATAAGCAAACACATTGTTGGTTAAGTGGATATAAAAAGTTAAATACCAATCTAACGGTCAAGTGGATAGTTACAAAGCTAGATTGGTGGTTAAGGGCTTTACTCAAATTCTTGGATAGGACTGACCTTTGCTCCTATAACAAAGATGACTACAGTCAGAATTATTCTAGCTCTTGTTACCAAATACTTAGGTAATAGTTCCATAAATTATCTCAAGCTCTTTAAGAATTTAGATTTTCTCAATGCCCTTCAGATCACTCTCTTTTTACCTTCTCAAAGGGTACTCACTTTGTGGTCATTTTGATTTATGTTGATGACATTTTACTTTCTGGCCCCTTTAAGACGATAATGGATAGCTTAAAATTGCTTGCAATTTATGCTCACACTCGCTTGAAATTCCTTGTGGCTTGAAATTGTTTTAATTAATCATTTTCACATATTGGTTCCTGTAATGAAGGACAAGTGTCAGTAGTATATTTAATTGACATGCATACCCCGCATTGCTGCACCGCAGCGGCCTCCATCTTCTTCGGCATTTTGTGTACCATGATTTTCACTTATGATATTTCTGAGGATGAGTCTTCTGTTGGTGATGGTGGTGGTGTATCTGAGGTGGTAACCTCGTGTAGTCCACAATATCAGTTTTATGAGTAGAATATCCAGGTGTTTTCTATAATCTCTTCAATGATCATCCACACTGTATTAGGATACTTGTTCTAAGCAGATCGGCATTCAACATCCCCCTCTCCCATGTAGTCATGCCCTTGATGAAGAACTCGATTAGGGTATGGTTAGCAAACACATGGTTCTGACACTTTGTCAGCAAATATCTGAAATGCTCGTAGTGGTCATACATTGTCTCTTCTGGTTGCTACTTTATCTCACATATCTCCTTCACGATTTATGTAGATTTAACCACAAGAAAGAGTTTCACGAGAAACATGTCCCGCATCTGGCTCCATGTTGTAATAGTACCTGCAGGCATATACAACAATCATTCTTTAGACTAATTCATAAGAGAAATGGAGAATGTTATTAACTTGAATAAATCTAGATCTGCTCGAACCAACTTCATCATGATACAAACCTCGTTGAACTCGTTAAGATGTCTCTAGACATCTGACGTCCCTTGAAATTTGAGGAGTTGGTGTACAACATTACTCTTTATCTTGATGTCGACATCATCTTCATTGTTAAGCTGAATGCATAATGATTGATCATAGAATGTTGGTCCGGTCACCTCCCTCATGGTCCTTCTTCTAGGTTCTGGCGATGCTGCTATCTCTCATGCTTGTCTGACTACTTGATAGGGTATTAATTTACCTTATTTTAGGTGCCTATACTTTGAATATTTGAGTTTTTTGAGTGATTATGGGTGATTTATAGTTGATTTTGTCTCTTGTAGATTAAGTATGAAGAAAAGTAGTTTTGAAAGAGAAAAATAATGAAAACAGTGCAAACTGGACCAAAATCAGACAACTAGCCAATTTTAAGGGTCAAATTGTCAAATGGAGAAACTTCATGGGCCTTTCTGTAAATACCTAGAACCTTAACTCGACCCGGCTCAAGCAAGAGCTCAAGTTTCCGTAGTCTTTACGGCGGCACAATCTGAATCGAGTCAAGGCAAGGTCCTGACTGAGTGAGAGGTTGTTCACCCGTCATTACTATAATACGATCCGGATCGTGCTCAGGCTAAAGCGAGTACGACCTGGATCGTGGTGAAATGTGTTGGGCACAGGAATGAGTATCCTTACGAACCTTTTTTAACAATAATATTCCTCTCAAAAATTGCCTAAATTACAAGATAATTACAAGATGATATATCAACTATAAATTGAAGACCTAGGGCTCATTCTTCACATCTTCGCACACACAAGAGTCTACTGCTACAGATTCTGTCATTTAGAGTTAGACCCCTATGAGACTAAACTTTTTTCAACCACCTTAGTTTTAATTTTATTATTGTGATTGTATTATTATGATGTGTAGTGTGTAGTCTGTCTATTCAAGGATTCTGCGGATCCTAGGTTGTTTGTATATGTTCAATTAAAAATATTTTCATCCTTATTTGTTCGTGCCCTTTCAATATACTGTGCATGACTAGTGTAGAATTATTGATGAATCTATCTTCCATCCATTACTCTAGAGACACCTAGGAATGTAATTATTCAGAGTTTTAATGTGCATGCTACAAAAACTTAGTTTAGAATTAAATAAATTATCCTCTAGACTAGAATATTCCTTTCCACGAAGACCGAAATCGGGATGGATTGGATATTTTACTTAATTGTAGTAGTTGGCCCTAGACAACCGAAGACCAAAATCAGAAGCTTGTCTAGAAATATTGAGTAGTTTATTTATCCAGGTGCATGTTTATAAAATATTGGTGTATCACCATTTGACTAGTATTTGTAAGCTACAAAGACCATAATCGGGAAATAACACAATACGAAATTAATTATAATTAATAATTTACTATGTAGCAACACCTACAAGTCGGACTTGCATGTAAATTATTAAGTGGTATGTCGTATTATTAAAATTACATGATACATTGTGAATGATTTATTTACGCTTCAAGGATAACATGAGAGTTTGCATACAACTTAGGTGAAGCAGAAATCTTAGGATGCTTCCATCTTATGAAAATAACTTACATTCCATAATTATTTTTGTTTTGCGTAGTGACTCAGTTAATTACAAATCAATCGACTAGGATTAAATATTTATTAACTAGTGCCTCCAACAAACTTTACTTGCTCTTTTAGATTTGACTCATACTTTCTGAATATATTTGACTGCAACTGATCCATGAAACTAATCATTGACATATATAGAGGATCAAAATACATGTGTCAAGCTCTCTCATTTGCGTTTCTTTGACGGATAAGCTGTTACATAGCATGAAAAATGATTATCCTGAAATTGATTCGTGAACTGAATGACAACTTATCAAAAGCGTTACTTGAATTAAGCAGCGAAACAAGAAAACATATCTATGAGTCAACATGGCGCGTGCTCGGTCAGTAAAAGGTTGCGCGCTTGAGCAGTTAAATAATCCTAAAAAAATTAAAACAAAAAAATGACACGTCACTAAAAAAATAGAGTTAACATATCTTGGAAATAGTGCTTATTCGATAAGAGCATCGTTTAAGTATCTTATGCATATATAAATATCTTTCAAAAAAAATATAAATATTCATATAGCTGATAAGTTTATGAGATGAGATGTTATGTTTATCATATGAACTTTGTTCTCATCTGATACTGTTGTGTTCATGGGACAAAATTCTAACAACAAAACGTACAAAAATTTAGAAAAAAATAAGAAAAATAGTTTAATTCAATAAAAAAACTCAAACGAAAAGTAAATTTAATAAATTAATATTTTATAGAAATTAATTATATATTTATTCACTAAATGTGATAAATATTAATTATATTTGCACTTGATTTATTCACAAAAAAATTATATTCATCATATAAGCATTAATATTCATTAGATAAATTACGTTATTTATTCAATCAATATACATAAAAATGAAGGATTAAAATATAAATATTTAATGAATTAACTATCATGTTCCATGCTTTGCATCTTATTGGGCCTGGACCTTGACGCGGCCCAGTAAAACCCGAAACAGATCGTCCTCGTGCCATTTCCTGCCATCGACACCAGCAGGCTGCAAAAGAGTGAGTCCAAGTGTGTTTCAGCTGATCGGAGATTGGCGATGGCCGACGACCGGCCGACGACGCTGAACTGCACGGTGGTGGCCGTTGACTGTGAATGCTTGTGGTACAGAGTGTGCGCCGACTGCGAAAGAAGCCTGTCTGATGACCCTGCAGCCACTTGCAAATACTGCGAATTCGATCCTCTCAAACCTCACATCGTCCGCCCTTCCAAGCGCCTCTTCCGAATTCAGGTCAGTGACTTTTCTTCTTTTTTTTTTATTATTGGTGATGTGAGTGACACTTTCGCTAACTAGAATTGTTTTCCAATCACGCTGGGGTTATCAGTTTTGATAATAAAATATCAAATCGAACAGAAAATCAAATTATTAAATTAATAATTAAATTAATATAGATTTAGTTTTTATTTTTTATTATTGAATTTATATATGAATATCAAAATTGCAGCTTTAGAACTACCTTGATTTCAAAAAAAAGTGCACTGCAAAAAAAATTGGTCTGATTTTGGATGATGGTTAATAATATTAGTTTAGAAATATAATGATAAATTTTAATTTAGAAAATCAATCAAAATTTTTTTATCACACCCTTTTTGAAAATTGTGGTAGTTCGGACCACAATTAGGTAAGTGGTGATAGTTCGGGACCTTTTGTATCTTATCCCTTTTAAAAAATCACTTCAGTCGGTTTTTTGGTTTTTGACTTAATTGAACCAAAAGAAAATCAATTTGGTCAGGAACCGAACCGCCAATTGGTTCGGTTTTTGGTTTTGAAAATGACGAACCGAATAACACCATTATGTGTTAGTTTGGTTCGGTTCAAAACCAACCGATGAACAGCCTACTGATGGTTTTCAATTGGACTTTTTTTTGGGGTAAGGAAATCAGGAATGTGCATAGCTGGTGGTCCAATTGTGGAGATTAATGTGCTACCATTTTTTTCAGGTATCAATAGCCACGGACACAGAGGTGTTTGTGGTGATATGCTTTGACAGAGTTGCAAAAGTACTGTTGGGCTGCTCTGCTGATGAGCTTTTCCACTTTGCCAAGTTCCATCCGTTTACAGGTATTCAGCTTTGCGCCCTTCTTTTTGTTCGTGTATTTTTCTTATAGAGTTCTGTGTGATCACGTATATGGATGTGTTTCTATTAGTGATATTTCTAGTGTATTTTATTGCTGGGATGAACTTCTCATGCAGCTACCACAGTGGGTCGAATTTTGGAAGGGGAGATGTTGAGAGTCACTCTTTCCAAGGCAAAGAATGGATACTCCCAACATCTTCGTGTTGCATCTGTTGTGCCCTTGAGGACTGGTTTCCAGCCAGCCATTTCAACCTTGAAGAAGATTTACAAGGTGAGATTGTTTCCCAACTTGTCTCTGCATATTATCAAGTGTTTCGTTGCATCTTTTAACCATTAATATGCCACTCGGGTGATATACTGCCAACACTTTCTCGACTTGAGATTCTGAGTGAACAGGAATTAATTATTCATTTCTGGTGCAATTACGGTATGTGAGTTCATTCATACTTATATATTAGTGAAGTTTTTTTTTCATTGAGTATTTGAGTCTCATGATAACTATCTTCTTAAAGTTACTGTTTTGTGTGGGCACAAGCATAAAGTTGTTTGCGGGCAGTCTTTCACATAGGTGATGTTTTTCCTTGTTCCTCTGGCACAGCAAGCTTGCCTTGCATCCATGCCTTGAGCATTTGCGGCTATGCCTTTGGTTTATCCATTGGAACCATGTGTCCAGCATCATGGACATGTTGTTATGTTTCATGAAAATGAACAATTTTCATTTTATGTTTTCCGTGTTGATAATACAGCCTACCCCGTTTTAACGCATCTATTAAAGCAAAATATGCTTGGAGATAGTCAAACTGAATTATGTAAAATATGTGAATAGGGAGGGACCTTAAGGAAGTTGAGAGGCCCATGGTTCTTCAGTTGTCCAGCTTCTTTACCATCTACTGAAAATGAAATGGTTTGAGAAGCTTTAAAATCTTTTTGTCCGGACCACTCCATTGCATGCACCCACCTTGAGTTCCCTATTTAACTGAAATGTTATTCGTGGCATTTCACCCTCCTACATTCTTCAATAGGGATGAGATCGTTGCAGAATCAAACTAGAAAGAGAAATACCTAGCCAGTTGCATACCAAGTCTTACTCCCCTGCATAAATAAGTAAATAGAAAGAGAAATACCTAGCCATCCTCAAGAAGGCCTGGAATACCAACTTTAAGGTTTCTCATCCAGTCAACCACCATAGCCTTATACACTGTTGAGCTACAAGAAACAAATTGTAAATCTTCCACCCCAAGAGAATCCCTGACAGTTTTAAGATTCAAAAAGTTGTCCATGTTGGAGAAGTCATAACATAAATCTCCCTCACATTGCTTTCTGACATCATAGGACTGTGATCACAAAAGAAATGGAGTTCATTAGAAATTCTTCATGTGCGTAATATCTGTTTGATAATTAGGATGTATTCAGGGCTTATCATTTTGTTCCTGCTTACATTTACACTGCCAGCAATCTGCATGATGGTGTTGAATATGTTATTGCAGAGAACATATGCGGCCATGCATGTTTCTGATCCGTCAGTGCCTGATATGATCGTCACATAAAAAAATCATACAAAAGAATTATAAGTGATAGAAACAACTCAATTAATAAGTCACTTGATCACTGACTCGTCTTCAATTGGAAGAATTTGCCTACACAAGGTAAAAGTACATCTAAATGGCAAGTATAGTATAGACTTAAGTAGTTACCACAAAGTTTGTTTGCCTTTGTGCAAGCTGGTAGTGCCTTATTTATTTTCTTTTGATCAGAATTTGAAATAAGCTTGTGGTCCGGTGCATCATCTGTATATGCTGGGTACTGAATTTCAGGGTCTGTGAGTCCATTACCAATAGCAAATCCCTGTATAATAAGTCTATTAGAGTTTGAATCATTTGCGGGATAAAGAAAGAGTTTAAGTAGCTCTCAACACTATACCTTCAGATTTATGTCAATTCCTTGTTTGGCTTTGTTTCCTTGGTGAACCCAAAGAACAAAGGCTGGAATATAGTGCCCTGCATATGACTCTCTGGTAATGTAAAGTCAATCTTTAGCCATATTGTGGATGCTCTTTGAAAAAAGCCAAATGAGTAGATTGCTTGTAATTATTACAATACTGAATAATCTACTTGTATCTGGAAACCTGCATAGAACATCTCTTTTTTTCACAGCAGTTGCAGTGTTTTACCAAATGAAAAATAAAGTATAATGGATGATGTTAGAAAACTTCTGGGGTGGTGGTAATTTCCGATTAACAAGTAGATGTTATCACTATCAGGATAGCATCTTTATTTTGCTATACGTGCAAGAAGTCATATAAGTCGTCGCTTACACCCTTCTCATTATGGCTGATATCTTTCTCATCAGAAGTGTAGCTGAACCCAGTACCGATAGGTTGGTCAACATCTAGAAAGTTTGACACCTGAGACATTACAATCAGCAATTCTGCAATTAGACTTGGGAGTTGAAAACTTTATCATACAGAACTGTAGCCATCAATCTCACTGTTGGCAATGCTAACAACACCAGCAGCGGTACCTTGTCCCAACCATACAGAATTATTGTGTCACAGGAAATATGTTTGTTAAATTTTGTGAAATGTAGATGAAGTTAGCCATTATGACTTGCCTGACATGATTTTGTGGTTTTTTAGAAACAAAAAAAAAGAGCATGACTTGATTTACCTTGCAGATTGAGAATGTGGAAGGCGGTAATAACCAGCATGGTGTCCAAGGTCCTCCACGGGAGGCCCGCCATTACCAGCAAGACCAGGAAAATGGAAGCGCTTCTCAACAACATTAACCGTGGAGCCCTCATCATCTATGTGCTTGTTCACAGCATCCGTCAGGAAAAAATGAGGCCTTGTATCCGCTTCTGAGCTTGAACCTTTGGAAAGTCAAGTGAAGTAGAGAATCCCAAATCTTCATCTGGGAGTGATGCACCACAGAATAAACCAGAGAATAGTATAAAGAAGGTGATGGAAAGAAACAAAGAAGCAAGTGCCATTTGACACTTCTCGTTCTTTCGAGTCCAAGGTTGGCGCAATGCGATACATGAAATGATTGGGTACTTGAAACTTAGAGGTATCAATTATTCGTTTAAGATGTTGATTGCATCATTACCCAGGCCACTGATTGTTTGTGCTAAGCAATAGAGAAACATAAAGAGTTCCCAACAACTTGTTATTGAGGGCAAGACATGATATGTGTTTCAATTAGAAAGATGAAGAAAGATGAAGCCTTGCATTTTGTATACAGGCACAACAACTGATATGATGAGATACAAATGGAAAAAGAAGCTAAATGAGGCTCACCAAATTGCAGTGTTCATCTTAATTCTTACACCAAATTTGAGTTTCATTTGATCTCATCCATATATATTTATTTGAAGGTTCAACAAAAACCACAAATTTGTGTGATTACTCTGAAAATCACTTGGTAGCCATCTGATATGAGCAATAGAGACCTAAATTAATTGGTGAAAATTTTGTAGTGGTAGCCGTCTATTATTTAAGAAAAAGTGCACTTTTTCACGATTTCATGTCACCCGTTATGTGTCCCACTTACTCTGTGTCACATGTCACCTACACTTTCTCTCTTTTTTCAAACACGTTAATTTTTGTTTTTAATTCTTGAAATTAGTTTATATGTTATATTAGTATTTTCTAAAATCAAATTTCATAATCACTTGTAAAAAAAAGTATATATTTAATTTAAATTCATTTTAGATATATTTTTAAAAAACTTTAAAATGTTCAACGTGTTAAATTTCAATTTGTTAAAGTTCAACGTGCTAAAATTTAACATGATAAAAGTTCATTATGTACTTTAGTAAAGTTCCGAACTTTAGCATGTTGAGCTTTAGCAAGTTCAACTTTAGAAAATTAAATTTTAGCATGTTGAACTTTTAAAAAATTTAAAAAGTACATATCCAAAATAGATCTTAAATTAAACCTTATACTTTTTTTGCAATTCGTTAAAAAAATTAATTTTAAGAAAATAGTCATATAACTACATAATTTAATTTGAAGAATTAAAAACAAGAATTAAGGAATTTGAATAAGGAGAGAAGGTGTAAGTGGCAAGTGAAATAAAGAGTGAATGAGAGCGTGTGTTGTGGCGCACATGACAGCTTCTGAATGATTGCAAAATCAACCTCAGACTACCCTTATAGAAATGGCACACCTAACGAGTTATGATTAGCTGAATGAGGGGTTTTTACTTCGCACACTAAATTAAGGTTCTCATTTGAACCTATATATATATATATACTAGTTGTGAACATTTTACGTTGCAAACATTTTACGGATGAATATTGATCTCTCAAACTAGAATAAGTAACTGTTGTCCTTTTAATTCTTATTTTCTTAATAAAATTAGTAATTTATCTTAATTATACTGTAATCTTATCATTTAAGTATCTCACATAATTCACTCAACTATCAATAACTAATCACTCTCCTCAGACGAGACAGCCGGCATTGATGGCCAACTGTCTATCAACTTTTGTTGGCATCAAATTTTCTGCAAATTTTGAAAAAAAATGCTTGAAGTTGTTTGTACAGCTTGTATTTAACAATGAATATCTTTTTCATTTTTTGATCTTGCTATGAAATTATTTATGGGGGGATAGGGGAAATGCATATCATTTTTAATGGTGAATAGTGTTTGGTTAAGTAAGTGAAACAATGAAAAAGGGCTTGAAGCTATTGTACAATTTGATTTTACGTGCTCCGAATTCATTCCTCTTGTGTAGACGAGCGAGTGGTGATGATCATAGTTATTAAAACTGAACCGGATCGGTTGGTTCAATCAGTCGAATTAGGAACCGGTCGTTGGTTCGGTCCGGTTCTAATTATATTACCGTTATGCATTCAGAATCGGGTTCAACCGAACCGAACCGGTGAGAGCTGGCTAAACCATTACAAGCCGGTCGGTTTATGAAACCGATTCAGTATTTAATTAATATATAAATTATCCTGTTTAATAAATATTAAAATAAATATACAAATAAAAACCAATTATATCCGAAATGATAATAGCAGGAATCGATCCCTTGCCCACCCGTGAACTTGGCAGCTCGATTTTCACTCAATCATGCTCTTTTTACTAACTTTTGATGTTATAAATTTTATTTATATTAAAAATAATAAGTAATCAGACCGACGGTCGAACCGATCTGAGCCGCCGATTCAACCGATAAATTAAAAATCGGAGCTCTCACCGGTTCAACTCCCGGTCCGGTTTTGATAACTATGGTGATGATGACTTTGGTGTTTTGTATTGAATATATATGTATGTTTTAAATAAAAATTGAATGATGAATTCATATTGCAGTGGTTTTTATACAGTTATGGTTTTTGTATAGGAGTGGCTTTGTGATTTTTTTGCAAGAAATCTTATCATTTTAGTGAACTGCCCCCTAACTCGATTCAAAAGCAAACAATGGTGTATTATTTTCGTGCAATGGATATATGGTCGTTAATAATGAAAAAGCTAATTAGTGGATAGATTTGACCCTGTTTCATGAGCTTTAAACTCATACTCAGTTATTTTTATATAGCAAAATCGAGTACTGACTAGGTAAATCAATGAGATCATGGTATTACCCATTCGGAACACGCACCTATTCGTGATGTTAATCTTTATATTTCTGAGTGTGACACAAACATCAAACCTTGTAATGGAAGATGGAATGTCACCAGTGGTTGTGGCTAGTTCAAATATCATTGGTGGTTGGGTGCGTAATTTTTTTTAGAAAAACTTGGAAGACTGAATAAGTTTTCATAAGGAATATGCACGTGTCTGTTGTTTTCAAATTAAAATTTTTAAATCTGGAAAGTTCAGACTTAGCGACTTAGTATATATGTAATATGTATGTTGCAACATAGAGGGGTTTCATCCTTCGAGGTTCTCTGACATATTGGACGATGATGGTTCTCTTGCTCATAGAAAGAGATCCAAAGACGATCAGGTTGCAAAGCATGAGTCTTTTTTAAACAACTGAAAAATTCAACAATCATGTGAGATTTTATAGAGGATAATAATTATCAACTCACTCCCCCGATTTTTTAATAATTTTTGAAGTCAAGTAGGTGATTGAGTTACACAATGCAGAATTATTTTATGGAATGTGGTAATTTGATGATCGGCACAAAAAATCCCACAAAATTATGAAAGAACTTTTTGGAGGCTATGCAAACGTTGGAGCACATATTGTTGGCTTTAAAATTTTCGAGAGGGATTTCAAGAGCTTTGTTGGTGACACTAATGTAGAGATTCTACTTAAAAGACAAAAGACCAAACAACAATGTTGTCCTGATTTCCGTTTTGAATACCATGTTGATTCAAATAGTGATTTACGTAAACTTTAATAAGTGGGCGCATAGGGTCGAATTAATTTTTATGCATTTGTGGATTGTGTTGCTTTTGACGCAGCATATGCACAAACAAAGGAGCAACTGTAACTTTAATTATTATATCAATGTTTTCTTTACATTTTGTATTTGTTTCAGTGCATTAAATTTTGTTTTTTTTCTGCAAGATACCATTTAGTTTTTAAGTCGTTCACTGGAGTCAATAATCATAAATCATGTGTTACATTTGCTGCTGCACTTCTATAATGTTGAGTCATATGAATGGCTCCTTGAATTATTTCATAAAGTTTTAGACAGGGGTCCATAAATCTGGGATACCGATCAAGACTCGGCGACGCGACTAACGGTCAAGCGTGTTTTCCCAAATGTAACACAGTGCCTATGCATGTGGCACATTACAAAAAAATTCACAAACAAGATATTTCAATTCGCATTCATGATGTAGAATTTTATAATCATATGTCCAGTTCAAATTGATTGCCATACTGGCGAAGCTTTGCTAACAATTTCCGTGCGACAACTGTCTCACAATCTCTGAGAATTCTTCTCTTTTCGTATATTCTCCACCACACTTTGCATTTGCATAGATTTTGTGGATTCCTTTGTTCAAAGTCGGGGCTAATGAGGCAAAGTCCAATTTGCAAAGAAGTCTTTGACTTCTGAAGCAGCTTTCTAGGAAGCAAACTGTGAAAATAAGATGACAAACAATTAATATGAGACAAGAAGGAAGGAAGTTTAAAGTAAAGTGACCATCTAATGGATAAAAAATGACTCAATTTGACCACATACAAAAAAAGTTAAAAGTCCTGGAGAAACCAAGAAGAGGACAAACCTTTGGAATAACTCAGTCAATTGTTGCACCCATATTCCCTCCCAAAATCCTTGATAGTGTCTTCCAAGTATCCTTCATAAAATAACTACACTGAGTAAAAAATACAGGATGAAGACTAACATGAGACATGTAGATTGTAACAAAGCAACGACAAACAGAACATACCTTGAGCCATGTCTAGACTACTTCACGATCTTCCAAACTAACAGCACTAAGGGCATTGTATGAATAACCAAGCGGAATCTATAACAACAAAAAACAAACAACCTTATCTTACCTTATCTCAAATAGTTATATGCTGTAGCAAATGGGAAGACTTTTTATACAAGGGAATTTTTTTCTACTTGATTGAGAATCAGATAATCAACAAAAAAAAATTCATTTATAAGACCAGTAGCCATTGGTTATATCTCTCAACAACATTATTCAATAGCAAACATTAATCTTGAAATCTGCAAATAACCTTTCTAACAACATAACAGTACCTTTTCGGTCGTCTGAGTAATGCCTTCCATTCCAAAATTCGCTCCATAGATAAACACCTAATAATTAATTAGTTAACATAGTTCCTCAAAACCCTAAAACTAATAATTTTCATTTCTCTACCGAAATGAGAACTTGAGAAGGAGTCATTAGGGATTTAACCGTTACTAGTAAAGAGAGTCTAAGAGAATACGTGAAGCGAAGCCAACTCCAATCGCTTTGGCGCTCCAACAACCAAACCACCGTGATTTATATAATCTATCACCAGATTTCCGCGTCGTAGCTTCCAATTTCCGAATTGATGGAATTGATTTAGGTGACGATGACACCTCTATGGCTTCGGAGACGAGTAGAAAAACAGTCGAGTTCGGAGAATATTTTTTTACTATACCAAATAGAATCCTTTTTCCCATAATAAATATTGAAATAAGAATAATTATCTCAAACAACAAAGCAAGTATGTTGTCACACAAAATCAAGTTTTTTAAGGAAAAAATATGATTTTAAATAGTAACAACTAATAAAAAACCGGACAGATTACAACTAATATATAAAAAATATAATTAATGAATATAGGTGACATGTGACATATATGAGTTAATCAATTAAAATTAAAACTATTTCGTTGTTTTTTACTCGACATTATCTGAAACCTAAGAATCATCTTTTTAAAATGTAGAATTATCTCTTTCGTTTTCACTTAGTTAAAAATATTTGATCATTTTTACTTGTTATTTATCAATCTCTGTACATATTTAATAACTAAATTTACTTAAACAAATCAAATATTAATATTTATTTTTACTAAATTACAATTTGCGTTAACTTTATAAAAAAACATATTTTATATTAAATTATTAAATATTAATTATTAATTATGTACTAGCGTTAACGTTAATTTTAATTTATTTACAGAACTGGGGGAGGATTCTCTGACAGCTTAGGAACAAAAACAATTGGCGGCGTGCGAATAAATCCGCTGTCGTTTTTGTTGTCGTGAACCGACCCAGTTCAAAACATCCACCGACTGCTCCGTCTCCATCTCAACTTGGGTTCGGTTTCAGACACCCAGTTTCATTCCTGCATGGATTCATTTGACGCGCCTAGAAAATGCGGTTGGTCGTCGGTTGTCTCCTGCTTTCGTGCCCCCAAGTGAATAATTTACTTTTATTTACGAAGTCAACTGGGAGTTGCTTGCAGGTGGTTTGAACGGGGTGGTTAGTTGCTTGCATGTTCTTCGGGCTTTCAGAAATTATAAAGAGAAGAAAACAGAAGTGGAGGAAGAGTGTAAGATAGATTGAGAAGACTCCGCGTACGTATCTGTCGATTGGTTTTCCGACGGTTTTGAAGAGCAGAAGATGAAGCTATTGGCTTATGTAAGCACTAAGCATTCATTTTATTTTCCTTCATATACGCTGCGTTTATATGCTGCTGAATTTCGAAAACTAGCTATCAAATGTGATGTATGTATCCGATCATGGATAATTGAATTGGTAGTGAGCTAGGACACCAAATTGACCCATCTCGAGGTCTCAGATTTGAATTCTGACAAGCACCAATTTAATGTTGTTAAGCCTGCTCCGAAGGGATACGGTTCTCCGGGATTAAAAAAAAAAAGTGATGTATGTAGGATTGTAGGCCTCACGGCCACTCTGAAATATAACTTTGGTGTTCTGTGGTAGCATACATCTTGAATGTCGGTTACTTATGATGCGACTTGCCGTTTTTCTGCTGGAGTAGCATTTGAGAATCATCTGAATCATACGCTACAACTTAATTCATTTTGAGTGTAGATACAACTATACTAATATGGTATCAGAACAGATTTTCACTGCACTCTTATATATTACTTATGACGATTATCTTTCTCCGCACGCGATAACACTTGCTGCCCTTAACAAATGCAAGTCTCTTGCAAGTGAGGGTGGATGTTGAGCAGTGACTTAGGTCCCACAATGATCCTAATATATAGATGAACTTCTCTTCTAGTTTTGCTTTTGAGTGTAGATTCAACTATAAATTACATCTAGAATGGAATTAGCATCTTCACCAAGCTGAAAGTGCTTGCAAGCCCCAAATTGTTGTCTTTATTTGTACTTTTGTTTCTTTTACATTATAACTAGTATATATTGATTCGTGGTGGTTTCTCACTATGGTTCACTCTCACGATTTTGCTATTGATTATCTTCTTTTGATCCTTAAGGTTGGGTTTCTGACTGAGCCTAAAAGCTGGAGATGGTGCGTTTGCAGTGTCGTTCCAGCAGCAAGCTTACTTTGTCTGTTATTCTTCATAGGGAGTGCTTTTATAGCAACAGATTCCAAAGAGGTATTTGACACATTGACACTATCATGCTTTTGGGAAATCCTATGTCTGATTGAAAATTTGCTTTTCCCAGAATTACTTAAGGTTCACAATCCCTGATGTTTTGAAGAGTACAAAGGCTGACAACTGCCAGGTTTGGTCTCATCCTGCTAGATGGGCATCACTGGGAACTGTTCTGGGTAAAGCTGTTAGTTAGGTGACCTCTGACAAAATCGAACCTTTATTTTGCTACATAGAACCAGTGCAGGGCTCCTGGAAGTGAACCTTTACCTAGCGGTATCGTCACAACAAGCTCTAACTTGGAGATGCGCCCACTTTGGGGTGTCCCGGTAAGAGACAGTAGGCACATAAAGGGACCATGTCATTTTTGTAGCGTTTGTTCGAAAGCTGGCTTTTGAAAAAAGAAATTCCGAAACATATTTGACATTCGTGTTTATCTCAATATATGTAGATTAACCATGATATATATATTTGATTGAAATTGATAGTTTGAAGTTGATTGGTTCAGTTTGATTCTTGATAGAAAAGTGTGGAATCAAGGAAGAGTTTATTTGCCATGGCAGTTGGAATAAATCAGAAGGATATGGTCAATAAAATGGTCGAAAAGGTGAAACTCCGAATCTCTCAACTAGCCGGAAGTCTGGTAACATCTTTGTAACTGAACTTAAGACCCCATTTCCTGTTACAGTTTCTAGGAAGTGATTTTGCAGTCATGCTGTTTCATTACGACGGGGCGGTTGATAAGTGGAGCGCATTTGAATGGAATGATCAGGTTCTACATGTATCTGCGGCCAATCAGACCAAATGGTATGTATTTCATGATAATCCGCCACCTTGTCTTGCAAATCTTATTCGTAGCTCTAAGTCTCTAGTTAACCTTTTCATGGCCTTTCAAAATGCTCAGGTGGTTTGCTAAGCGTTTTATGCATCCTGACATAGTGTCAGAGTATGCGTATGTTTTCCTTTGGGATGAAGATCTGGGAGTTGACAATTTTGATCCCAAACGGTATGATGAAGCCATAACATTCTGAGTAAATAAATTGGCCACCTACACAGCTCATTGCAGAATCTCATGGGTATCATCCTTCAGGTACCTTTCGATTATTAAGAAAGAAGGGCTGGAGATATCACAACCTGCACTCGACCCCGCTAAGTCAGAGGTCCATCATCAGATAACTGCGCGCGGAAGACGATCCGCTGTACACAGGTTCATTGTCGTCTTCATTCAAACACTCATTGACTAATCCGCAGATGGATTGTGTTCATTGTTCGGTTTGTCTCGAGTCTTTACAGAAGGATTTACAAGTCCGGTGGCCCTGGTAAAGGCTGTGACTACGCCAGTAAAAGTCCACCTTGCACCGGGTAATTGGTGTCTGCCATATTTTCTTTTCTTCTTACTTGAGGAAAAATGATCGAATTTTCTGAAACCAAATAAATGGTGCCTTGAGATTTCTGTTAGCTTATTAAGTCGGTGCAAAGATTTTAGAACCTCAATCTTCAACCATATTGTTTGCATTAGGTGGATAGAAATGATGGCTCCTGTGTTTTCAAGAGCAGCCTGGCGGTGTGTGTGGTATATGATTCAGGTGAGTTGGTTCCTCTGGTTTCCTGCTTTTCAGAATTATTGTTCCGATCCACGTAAGGCCATAGAACACTTGTTCAAGCTTATTGTTCACATCGGCAGAATGACTTGATCCATGCATGGGGATTAGATATTCAGCTTGGTTACTGCGCTCAGGCAAGCTCATCTTCTATCCCAGCGTCTTTTATCCATTTCTGTTTGTGCAAATTGTAGGCTTTATGTTTCAAACCCCCATGATTTATTTTCCAGTTATGATTTATAGGGTGATCGAACCGAGAATGTTGGAGTGGTTGATGCTGAGTACATAATACATCACGGCTTGCCTACTCTTGGAGGGTCTCATGCTCACAACAAGGTCAGTTAGGAGTGTTTTATTATGGTTTCCTGCAGTAAGTTGCATTTAAAACTTCCGCATAAGCCTAGCCTCATATTTACAATAATGAAAAATTCGGGTTCAAGTTTTGTGGCTGCTGTGAGAGAAGGTGAGAGGAAAATGGGAGGAAAGAAGACATGGCTGAAGTATTTCTTTAAGATCAGCTTATAGCAGATTGGAGATATTATCTCAGAAAATAGAGATGCAAATGGGAAATCACAGTAACTAACGACATACAAAGCGGCTGGCAGTTTTGAAGTTGAAAATTAGGAGATTGCTCTTTAAACTTTTCACACAACGGAATTGTTTCCAGCCTCCAAACTGTTAAGTTTAACGGAACCCAAAAGAGAAAAAAGAGGATTAATGATATCCTAAAGGAGTCCGTAATCGAAGGGAATAGAATTCAGAAGAAAAAATAACAAAGAAAACAAAGGAGAGGGAAAATGGTTCACACTATTAGATTGGCAGTGAAGAATTAAATAATGAAGCCATTAGGAGCCGAAACGAAATGGTCTAGAAGGAAAGCAGTAGAAATATTCAACCTGGTGAAGGGACTGAGTCTACATTCTGAAGGTGGGGAAGATGATATGTTATGTGTTATTTACTATGGTTTTAGAAACAGAAGTCAATGGATACTGTGAGACCTAGACAAGGTAGATTTGGGCTAAAGGATGTTATATCTTAATTTTGTTTCTTTTTCAATAAAATTAATCTATAAAAAACACGCATATACTCTCATCTTTAGACTTATGTTTTAGCCGATCAGATAATATCACTTCCATCATGCACTTGGCAGACAGATTCGCTACCGCCTCAGGGTTCCACGGCAGGAAATGATACTTCAATGACACCAGATGATTCTCAAGTCCACGATCCCAGAAGTCAGGTAACTTTCGATCAAATATGTTTTATAATGCTTTGAAAAACATATCAAGACAAGAAACTGATTTGTATCAATGTTGTGAGTTGTGGATTTTAGTCTGGTAAAAAAAACTCTCAGACTCAGGACCTGAAGCTCAAGTATTGAGTCTTGCATATTCTACTTGGTTAGATAAGAGCTGGAACTGTACCTTTGCAGGTGAGAAGACAGTCTCGTGATGAACTAACAATCTTCAGAACAAGATGGAGAAATGCTACTCTGAATGATCCATGCTGGGTTGATCCCTACCCAGACTCAAAATTCAGCTGAGTATAAGCTCATCATGCAATCTTCAAAGGTTCATTTTGCTATCTATAAAGGCATCATGTGGACTCCATGATGATAACTAGGCTCAAGATTGCCATGAATTGCCACCAGTGAACTATGTATGAATCATAGGTTACTGATGAGCACATTAAACATACTGTTTCTCTAAGATGTGGAAAGAGCTTTACTTGATATCTCTTGAGATTTGGTTTTCTATGAAGCATGAGCTGCCACCAGTTTTATCTAGTATTTAAGGCAGTTTTGAAAGTCACGATTAGCACCAGACAATGTTTAGCAATGTCGATCAAATACTACAAGAAGAACTTTTCCATGAATCAAGGCAGAAAAACCAAGCCAATAAGTGTCATGGGGGCTCCATTGTTGATCAACAGAGCAGAAGACGAGAAAGCATGGATGTTGCTAGCAAGTTACTGCTACTTGCAGCTGGTGGATATCCAGCTTGAAGTAGCAACAACTTACATGCACACATAGTATAGAAATAAGGAAGACTGAGGTAAAAATGTTCAGTTGGTGATTGTGGATTCAAACATGGCATCCAAAGCAGTTGCAGGTTTTGGGGGTGAAGGAGCAGAATCCAAAGGGTCTGTTTGGGACATTGCATTTGATGGAATAGCAACAAGGGGAGGCCACACAGAGCCTCTTGGCTCCACCGCAGCAAGTGCAGACAGCGCACGTCTGGAAGCTGTTAAGCTTTCTTCTAGAGCTGGCACTCAAATTCAGCACCATCTTCATCCCCATTCCATCCTCAATGAGCGGCACCAGTTCTTGCTCGAGGTCCGGATTTGGCGAATACCCACTTACCTTCACAAAGCACAATACAAAGCTGAACCCAGATAATAAAGCCTCAGAATTGTACCAAACATTTAAGCCAAAGGATGGAGAGAAACTTACAAGTCTGTGACTGATGTTACCGGATAAGAGTGAGAGAAGAAGCAGAAGAGCAGCAGTCAAGGAAGACATTACCGGTTGGTATACAGATCTGTCTGATTCTGGAGCAAGCAAGAAGGAAGCTGAGATGGGTCTATTTGTGGATTGTGGTATGGTTTTGGGAGGGAGGTGGGAAATAGTTTAATTGGGTTTTGAAGCATATGGATTTTGCAGTGCAGTTTCTTGGTGGGATAAGGAAATGTGTAATGAAAGACTTTAGAAATGAGACCAGATCTACCACATGTGTGGTGCACCAAGATTCAAGTGAGAACAGGGCTCTCCTACATTGTTGAATTTTCACTTGTCTTCTTCCTGCTACAATCATTTGAGTGACTGAGAAAATACCCATTGGCTGCCCATGGAGATTTGATAAAAAGGAACAGGGTTACTGTTACTGGCTGTCATTTTAGTATTTTACACCCAATGAAAATGTCATTAAATATGTTAAGTTGGAGCTGACTGAAGTCAAGTTCTGAGTGTCACAAAAAAAATTTCATCCCTGGCAAAAAGGATTTATCAGGACGTCAGAGTATACAGGGCATTGCATATCTTGGGAGGTTGAAGAAGAGCTTCCCAGCCATTCATGGGATCGGAAGCTTCTGCGCCGCCGCCCCATCCTATGTGTGTCACATGCTTCACATTGGTCGGAAGTCCTATATGCATATCTGCATCATCTTTGCATCCTGCAGATGAATCAAACCATCTTCTAAAAGTCAAAACTTAAAAATATAATTTTTGGTTTAGTGCTTACCAAACAGTTGAGACATGCTTCTGATATGTTTGAGCAATCTTTGAAATCCATGGGAGAAGTGAGGCTTCGGAACAATGGCCGTGGACCTGCCAGGCGCCGAAATCTTCCTGCTTTCACCCAATAAAGCCTGTGAACCCATGTCCTCATTTCCCTGAATTCCTTCACATGACAACACAAAGATACACATTGAAACTTTCTGGGTTTTCACAAAGGGAAACAAGATGTTGAAGGGAGGAAGTGGGTACTTAAGGATTGACCTTTTCGAAATGGCGGCGATCTTCTGGCGCGGCGCTGATCCAGAACCGCCACACCATACTGAGAGTCACAACCCCCGCTGAAGGGGAGAAGCACCAACCTTTCCATAATGATAAAGATAAGATGCATGGCCAAGGACTCGCAAGGCATTACTTACACAGAAGGCTCTGGTGGCTTAATTATACAGCCACAGTAGCATTAAGTGTAAATTTGCTGGGAGCTTTATAGCTAACACTTTAGTTTCAGTTTGCTGAATCCGTTAGATAATGTGGTTAGTTAATTCCTTGAGCCGACTTTGAGCTGGAGATTGCTGGCAATCCTACTTCCTACCTACCGGGACATCCCATCTCCTCTCTCATTCGGTTAAGGATCAGCTTTATGGTAGGCTCATCTTCCTACCAACACTACACTACACACTTTGCACTCTAGTTTAAGTCAACCTTTTCCAACCAATAATTTAGAGATTTTTTTTTTCAAATTGCCCATATGCAACTTTTTATATTGTTTCCACCCTACTTTTTAAAGAATTATTCTATCCTACCGGAAGAAAACCGCGGTGAAAAAAAAAATCGCGGTTTTCTTCAAAAAATCACAGTTTCAAACCGGTTATTTTATGAAAAACAAAATCGCAGTTTAAAACTGCTATTTTTTTTAAGAAGAACCGCGGTTTGTTACTAAAGTTTTTGTGTCATCTAAACTGGTGATTTTATAAAAACGAAACCGCGGTTTGAAACTGCGATTTTCTTTAATAAAACTGCGATTCATAACTGCGATTTTCATCTAGTAGGATAAAAGTAATATTGAAAATTAAAGAAAGGGTACTTTGAAAAAAATAATCTAATTTAGAGCAGCTCACGCGAGCTCAGGAGTGGAAAGAAAAAAAATTATTTCATGATTTTTTGGATTCCAGTTTCACATCCTTCACTATAAATTTTCAGTTTCTCATATATAGTGGGTTCCACTAGTCATTTGATTTTGAGAGTAGATCTAATTAATTTAACATGATATCAGAGCGGATTTTTACAGATGATATAAATGAACAAGACTCACATCATTTAATTAATTTTGAATGTAGATCCAACTAATTCAACAATACTGGTCCTTTTAATTTTGGGTTTGGAAAGAAATGAGGGGAAAAGGAAAAGAAAGCATTCAGGATTAGAATCAAAAAAGTTGATCCTGAATTTAAGATGGATTTGAAAAAAAAATAAAGAAAAAAATGTGTTACTGAGCATGAGAAAGAGAGAAGGAGAATAGAAATTAATATTTATTTACTTAATTTAGGATGACACTTGTATTACACGGTATGAATGCAACTTGTGTCTATAGATATCGACATAGGAAACGCAAATCAACCTCATCAACTATTTAATTACAATTTTGTTTTGCGCAATTAGTTGGTAAATTATTAATACTTTAAATTTGTTGGAATACAATGATTTTATGGAATTTTCAGATCAATTTTTATTTAAATTTAAAAAAACGGCACCAAACAACACCAAAAAATACAGGTTTTTTGAAGACAGAGAATGTATTGAAAGGCTTCAAGCGATGGCATGGGGGTCCAAGATTTGGATGACTAAAGCTATAAAGATCATATCGTCTTAGTTTTAGGAGGCGATATTACGTCATATTATTATATGCTTTTACATTGCGTATTTTATTATGAGTGTGTGCATTTTGATGGTAGCTATGAATGTATATGGTGCATGATGGTTAGGCATGTGTGCGTATAGTTAATAAAAACCTCATAATTATGCTATTTGAAATAACAATACTTGTCAAGATTTCGATCATTGATGATTTGGGCTAGAAATAGGGATGTGTTCTGTGCTATCTTAGTGAGGCAAAAAGATCAACAGTTGCACACACATGTGGGTTGATTTGTTTCACATAGAGTTGAAATAGTCTTAAGTCATAGGCTTGATAATCAGACATCGAGTCTCTCTCCAACACCAAAAGTCGCATGTGATGCAAATGACAACGAGTTTTTTACTTATATAGTTATGTAATGGGAGGACCGCTAAAGCGAACTCGATATTTAATGAAACATGGATATTCGCTTATTGTAATTAGGGAGGGCCCTTTAGAACTCTAATAAGATAATTATGAATGATTAACAAATTCAATGAACAATTATTAGACGTTATTCGCACTTTTTAACTGCTTCATGATTTTTATTGTGATAAATCCTTAAAATGGATATATTAAAAGGGAGATTTTGAGATTGGTACCAATATTTGAATATTGTTCTCAAATATCAGAGGAAAGAATTTGTTCTCAACTCTTCAATCCATTAAATTGTTCCTAATTTCAGTATCCTGATAAGAATATATGCTTACTGATAAGGTCATTGTTGAGATACTTTATGAAAATAAATTATCTAACCATTAGCAAGCAGTAAGTCAGGATTGAATCCATGGGACATAGCAGTAGCTTTTAAAGTCAGTAACTCACAAAAGAAATATATAAATATCTTATGAGTTTTTTGATTGACTGAAAAACCTACAACTAAGCAAGACTTTGGAAACAAGAAAGAAGAGAATCAGTAGACATACGCATAGTTCAGGTCATTAATTTGTGATTGAGTTGATCATCAATAATAGGGATAATTTTATGTGATGAACCAAACTCGGCAAAATATACGGTTTCATGTATCAAAATACTATGTGCATCCAGTCTAGATAATCTGGCTCTAGCCTATCAGGAGTATGTTGATCACATAAACACACATGACATATGTTTACTTGTTGGCCATTGTTGAGATATTTTATGAAAATAATTTACTTAACCACTAGCAAGCGGTAAGTCAGAATCGAATCCATAGGACATGGCGGTAGCTTTTACAGTTAGTTACTCACAAAAGAAATATATAAGTATCTTATGAGTTTTTTTACTGAGTTAAAAATCTACAACTAAGCAAGTCTTTGGAAACAAGAAAGAAGAGAATCAGTAGACATATGCGTAGTACAGGTCATTAACTTGTAATTGAGTTAATCATCGATAATAGAGATAAATTCATATGATGAACCAAACTCTACAAAATAACCGATTTCATGCTTCGGAATACTATGTGCATCCGGTCTAGATAATCCGGTTCTAGCCTATCTGGAGTATGTTGATCACATAAACACGCATGACTTATGTTTATTTGCTACTCAACTAAGTATTGTCTCTAGCTTTTACACTTAAATAAGTGATAGAACAATTTGGAGAAATTATATGTAGTTAGGCTATAATATTAAACAACATTCATAAAGATTGAGTTCAATAAACATACATAAAAAATATGAATTTCATTGAAGAAAATAATATCACAACATCAACATTATTAGTTAAGTAACCTGAACTGAACAAGGAAATTAGCCATGAATGGTCATGAAAAAACACAAAGTAAGATAATTAGGAACAACCTTTACAAACCAAACTTATTTCTTCACTTGACGTCTTCACTTGCTTACCTCAAGTGGCGACTTTTGGGTCAAAATCCTTTGAGAATTTTGGACATGAGAGAGAGGACTCTAAAGAGGCCATTGATGTATATTAAGAATGAGGGGGTGAGATTCTCTTTATATAGTGATATTTCAAGTCATAAGTTGAGTAGAACTAGAATTTCTCTTTTTAAAAAATTCTTTTAAGTGTTTCCATCTGTCTCTGAATAAAATTTTGGCAGAAATCCTTGAAAGATTCGAATTTGTATTGCATGGAAATTGGAAATACAAAGATAGAGTCGTATTAAGTTGACTGCACGATGACTTTGATATTGCTTTTCTAGCAATGATCCATCAAGATATTGACTTCAATCCCTCTTAAAAAAGTACATATTTTTTTTTCTTTTTCTGTAGCCCCATGTGTAAGATATGCCCCTCGAAAGTTACAGTGTTCTGTTATCTTGAATTTAGAAACATTAAGCATGTCGTGCACGCAAAACTCAGTACCACTGCGTGCTTAGTCATGCGCCCGACCTTCCTCTGAGTCAGCTTCTTTCTCCTTTCTTAATGATGACATATTTCATGTCCTCACCACGTGGCCGCAATACTCAATATGCGGCCTTGCGCTCGGGCAAACATTGACTCTTTTTTTTGTCGATTCGACTTTGTCTCTGTCGTTTCATTAAAAACTCCTTTTTATCAACTTTTTGCATTAAGACCTAAAATAGCCCTAAAATATAAAATCTCACTAAATTATTTGTTTAAACTCTCAAATGATCAAGAATAAATTGAGTTTAAGTATAAAATAAACTGAAAAAGTTGGTCTTATCAAACAGCCCACACTAACTCTTGAACGTCCTCGAGCAAGCACTAAAACAAAAATAGTATAATAACAAGTGAGCAAATAATTTATCCCATTATGTACAGTTTGTTACATTGCTAGCCATCCACCACCCAAAGTTGTAATTCAATTAACATGACATGTATCCAACAAATTGTTATTTAGCTTTTCTGTGCGCACTTATATTCTCATGCTTCAGCCCTTCTCAAGACTAATCAGTAATAATAATGTCAATAATATAAACATAGAAAGACTGCCCACTAGACATGCAAAAATACTGGTTACCCTTTATCTATATTGTATACATAGAGATAATCAAACCGTTATTTCATTCCAAGTCAATGGGATATTAACCGAAGGCTTAGGAAACAAGCTCATATTCTCAGAAGTATAAAATATCCGAAAACTAAAAACTTTATTTGACTCTCTCATACAGGCTCTTTTTATCTTTTTATTTTATTTTTTTCAAATTTTCTTTGAAACATTTTTTTTCTCTCAAATTTTTTAGATCTTTTGTGATCAAGATATTTTTTCTGAAAAGATCCATGTCATCAAAAGATAATAGGTCAAGCGTAAAAAATCACATATGCGAAAATAATTTTTGATGGGCATAAACTCGTAGGCAATACTTAATCATGACATATAAAGATAAAATCATCAAGGATTACCTCAATCCAAACATTAACACTGTATGGTAAGGCTTTTCGAAGCTCTTCAAGGTCTCAAACTGAATTCTCTTACTAAACTAGAAAATTTTTGATAAAATCTGCATTGAATCAAACCACTAGAATGAATTAGAGAAAAAACTAGCAAGACTTGAATTTTTCAAAAAAATTCAAATTCATGATGATGTAATATATGATAAAAACTATAATAAAAGTGCATAAAAATAAATAAGGGACTCAAGTCTGTATTAACATTAAAGTTATGACTCTCCATCTCACACTAAAATTAACTGTGTCTTCAAAGTTCAAAAGCATAAAAGTAATGAAATACAAAAGATTATAGGAAAAGAAAGAACCCGGAAATGGCAGTCTTGGTCGAACCAAGTTTCTGAGCCGTGCACTAACAAACCTGGTCATGCGCATGACGGCACTTCCTTGCACGCGGCTCTCCTAGGTAAGTCTTCGTGAGCTAGCAAACTCTGCCACACACACAATAACTTCTTACTTGTGCACGTCCTATTTCCTGACACTTTGATTTTTGTTGCTTTCTTGCAAAAATCTCACACAACAACTTGTCATAGTCATAAATGACTCAGAGAAGAAGTGTTAGTGTGCAAAAAAAAAACATCATCAAAATAACACAAAACTAAATTCTGGCAAGCACTTTTATTTTACGTTGTTGGCTCAACGATACTTAAACCATAGTCACATCGATTGGCCTTCCTCATAAAGATCATACTCCTCGACATCATGAGACTCGTGCAAATAGTCAGTCTTCTTTAACTGTGGCAGTAATACCCATTTGGTACTTCTTCAATCAGTGACCATTGATAGTGAAAATTGTCTCGATCTTGAAGCTCTATGGAATTATAATGAAGCACTCATGTTACAATGTACGGTCCCATCAACTAAGACCGTAATTTCTCTTGCTTGAGCCTTTCAGGATAAAAAAACTTCTTCACAATATGCATGTCATGGAAGAACTGAGTTCGCACCTTATCATCTCAGCTCTATCAAATGCATTACCCCTCTATTCCTCCAGTTCATATAACTGTTACTTGGGCTCTTTTTTGTCTCATCATAAGTTAAATTGCACTTTTTGATGGCCCAATATGCCTTGTGCTCAATCTCAACTGGATAATGGCATGCCTTCTTGTAAACGATGTGATATGGTGACATTTTAAGTGGAGTCTTCTATGTTATCCGAAAAGCTCATGGTGCATCATCCGAGCGACAGCTCCAGTCCTTAAACCTTAGGTTCACTATCAAAATCTACTTGTTTTATGGCCATTATTTTTGCATGAAAAAATTATTTTCTTCTACTTTCCACCCATTTTCCTGGTAAAAAAAATCAGACGAAAAAGCGTTGCTGATAATTATTGGCGGGCACATTTCGACCACTTTCTGGTCGACTTTTCCGGTCACACTTTCAACCTATTTATGGCGCCACCGCTTTTGTGCCTTCAGGCTATTTTCTAGTAATCCTCTGGTCGGCCAATTGTTCTCGTCACTTATAACGCCACTTATCGGCCAATGGAAATAAGAAATTCCCTATATGTTTTGGCCACTTCTTGCCACTTCATTGCGGATGTGCGCGCCTACTTTCTAACTACTTGTGCCTTAGCTCTTGCAGTGCGAGTATCCTCGGCAAAGCAAGCCAACATGCATGAATCTGTCCTAGCAGCAGCAGTCTGGGAACTCTGCTATGTGAAAAAGGTGCAGAGGACCCCTGCAAACTCCCAGCAATCTCCATGAACTAAAAATTCTACGTGCTTACGCAGGGGGTAGACGCTCTGAGATCATGAAAACAGGCCTTGAAACTTGTTTGCATTATTCAAATGCCAATTTTGAAATTTTAATAACTCAAATATATTTCAAAGTTGATTTTAGGATTTCTTAACCCACTTAGGTTCAAAAATCATGAAAATAAAACTTCAAACTTATTTGAGTTGTTAAATACTAAGTTTGCATTTTAACAACTCAAACATATTTCAAAGTTGATTTTAGAATTTTTAAAACCACTTAGGTTACAAAACCAAGAAAATAGGCATTGTAGTGGTGGGTAAACTTAAGATGTAAATCTAAGCTCTGAAGCTCAAACTCCGAACTTAGTACCAAGTAGGTGTACTTACCAAGTTAGGGTCCGTCTAGGGCTCGATGATGTCTTTGTTCTTCCGTTTTCCCCATCTTCATGGCCTTGTAAACATCAGGCGGGTTCGGATCCTTCTTGAGCATGATCCTCTTCATTCAGCACAAAGTGTTGAGTAGTTATTAGGAGTTTTATATTTCATAAATACAAAAATGGCAACAAATTAAAGGCAATGAGTCTATGGACTTTGCTAGGTCCCTCATGTGCAAGTGCGTGATAAGATCTTCGTTGGACTATCTTATGCAAATAAAATTTATAACCTGGCTTACTAGCTAATAGCAAGTACAAAATCAATCCACAAGGACAATGAAATCTGTAATGTTAGTAAAAAAATTAATAAATAAAATGACTCAAAATCCAAGGGGTTTTTAGATTTATATGTGAGAATCAGATATGTGTGCTGCAAGAGAGATAGAAAATTAATAGAAAAATATGTGTTCAGATGGCTAACTTGTGATTTTGTTGATAATTGATATTAAACATGAAATTATTGTGATGAATTGAGCTCCACAAAGTATACATACTCATACACTCGGGAATGGTGGCAAGTTGTAAATAATTGCAACTACTCTTCGATCATCATATCTTTATGCCAATGATATGAATCATATATATCTTATTATGCAAACTAAGTTGTTAGCCTGGATAAAAGATATATGCAGCTGTGCTAATGTGGTAGAAAGTTCAATCTATATTATTTAGCGGCTCACACAAACCTAGAGCATGTTTACCTATAACCATGCACGATACATGTTCATTTGCTACAGGTTTAGTTAGTATATACCCAAAGTCTCACAACTAAATCATCGGTAAGAATCATGCAATAAAGCAAGTCATTCATTAAAGTTGTCATGCAATAAAATAATTGTTCACTTGAAGTACAATAAACATAACATCATATAGAGAATTTATTAATAATAGTTATCTCACAACATCCATCACAAGTTTTACAACTAAATTACATAATAAATTTAGCTACTGAAAGTCATAAGAATAATGTAATCAGATAAAAGGATGTTGCACTGATTTTGCTCAGACCAAAACATTGTCCCTTGCTGTTCTCCAATGCGGCTGGACTCTATGGTCGTACAAAGCTACTCTAGTTGCACTCTACTTGCACTTGAAGTACACACACCTAAAAGAGAAGAAAAAGACATCCTTATACAGGTGTATAGTGTGCCCAATTTAGCGACAAATGATAATCATGAGTTGTTAAATATTCATTGATATAAATCCTTCTAAGGATCTGATGTGGATACACAGATTGTGTAGCTAATAGAAATCATATTTGGATTTGGAGTTGAATTTAGAAACAAATCTGTCCACCGACATTGATTATCCTGCTTATACACATACAACAAGATTTAGATCATTACTTCATATAAAAAAATTATATATTACTTATCATCTCTCTATAGCAAATTAAATCATTCAAATTGAACTTTTGATGCGGAAGTTATGAATCTTGAAAGTTGCCCGATCAGAACTGATGTTGTGTGATATTTTAATTTAAAGAAAAACAAAACGTAAAATTAATAAAAATACTCAAAATTTATTTAACATTAAAATTGATTATATTAAACACTAAATGATGATATTTCCACTTCACACTTCAATTCAACTGTGTGAATCGACTCCCTTAGGTGAGTGGAGTTGTGCAATGACGGAGATGTGCAGCTAGGTGAGAGCATGGTTTGATAAAAATTAATTCACCAAATCAAAATAATCTAAACATCAATTCAGTTCGATCATATTAGTTATTCGTTGAATTCAGTAAAAAATGAATTTTTATTTGACTCGTTTGGTTTAGTTTATGAAAGTGATATGTGTGAGTTCGGTTAAATTTCTAAATTAACTAAAATATTCATATTAGTTAAATTTCTTAACTAAAACATTCATTGTTCAAGTTATTTTCATGAGTGCTTTGAACTCCACACCTCGAGAAAAATTAATTAGACTTTTAAAGATACCAATGAATTAGAGTGCTGAAAATCAAACTAGCAGTGATTTTATAAGGGCATTTATCTGATTTTGATAGTATGAATTCTATCGAACAAGATATGAAACTTTAGGGATTAAAAATGAATATTTTTGTTAAAATTAATGAAATTCTCTAACATGAACATTTACTTTATTTGAATGAATAGTGAGTGATAAGAATAAATGTGTTCAAAAATAAGTGATTTATCAATTCTGTATTTGAATAGAATGATTTGAGGAATTAAAATATGTTTTAGATGTGCAGACATCCAAAGAAAAATACTAAACAATGAAAATGAATATTTAGTACCTCAACCAACAAGGTGTTGTTGGTCTAGTGGTATTGGGTGTTGTCTAACAACCCCAAGATTCTAATTTCAAGCTCTGCTACCGCATTTACGCTTAGATACACTGGAGGTGCGCGTGAGCTGGTCCGCAGTGAGTATGAGCGTATACAATCAAGGTGGAGGGGTGTGCGGGCCCTTTCACCAAAAGAGGAAGTGAGGAATCATTATTAATCCTTTTTTTTTAAAAAAAGGAAAAAAAAAATATATATATATATAGTACCTCAAAATGAATAAGCATTTCACCGAAAAATGAAGGTCACGTGCAATGAACCGAATCTTAGTTAATTCAATTGAACGCCGAATTAATTCAAAATGAACATACTCAAAGTTGTGAGATTTATATATACGAATAAAAAATAATAATTTTTATTACGAATAAATATCTAAAAACTTAAAATGAAACTATTTTAATTCAAAATAAAAGTACCTACTAAATTAGAACTGACTCAAAATAAATATTTTGTTAAAAATAAATATCAATGTTCCATTTGATAGGGCAGCCCAAATGGACTGTAACGAATAATGAAATTACCGCATTTTGCATTGTCAAACACGAAAGTAAGAAATTGATCAACTAATGAATTGAATTATGCCAATCCAAATTTGATTTTAAGTTACAGTAATTCAGTTTTCAATTTTTTAGAAATCGATTGTCAATAGTCAAGTTTGATTTTAAATTTTTTTCAAAGCAAACCAAATTAAATCAAATCATTTCACATTTTCACTATATTTTACATCAAATATAAATATAATTGAATATAAATATAAATTGGTACCCCTATATTATTGTTTATATAAAAAATCTCATATTTCTATATATATAAAAGATCAGCGTCTGTCCGTCTGTCCGTACGACGCTCCTGGTCACGTGACACACCCCGCCTCCAACCACGCCCACGCCCAGGCGACGGTCGCCGCTCTCTTTGATTCAGCTGGGGAGAGGCGACGTCTGGGCAGCGGAGAGGCGACACCTGGGCGAGCGGAAAGCATCGGACGCGATTGGAACCGGGGAGGCGACGACTAGCGGGTGCCTGAATGTCCGGATCTATGAACAGGCGTCTAGGTAGATCTGGGCTGCTCTTTGTCCTCTCAGGCGACGGCTGCGGCCGGTGACCTCCAACCGGACCCCCTCACACCTCCACCATCGGAACGACGGATACCAACACCTGTAGTATATAAAATAGTTGATAGAGTTCATAAAAAATAAAATCAAACTAAATCGAACCACATTGTAAGACCATTAATCAAAATCAATAAAATGTCATTTGAGCGGATTGAAGAAAAACAAGGCGCATGGCAAAGCGACGACGCTAGTTTGAGGATGCGCGCAGGAGCACCCAACAAGAAGAGGAATACTCTTATCTTCCAATGAAAGCCAAACACGTGTCGTTTTCACAGCCGTTCTTTTGACGCCCCGCTCACCCGCATTACGTGAGCGAGCGAGCACTAATAACTATCATAATAAGAAAGCTGCTAATGACTCGTCCAAAAGCGAGCTGAAAAAAACAACATACGTGCAGCATTTGGGTTTTGTCAGTTTCAAATTATTTAATGCAATACCTCATGCTGACGTCACCAGCGTGTTGAAAAAATGTGACGTCGTTGGGTTGCCGAGCGCCATGGCAACTCCACGTGTCAGCATTTGAAGGTTTAACGAAAATCTCCTTATTTTAATGCACTTATTATGGGTGACCACACCACAATGTGCGTGCTAATTACTCCTTCCGTATTGAATAAGAATTCGTTTAAAATTAATTAATTAGATTAAGAAAATGTTAATGGTAGCGGTTAAATTATCAAAAAAAATTTAAATTTTATGCAAAAGTAAAATTAATAGATTTTTAATGATGAAGAATAATTTGTTTTTTTGTTGATTAAGATAATAAAATAATAAATGTTAGATGTTATGAGGTAATGATTGATATTAGATACACATCGAAAATTGTTAAGTGACAAATAAAAGTAAAAACAAATTCAGTTAGGGTGTGTTTGGTTTAGGAAAAAATTGAGGAAAACGAAAATTCGGTGGAAAATGAATTCCTCATGGAATCCATCTCATTTTCCTTTTTTAGGTTTGGTGTGGAAATTTTTTTCAATTTTTCATATAATTTTTCAACTAATTTTCCATTCCATACTTTTTCTAAATCAACAAGGGACTACTTCCCATTTTCCGTCAAATTTTTCTTCCCACCAATTTTTTTCTAAACCAAGGGTGTGTTTGGTTTAGAAAAAATTTGGTGAAAAGAAAATTTTGGTAGAAAATGAATTCCTTATGGAATCCATCCTATTTTCTTTTCTTTGGTTGAGGGTGAAAAATATATAGGAAAGTAGTAAAACACTCTTTGTTTTGTTAAAATTTTTCATCTAATTTTTCATATAATTTTTCAACTAATTTTTTTTTCTTACTTTCTTTAAACCGGGCAAGAGATTTCTTCCTATCTTCCTCCAAATTCTTCTTTCCACCAAATTTTTCCTAATCCAAACACACCCTTAAATTTGACAAGTAAACAAGATCAGAAGAAATATTTTATAGTAATTTATTGTACGACTCTCAAGTCTAGACCTATACCGGATTCATTAAATAGATATTCAATGACTCTTCTTAAATCCCATATAATCAATCTGCTGTTATGTGGGGGATGTAATTATGTTTCAATTAATTGGAGGACCACCCCACCATTTCCATTTCAGTAGCAGCTCGGTTGAAATCAACTACAAGCACGATTTTGTTTGAATTGCATTAAATAGGGAAAAAAATACGAAAATATGGTCTATATATTATATTCTCTCTGTCCTCTTTTACATGTCACTTAACCGAATTTTTTTGTCCACTTTTACTTGTCACTTAACAATTTCCAATGCGTATTTAATGTCAACAACTACCTTAAAATGTCAAACATTAATCACTTCATTATCATATTCAATAAAACAAACATCTCACCAGTAATCATCTACTAATTTTACTTTTTGCACGAATTTTTTATAAAAACATCAACCACCCATTCATTAAATTTGTTCAACCGCTAGCATTAACTTCACCTTAATCTACTCAAATTAACCTTAAACGACATGTATTAGAGGACGGAGGGAGTAACCTATTGCAAATTTAAAAGTGTTAATATTTTCTGTTCGTAATTTCAGGATAATTCTTATGCTGGCCCTCATGTGTAATTAAGTTATTTTTAATTTTACTCGAAATTGATTGTTACCATTTTCATATATACCCCTGATCCAAACGAGAATAACCCCAAAATTACAAGTAGGATAGATGCACTAACTTCATTAAATCTCACAAAGCATTACAAAAACTTACTTTTTTTTTTAAATTTATTCAACAGGGATGCACTAACTTCCACAAACAAAGAGAAATAGAAAAAAAATATTTCTAAGTCAAAACTAAAACAATGTGTGAGATTGGCTACGGTCACCAATAATTGAACCCAAATACATTTATATATAAAGTACTCACAGTATACTTTACTTCGAGTTTTCTTATCATCTATTCCATGTCCACTTCGACATCACTCAAAGTAAAAATTTCGGCCAGTGTGATCCATTTTGCAAGAGGTTTGAGATTTATGTTGTGAGATATTAATAAAATAAAAAAATTTGCATTTATAAGAAACAAAAATATTTTAAAAAATAATATTAATTTTAAATAATATTTTTAAATAAATTATAATATACAGAAATAAATTCAATAAGGAATATGATCATGACTGCAAAGTCAAAAATAACTAACTCAAAACTACGTCATTTTGATTTGCAATTACTAATCATCATTAGACATGTGCATTAAAACCAGTCGGTTTGGTTCGGTTCGGTTCAGTTTCAAACCGGTTGGTTCAGTTCAAAATTGGTCGGTTCGGTTTGAAATGTTAAAAAATTGTTTGGTTTGAAACGGCTCGATTCGGTCCGATTTGAAATATCGGTTTAAAACCAGTCGGTTTGGTTCGGTTTGAAATGTTAAAAAACTGTTTGGTTTGAAACGGATCGGTTCGGTCCGGTTTGAAACGTTAATGGTTTGATTACGGTTTCAAATTTTAAAAATCAATAATTAATAATTTGATTTGACTTTTGATTTTTTTCGAACCGAACCAGACCGAACCCGTCGAGTCGACGGGTACCTTTCCTAGTTTTATATATTAAAACACATGGTTTTCCTCCTAAACCACCCTGATTTGTAGCCAAACTACCTTGTTTTGCTTGGCTCCATACTTGTCTAGCATCATGGGATCTAAATCCATAATAATATACTTGTTGATAAACTTAATAAATAAGTATTTAATGTACTCTTATAAATTTAATAATTTAGAAATTATTTGATTAGAATGAGTTTTTTATTGATTGTGAAAATATAGTAATAAATATTTGACTTTTGAATATATTTGAAAATATTAAAATGCATTAAAATTGTTACGTGACATATAAAAGTTAGACAAATTAATTTTGATTAATGACAAGTATTAGAGCACAAAAGAAATACTACATTACTCTTACTCTATTTGTTCTTGCAGAATTTTTATTTTCTTGTGTAAATATTAATGGGAATGACTTTTTATCTGACAATAAATCTCTTCTATTCATGAAATATTTAGTTTATTTATTTTGTATGTTATTAAATTGGGAGATTAAATATAAAATCCAAATCCAAATAACAACTCCAATTTTTGATAAATCCAAGAAAACAAGATACAATGAGACAATTGGATTGATTATTTTATTTTTACTAAATGTTCACAATTTCCCCATGTAAAAGGAAAATAAATACCTTAAATTTATTATTTGGCCCACATAATAAAATAATGTTACAACTTAAATATATGATTTTTTATTTGGAGTATCAAAGTAATTATTGAATGAATTTTTATCCCAATCAGCCAAACTGTGGCAGTTATACATTTGACAGCCTATTATTTAATTAACAAGTGTATTAATGAAATAAAAATACAAATGTATTAATTTTATACATTTTTTTAAATAATTAATTAATAAAAATCAAAATTGCGTCGTTTTATCTTGTAGTAAATTATTTAGCTATTTGTAATAAATATCCGACCATGAAAAAAACGGGGGGAGAGAGTCTGTTTTTACTATTGTGTAACTAATGCACATACGAAAACAAAAGGCGAAAAGCACCGAAGCCAATCATGATAAAAAAACCAACCAGGACTGCCACGTGGCGTCACAATGCGGAATGCGAAGATAATGAACGGTTTACGCGCGCGAGTGCTCTTGTGTCGGTTCGATAGCTTTTACGTACACCCCCTCGAACAAATTCACTTTTTCTCTTAAAATTGTTACGTGAATTTAACTTGCAATGAATTCTCATATTTTACTTGTTATTTTCTCTTGACAAGACACACCTGAAATTAGGGGTGAGCAAAATCCGGTCCGGACCGGAAAATGATCCGGAACCGAATCGGAATGGATCGAATCGGACCGGACCGAAGGATTCCGGTCCGGTCTTCGGTCCATCCATTTTTGGGATTCCGGTTCCGGTTCCAGTCCGGACCGGAATGGACCGGTTTGGTTATTTTTTAATAAAAAAAATTATTTTTATTAAAATACTGAAATATATCTTATTTAATACATAAATAAAATTACTTTTAATTCACATTTTTATTAAAATTTAATTAATTTTATAATTCCGGTCCAAACCCGGAATTTTCCGGTCCGGTCCGGTCCAGACCGGTTCAAATCCGGTCCGATTTTCGATCCTTACCTTTTCTTGATTCCGGTTCCGGTCCAAACCGATTCCAGTCCGGTCCGGTCCGGTTTTGGACCGGTGATCACCCCTACCTGAAATCCATCTTCACTTCTCTTCAGCAGAGCGCACTTACGTGTTGTGGCTCTTAAAACTTTTAGGCTTTGTTTGGTTGAGAAAAAATTTGATGAAAATGAAAATTTGACGGAAAGTTAGAAAAAAAAATTTATTTGGTGAAAAATTTTTATTTAATAACAATAGAAAATGATATTTTTCTTTAAATTTTATATGATAGACAAACAAGTGAAAGATGAAATGGATTTCATTAGTAATTTGGATTTCATTCTATTTTCCATCAAATTTTAATTTTCATGCAACTTTTCCTAAACTAAACACAACCTTAGGAATAAAAATCAATAGTGGTTTTGAACTACCATCACTTATCGAATTGCGGTTAGAACAATCATGATTTTTTTTAAAAAATTATGATTAAAAAAATTGGTATGATTTTCAAAAATAAAATTTACCATTACATTACTAAAAACTAATATTATTGTCAGAATTAGTTTTGTGTGTGAAAAATTACATCATATGGTTATCAAAATAAATAATATAGTTCTGCCACATAAAAAAACGTTTTTTCATACTTAATCATCCATAATTCTCAATAAATTTTATAAGATCAATTATATTTAAGAAATCGAACAAACTGCTCTTAATCATCATCCAAAGTCAGCCAGATTTTTTCTACATTGCACCTTTTTCAGAAATCGTGATAATTCAGATTGTAATTGGATAACGGTGCTAGTTTAGACTCCTTTTGAGTATTTTTTTTCCAAAATTTTAACCTTGTTTAGTTCAGTATTATTATTTTTGCAGCTATAATTTTTTTTTTCAATTCACTTAAGTTATTTTTATATTATGTTTTAGTTTCTTTTCATTTTACCACAAATTTTAAAATTTATCTTAATTCACAATTTAGTTTTTTTTTTAATACAATAGTTTGCACTACGATTTCCCTTATCCATCAAATTTGAATTTATATATTTTAGTTAAAATTACTGTTATATTTAAAATTTGTAAAAAAAAATAAAAAGATTAATAAATGGGAAATATTATGTCGAGTGAGCGCAGTTTTAATTTTAGATTTCGGGTTTCGGGTTTGGTTGGTTCTTATTCCCACGCTCCTTGGTGCCGATTCTGTGGAGAGGAGACAGACAACGCTTTCTCTCTCCTCTCTCTCTCTCGCTCTCTCTCCTCCACTGAAACCGAAGCACGCCTTCAATCTCCACCCTCCTCTCTCCATCGCTCGCCGGACAACCCTCATTCCCGGTCTCCCTCCACCGCCCTCCGCCATCACAATCCTGCTGTACAGTGACTAATAATTGCACTTTATTTATTGGTGGAGTATTTATTGCAACAATCGGCGATTCTGGTTGGCTGCTGCTTCAAAGCCTGCGTCTGCGTGCGTGGAACACGATCGAATGGGAGCTCCGATATCCGTGTCTGGCCTGGCGGACGCTCCGTGATGGAGATTCTGACGCCATTCGTGTGGTCATGGAATACGATTCTGGAGTTTCCATGTCTCGTCCCCCTCCTCCTCTGACCGACGGATCCTCCTCCGTCCCTGCTTCTACTTTCAACCAAGGTCTGTTCATCGCTTACTCACTCTTCCCACTTTCGGATTCCTCATGCTCCAACGCACAAAATGCTTGATCAATTTTGGCTCGATCATCGTCGGTATGGTTTGTTTGCTTTTTGGCTTTTCTGGAATGCGAGGTTTGGTTGTTGGTTTTTCTTCATTTGGGTTAGTATCTGAATTGGGAAGTAATCTTATCTTGTTAACGAATTAAGTCAAGTGTGCGATCCACATTTGTGTATCATCTGCTGTTGGTTTCCCAAGTGAAAACTCTCAGAGCTTTTAGTGGTATTTATTTCCTTGCCTGCATTTTGTTAGTTTTCTTTGTAAGATATAATTCCAAATTTGTATCTTTCCTACTGCGCATTTGTGTGTCATGGGTGTGATATTCGTAGTTGCCTGGTGTAGAGGATCGGACAAATCCCATTTGGGGCTACCGAATGCGTTTCATTTCTTGGTCCAGCGAATGGCAGAGTTCTATACAGATTAGAGTCATCAAACTTTTGAAACACAATACTTCTTTTCCCATTCTATGATTGATTGATGCTCCTCTGTACTATAATATAAGTAACTTTTTATATAGTCTTGGTAGTGGAAAGTACAACTCAGTGTGCTACAATAATTGTTACCCAGATGCAATGTGGCAGTTGAACCTGAGATCAAGCGAAACAATGGATTTTGTGCCTTACCCTGAACGTCCAGGAGAACCAGATTGTTCATACTACATCAGAACAGGCCTCTGCAGATTTGGAGCTACATGCCGGTTTAATCACCCTCCCAATAGAACAATGGTAAAAGCTGTTGTTGCATCTCTGCATGATGATTTCCTCATCAATGTGTTAAGCTTGATGGCAGCTATCCAAGATTCTTGTTGAGTTTCACTTTTGGCTTGACCGCACATTACTGAGACCTTGTAAAGAACACAGAGTGACTGGCACATAACTAATTGATAAAAGATTTTCATTTTCAGATTATTGCTAACGCTAGAATGAAGGGAGAGTTCCCTGAAAGAGTTGGACAGCCTGAATGTCAGGTATGGAACTGATGATTTGGCTCTAAGTGCTGTTTTATATGCTCCAGTATATTTACTGTGCGCTCAGTGGAAATGGAAACTCATCAATTTTGGGACATCGGGCATAGCCCCATATTCCTACTCGTGAATTGAAGGATCACCTACTGAGTCCCATATACTATATCTGCATACAAATGTAACCACGCTGCGTCACCTTTTCATTCATACAGTTTAGTAGGGAAGCGTCATGTTACTGAAAGTATTAGATTATGATGTATATCAATTCGGAAGTACCTGGTTTAAGTTATGAAATCTTGTCCATGGTCAATGTTAGAAAATTTGGGACACTATTTGAACAAACATACTCGTTGGCGTAACTGCTTAATAATGTCTTTTGGTTTGAAGGCTGTTCCATAATTCTTGCCTGTCAAATTTGGGTCAGCAGTAATTACACAGATGAAACAATTAAGAGATGATTGTGCTATTTTATCTCTCACCAATGTTGCATCTTATAGTCAACTGTTCTTGTTTCTTGTAAGGCCAAAGTTCTTGTTTCTTGTAAGGCCGAATCATATGTCAGTCACTCACTTGCTGAATCATATATTAGTATTACTTGAAGACGGGTACTTGCAAGTTTGGAGCTACATGCAAATTCCATCATCCCAGGGACAAGGCTGGTATAGCTGGAAGAGTCACTTTAAACATCCTTGGCTATCCAATTCGCCCGGTTTGACTGATATTTCCTTGTATTTTAAATTAGAATTTTTTTATTTTCTCTGGTTATACTGAGTCTACATGGAACAAAGCCACTTGTCACCTGAAACTTCAACAATTTATGATTGCGCCTTGTGCCCTGAACTGTTGTTATTAATGAGATATGACACAAATCATATTTGTCTATATGCTGCTGGAGTGAAGTGTCTATGCATATAAACACATGAAACTCGCAAAGCTATTTCATTTTGGGATGTCATGTTTTTGCCCTTCAATGTTAGTTTGAAACATGCACCTAAAGCATATGCTAAAAATTGGTATGTCTTATAAGTCCAGATTCATATAAGTCGAAACTCATATGGTTCAATCTAATATTTTTCTGTTAATGGGTGATTGGCTGGTGACAACACTGTATGTCTTTTCACTGAGAAGACAACTTCAGATAGATGAAATTAAACTGTAGCTTTCAGTTATCATTATGTCACTATGTTATTCAAGCTATAATTAGTTAAATGCAGAAAGAATATGTACTAGTGAGACAAAAGCGCATGGTAACTTTGATACTATCTTTCTCTGGAATACTCATAAGCCATGTGACATTACAATGAATGATTCAATTGATAGATGCATGAAACATGAGTAAGCTCCTAAGCGTGTGTAAATGAAATTATTTGCTGTGTAAGGATGAAGTTGATTAAAGCAGTGAATCACAGCGATAGGATAGTGCTTGTGGACTTTTATTGCCTGTATACCATGTGGCATTTCATGTCATTTGTCCATCTTTGCTGTCCATTGAGTGTGGCAGAGTTACTGTTTGACAGCATGTATGGTTGCAGCTTTGGCATATCAAAATTCTGTTTCTCTTTGCTATTATACTTGATATTAAGTACACATGTTTGATAGTGGCCTGTTAAAACTTCCATGCGCACCAATAACTGTAGGTTCATAATGATAGATGAAGCATGTCCTTATTTCTCTCAGTGCTAATTGCAGAATGAGAACGAGTGCTCTTATTATCTGAGAACAGGAGAGTGCAAGTTTGGAAGCACATGTAAGTTTCACCATCCTCAACCATCGAATATGATGGTTTCCGTGCGTGGTTCTCCCGCTTATCCATCGGTGAATTCTCCAACAAATCCTAGTCCGCAATCATATCCCGGCGGAGTCTCAAATTGGCCGATGTCAAGGGCATCTTTTATTCCCAGCCCACAGTGGCAAGGTGCTTCAAGTTATGCACCCATGATATTACCTCCTGGTGTGGTATCGATCCCTGGCTGGAATGCGTACAGTGTGAGTTGCCTATATTTTCCTTCATGTGCTGTGACTTATTTACAGTTTGCACTATATATGGTTCATCAGTGTGAATGCCTGGGTTTTAGTGTCCATTCATATATCTTAGTGACATACATGATAGTAATTGTTCATTAGGGAGATAGATATTTCAATCTGTCATATGTTGTATGTTTGTATTTTATATCTCTGTATGGTTTTGGTTCATTTTGTTATTATTTCCATGAACTTCATATCTAGTCTACAAACAGACGAGCATTGGTCCATCAGATCCAGATGGACGTTTAAAAGAGAGATTGAACATAAATACAATAGGAGAGGAGAGACCTAATGGAATGCTGTTGGTGATCAGGCCTTTCTTGATATTTCTTACGTCGTAACTATTAGTTTTTCTTTTTCTTATAGTAATCTGCGTCACTTTTTTTATCAATAGATATGGGTATATTTCTTGGTCTACATCATGGTCCATGCTAAGTGCTTTCATATTGAAAATTCTCTCAACATGTTACCATTGATATGGATTTATAAATAAGTTTGTGTTTTTGCCATTTTGAGCTGATGCAGGGTCAAATGGGGTCGATGTCTTCAACGGAAGGCCAGCATCAAACAGTTGGAAACAATCAGGTTTACGGAACAGCACGTCAATCTGAAGCTACAAATCCTGGATCTCAAGGAGCATATTCTCAGTACCGTGCTGGTGCTGTTCCTATAGGGATGTATGCATTGCCCAGAGATAATGTATTTCCAGAGAGGCCTGGTCAACCAGAATGCCAGTTTTACATGAAAACTGGAGACTGCAAGTTTGGGGCAGTTTGTAAATTTCATCATCCCAGGGAGAGAGTCATTCCTGCTCCAGATTGTATGCTCAGTCCTCTTGGCCTTCCTTTACGTCAGGTAGTTGTCTAATTTATGATTTTAGCAATTCACATCACTGGCTAAACTGTGTGATATATGCAGAAATCAGAAATATATATGTTTCAAAGTACCAGAAAAAATTTGTTGCATGTGTCACAAATTAACATTGCGTTTCTTTGGCAGGGAGAACCTTTGTGTGTTTTCTACTCTCGCTATGGCATTTGCAAATTTGGCCCTAGTTGCAAATTTGACCATCCAATGGAAATCTTCAGATACAACCTTCCCATATCTTCTTCAACTGATTTACCTGTTAGACGGTTTCTGGGGTCGTCATCAGGATCTGCTGCTTTATCATTGTCGTCAGATGGACTTGTGGAAGCTGGATCAGCCAAGCCCAGGAGACTTTCTTTGTCTGAAACAAGACAAATGCCATCAGGTGATGACGACGTTAACAGAGAGGGTTGAAATACAAGTCAGAAGAACTGAACATATCATGACGAAGAAAATGATTTGTCTGTAAATTCATTTCCCATCACTGATGGTGTACAGGCTTCATGATAAGTTGGCTTATGGTTCTGAAAATCATTTCAGCTGGCAAGGCTTAACTTATCTGAATACTTTGCTGCATTGTATAAATGTGCAAATACTGTCACATTTGGCGAAACCAATGTGAACATTGCATTAATTCACAATCCCTGTATTTATCTCAATTTCCTTTCCACCTGTTACATGTTCACTACAGTTCCTCTAAGCTCAATCATGCAGGTGTGAGTCAGTTAGCTTCTTCAGTCATATTCTATAAACATACCAGGTAACCTGTTTTTTCTGATTTGGTTTGTTTATTCATTATATATATATATATATATATATATATATATATATATATATCCCTTAGTGTAGCATTGTACTTGTTTTTAATTTCCATTTCTGCAGAGAACTTGAATCTTATCCGAGCTGCCATGCCATACCTTATATTTTATGTTGTAGAAGTCTGCATGTTCCTTTCGCTACCCTTTATCATTTTCTGACTTGAGTTTTTAAGCGTATCATTTCAGTTATCTGATGCTCTTATATTACTGTGCAGGCCTCCAATCTATTTCGGTACTAATGTTAGTGAGTTATCAGCAAGTCTAATATGCCCCTTGCCCCAACTTAGAGCAGCTTTGGGAGTTGCCCTCTAAGACGACACTCGTCATTCTAACTCAAGAGATGTCATCTCTAATATTTACAGGAAACGGAATATTTCAGATTGGGAAGACTGAGATCATGAGATGCCTTACAAGATCCGCTATGATGGAAAAGGGGATGCTGGTATGACTTGTGAAAATGGATAAGACTTCATTTTATGCTAAAATGTTACTACTTCACATCATATTATAGAGTTGATTTTGTAAGATGGTTTTATACAGAGAAGTTTAAAACCATTAAACCGAAGCTACGGAATCCTCTGGTTGCCATGACATGAAGATTCGATTGATTCTGCCAATTCTCTCATCATATCAATTTCTTTGCAGTTCACTGAAGCATATATACGGATGCGAAGATTTTTCTGGTGCCCATGGGAGTTGCCTTCAAATTCTGACAAATTAATGATTGGGGATTAAACTTTAAAGTAACGAGAAGAGGAAAGAAGGCTTGTAAGGTAGACAAGAACAGGGTGAAGCAACCTGTTCCAGGATTGGGAAGGACAGTGAGGAAGATTCTGAACGATTTTTCCTGTGAGAGGATCAAGCTCAGCTCAGTGATCAGATGCAGAGGTTGTCAACCCTGCTTGCAAACTAACCATGTGGAGCTTATCAGAGGTCTTAAGTCTAACGTAGATCCAGTTGCAGGAAAATGAAACAAAACACTACAAGAAATAGATATGGGGTTGCTCTGAGTTCGATTCCAATTCGGCTCAGCTGGTCCAGGTATGTTCTAAACTTAATCATAGACATGGGAGACAAAGATTTGTGGTTACGGGCATGCTTCGATTGCGTGTTGGGTAACTGGGATGCTCTACCTAATTGGTCGTTTGGCAGATCAAGCAATCGGCCAAAACGTTGCCGTCAGCGGCAACCTCGTCCCCTACAACGAGGTGCACGTTGCTTCTACTATGTACATGTCAAGATCTGGCATGTTTGAAAACCTAGGATGTCTCCTGGGACACGACATATAGAAATTCATCACATCAGAGATTGAGAACCATTCATTTGATGAAAATAAAGTGTTAGTTCAATGGTTTGGGGTTGTTGTTGTATAACAATCTTAGGTCATTTCGAGTCGGAGTTTCGCGTGAGCCGGCGGCAATGAGTAAAAGGTTACTATCAAGATGAAGGGAGTATGCAGTCCACATCCAAAAGTAGGAAAGAAAACTAGGTATTACTAGATTTAGAGATATTTGAAAGGATAACAGTTTTAAATATAATAAAATTACTAGAATGAATCTATATAAAAAAATCCAACTGATGTAAACATATAAGAATAAGGGCATTATGATCATTTAGGGGTGAGCAAAATCCGGTCCGGACCGGAAAATGACCCGGAACTGGACCGGAATTTGACCGAACCGGACCGGACTGAAGGATTCCGGTCCGGTCTTCGGTTCATCCATTTTTGGGATTCCGGTTCCGGTCCGGTCCAAACCCGAAAAATTCCGGTCCGGACCGGAATGGACCGGTTTGGTAATTTTTTAATAAAAAAATTATTTTTATTAAAATACTGAAATATATCTTATTTAATACATAAATAAAATTACTTTTAATTCACATTTTTATTAAAATTTAATTAATTTTTATGATTCCGGTCCAAACCGGTCCGGTCCGGTCCAAACCCGGAATTTTCCGGTCCGGTCTGGTCCAGACCGATTCAAATCCGGTCCGGTCTTCGGTCCTTACCTTTTCTTCATTCCGGTTCCGGTCCAAACCGGTTCCGGTCCGGTCCGGTCCGGTTTTGGACCGGTGCTCACCCCAATGATCATTTGACATCAAATCCTTCCTTTTCTATCCAATCCGAATCGGACATTACAACTCCCTTCCAAATTCATCCAATCTCTCTCCTAAAATAACTTGTTTTCCTCCCCCTCCCACTTCTATTTTTAACTCAATAACACTACTTAAGCGTGTGTTTATCGTTTGGGCTTCATTAGCAGGTGAAATCAAATCAGGCTGGAACAAAGTGATGTACAATGGTAAATGAAAAAGTGGAGTGAGTGAATTAAAGCTTTGTTCCCGAGTTTGGAGAGAAAGAGAAGAGAAATATTTATAAAGAAAGAAAAATAAAAGAAAGGGAAGGGAAGAATTAGAGGGTGGAAATGAAAATTAGGTGTTTCTGAATTTATGAAAAAATAAAAATAAAATGAAATTACTAAAATGACCTTATACAAAAAAATCTGATTGATCAAAAAATAAAAGAACAAGGGCAATATGGTCTTGATGCATCAAATACATCCCTTCCCTTCCAAATCCTTCTAAATTGGGTTAAAGGAAGGAGGAGGTTTTCTCCTTCCAAATCCACTCAATTCTCTTCTTAAAAAATACTCGAGAACAACACGATCCTTCCTTTTTCTTCCCTCTCTATCCTCTTTTTAACTCAGAAACACTACTTAAAATTAAAAGCTAACCTTGAGAAGGGGGTAGAGAGATTTTTTTTCCAGTCAAATAATTCGTTAATAGATTGAAGTGGACCGCAATCAACCAACGTGCACTTTGGGCTAGCCGAATCAATCAAACCTACACGTTTGTATCAGAGATAACGTACGATGCGGTTTTCAAACAGGCGACTTTTGATGTCCGATTGCTCACCTAATCCGTGTTCCGAGTTTATTTTAGTACTGTTTACTAATAATAGTCAAAGAAGCTGACGAGGAAGAAGATACTCATCTTCCAAACTTGAAACTCAACGCTTCTCTTTATTACTAGTAAATAGAATCAACCAGTGGAACACAATTTCAAAGGGCCACGTAAAATATGCCGCTTCAATTCTCAGCGTCACACATGAATAACGAAAATATTCAAACTTTCATGCATAGTATAACACTCAGCACCTCTAACGAATACAGTAATGTGTTATTATCAAGATTTAAATTTGACAATTATAGTAATTATTGGACAACACTCCAATCGTCATACTAACCTCTTATTAATACTAAATTGTCATTTAACATTTAATAAAAATTAATCCAATTTTTGTTATTTTATAAAAAGAAATTAAATATTTGTTTTTTATATTTACTCAATAACGTATATACATTCAATTTAATATTAAAAATTTATACTTTTCAGTCATCTCACACTTGTTGTTTAACAAAAATTTATTTGTCCACTTTTACTTGTCACTTAATAATTTAAATGCGTATTTAATACTTTCACATACCTTAAAAAATAAGACATTAACTATTTCATCACCATAATCAATAAAAAAAGTCATTTTGACACCAATAAAAATTTACCAAATTTCACATTTTAAGCAGAATTTTAAAAATGTTAGTATATGTTAATAATCTCAGCACCCAACTAAACTTGCATATGGAAATTGGTAAATTTCAAAGAAAAAAATACTAATTTATTTCTACACAATATATAAACTGTTTCGAAAATACACTGAAATAAACCAAAGATATAAACGCTCGAATAGAAGGAAATATAAGAGAAGAGGAGAAGGCCGATGGATGATTTTCTACATTCACTCGCCTTTCCTTTAATAGGAGAAAAAACGCGGACACAAATATGATTTTTTTTCTCTCATTCCATCTTTTGTATTTCGTAGGACAAGAGGAAAACGTGTGGCAGGAGGGAAAACAAACGGGCATGGACGGGGTGAGATAGTAATTGCGTTAAATTTTCTTTGGTATGGATTTCACCTTTTTGTCTTTTTTTTTGCACTATCTTCAACACACCTCCTTGATACAAAATCTTACAACTTCAAGTATTTGTTAAAATATTTCTAACTAATCACTCGAGAGTTATTTGGTAAATATATCTGCGACTTAATCCTAACTCAATCTCGCCATCGACCAACTCTCGAATATACATGATTCCAATTTGCTCGCTCTTGCCATGAAATACATGATTATTAGTTGATGCAATAGTCAACTTATTATCATACAAAATTGATTTGGACTCTTCATTCTTTTGTTTCAGATCTTCCAGTATCTGTCAAAGCCAAACTACTTAACAAGCTGGGATAGTTACAACATTGTACTCTTCTTCAGTTGTAGAAAGAGCAACAACATGTTGTGTCTTTGAAGATCATGAAATCACTTCATCTCCAAGATAGAAAACATATCCTAATGTACTCTTTCTAGTTTCCACATCACCAACCCAATCGTTGTCTGAATAGTTTGTTAGATAAAAATCATTTGTGTGAGATTATAAAATTTCATAATCTCATGCTCCAACGATATAACATAGTACTCGAATTGTTGTTAGCTAGTGTGACTATCGAGGTTACTCCATAAATCGTCGATGAGTATGACTCCATACACAATGTCCAACCTAGTTGAAGTTAATTAACAAAGACTTCCAATAATGCTCTTGTAGTAGGTGGGATTTACCAGCTCGCATGTTATATTCTTCTTCATCTCAAATCTCTCAACAATTCGAGTACGCATTAACTTCATTGTCAAATTTGCACTTTTTCAAATATCTCCAGCGTACTTCTTCTGAGAGATGAATACTATATGATTAACTTATTCAAACTCGATGCCTAAGAAGTATAACATCAATCTCATATGAGCAGTCTCAAATCAACGAGTCATCGCCTCCTTGAAATCGATAAACATCATATTAAATCTCAAATGTTATTGCCAACTACTTTCTTTCACCATTACTTGAAAGTTCATCTCAGCTTCCTTATGAAGAATCTATGAAAACATTATGTTCTTCGTCATTTGCACTCTAGTAGTCATTCTTTAATCTTTATTTTCAATTGTACAAACTCCATCTGGTAAATAGATAGTATAACCTTTCAACATTTGTCCCAAACTCAATAAATTCCAACACAAGATCAGTATATAATATACATCAATAATAGTTATACATGTATTATCATTTGTCCGGATCCGGATATCACGTTTCCTCTTGATTTTAGTTTTTGAGTTATTTCCAAAACTAACTTCATTATGAGTAGGTTCATTTACATTTAAAAATGCTTTTTTATCCCACTCATATTGTTGTTGCATCTCTAGCCAAGGTATCACATATTTGAGTAATCTCTGCAACCCTCAGTGGTCTTTCATGTTAGAATCATATTGGTGTATTTAGTACATATGTTCTACTATTTCATTCTTTAATTTTGCTCGACATTCAGATTTATAGTGTCCAAACTGTCGATACAAGTAATATTTGATTCTGAACTTGTCAAGTCATCCAGTATGACCTTCTCGAGCTCTCTAAAAATTATTTTCATTGATCCGATCTCATTTTGTGTTGTGACTTCGGTCCCTACATCGGTTTTGTTCATGATCTCGGCCTCCACGGTGACCTTCATGGCCTCTCATTTTTACTCGACTTTGAAACTCTGCTCCTGATTCGACTCGTTAGCTTTTAAGCTCATATGTTACTCGTATCAAGACAAAGAATTTAATAACATTTTGGTCAAAAATTTAGAAATAGTGTGCCCTTGTTTGATATCAGCTACAACATATTCAAATTTTATTGATTATGATCTTAACACATTCTCAATTACCTGTTGCTCCTTCAATGTCACTCCATTAACCATCATACTGTCAAAGACGACTCGGACGTGGTAAAAAAAATTGATAATCTTTCCGAGTCAGTCATTCATAGTGACTCAACTACCCCTCAGCGTTTGTAAGCGCATCTGCATTACTCGCCCATTTCCTTTGTAATTTTGCTATATGATTTTTTACGCCTTGTGAGATGATTGTGCCTTCAATATTTTTTATAATATCGACTTCTCCATGACCTGGAATCTGACATACAAAACCTTCTTATCTTTACTTTTTATATCCACTAATGAATCTTTTTTTCTTTTTGAGGGCATCAAATGCCTCTCCAACTACTTCGGTGTAGCCCATCTCAATCAATTTTCATAAATCTTAAGACAAAAAAATACCTTCATACAAATCAACCATTCGTCATATTTTGTATCATTTAATTGTGGCAATTGTAGTGAAACCTTATTTGACATGATTCACATACAATGCTCAAATATCACTCTGGATATTTTTACGATAAACTGAAATCTGATATCAAATATTATGAATATGAAAAATCTCGGCACTCAAGTAAACTTATATATGAAATTTGGATAATTTTTTAGGAAGAAAAAATACTGATTTATTTTGTTTCATTATAAAAATCGTTACGAAAATTAGAAAAATAGGAGAAGACTAAGAGATGATTTTCTACGTTTGCTTGTTCCTTTTGTTATAGAAAAAAAAAACACGAACACAAGTTTAACTTTTCCGCTCATCTCATCTTTTGCATACCATGTGCGATAAAAACAGACGGGTATGGATTCAATGAGACAATAATTGCATTAAATTTGTGAGTCCCATTTTTTTATTTTCTTTATTTATCACTATATTTAATAAAAAATATTAAATATCAATGACTATTAATTAATATTCATTACTATTTAATTTTGTATTCAATTTTTAACTACTCATGACCGTATATCATTCATTTTATGCTTTGCATTGGTCCATATGTTTTTTTTTTTTAGAAAAATAGAAAAATATTTGAACTTACTTGTAAATAAAATAAGGTGGAAAAATAAAAAATTCTGAACTACCACCGCTTACCCAATTACGGTCAGAACTATCACGATTTCTAAACATTAATATTATTATAAGACTTAGACTTGTGTGTGAAAATTATGTCGTTTGATTATCAAAAGACGTCATTCTCTTTATGTGCGCAAAACGATATAGTTTATTTTGATAACCAAACGACGTAATTTTCATACGCAATCTAAGTCTTATAATATTAGTTTAGAAATATAATGTACATTTTATTTTAGAAAATCAGTCGAATTTTTTTTCATTGCACCGTTTTTAAAATTCGTGATAACTTTGACAGCAATTATATAAATGGTGATAGCTCAAAATTTCATTTAGATTTTATCCCTAAAATAAAATACGAGTTTGAAACCAACACGAAACGTGAGTGGTTTCATCCGTCTACACACAGGTCTACCTAAATATATTTTACAATTTTTGGTAGGCTTCAACTGATTCTAAAATAATCATCGAAGAACCAGAACTGGTCTGAGGTTTTACATGAAAAATAATTGCAGTCTAATTAGGTTTTTTCTATGCGTGCAGCACATGAAGTACGACCCGCTTTTTAATTTATATTAATAAAAATTATCAAATTCTTGATCCAAAGATTCTTGACTACACACAAGGCAAATTGCAATTCGGATGGAATGGGATTCTATTACGTTAAGTTAGTTTACAGTCCATCAAAATAGAATTTGAATCTAGCGCTTCACATCTCAAAACGACGTTGTTTTGATTGTTTGATTTGAAAATGACGGCGTTTCGATATGAAATTTAAGTTGAGTGGTGATCAAGAAATCAAAACGGCGTCGTTTTGGATTGTAAAGCAAGTGGCTCCGCAGCACCGGATCCTGTTCCATCAAAATAAGGTACTCACTCTATTCTCTTGTACATGTCATTTAACTGAATTTTTTTATTTACTTTTATTTGTTACTTAACATTTTTCAATGCGTATTAAATATCTACAACTATCTTAAAAATATCAAACATTAATGATTTCATTATCATAATCAATAAAAACAATTATACACCAGTAACGATCATTCAACTCTACCTTATACATAATTTTTTTTTAAAAATATACATTAAATATTTATCTATTAAATTCTTATCCAACCGCTAGCATTAAATATCACCTTAATTTAATCAATTTAACCTTAAATGATCTATATACCAGAACGGAAGGAGTAATTTTGATATAAAATAATGGTGATTTTGAAAAAAATAAGATAATTTTGATTTTATTAATATTACTCAATTTTTCTGAACGCATGATTTTGATGATTGAAGATCGTGATTCAAAATTACATAATTTTGATTTGACTAGATCAAAATCCAATTCGGATTTATATGAAATTCTAGAATCTATCTCCTTTTCAACAAAAGAAAAATAATAATAACAGAAATAAATCATTATCCAAAAAATCCAACAAATAAGTAAGCGTTCCCTGGCTGGCTGGCCCGCAGTTGCAACCAAACCAGAGTCTCTTTTTTTTCCCGGAAAAATTTCGTCTCCCTTATAATTCTTCTCTCATCAATCGGCCGCCCGAGTTTATCGCCTCGGCGGTGTTGCGATCGCCTCCGCCCGGCTCCTCCAGTCGCCCGATCGGTTGGGTGAAGAATGGACGGGGACGGAGAAGACGATCGCGGTGGAGGTGGAGACGGCGGCTTTCTGCTCCCTCCCTTCAATTTTTCCATGGTTGAGCTAGGCGTTTACCGCTCCTCGCTCCCTCAGACTCCTAACTTGCCCTTCCTCGAAACCCTAAAGCTCCGATCCATCATGTGAGTTTCTCAATGCCGCGCCTCGTCCGAATTCTTCTCTTGATTTCTTGAAAGCTACTCCAAATTAATTAATTAATCAATACTTTTTTTGTTGGTGTAAAAAGTGAATATTCCATGTCAATTTTGTGCTCGGTATGTGCGATTCTGGATTTCGTGGAATATTTCCAGCATTTTTTTTTATGTTGATGTTTCGGATGCTGCAGATATATGTGCCCTGAGCCATACCCAGAGGAGAATAGCCAGTTCTTGGAATCCAATAATATCCAACTTTTCCAGTTCGGCATTGAAGGCACCAAGGTAAAACTTATTCCTATTCTAATTATCACTCGCCTGCCTATTCGATCCGGGAATTCAAAACTTCTTTTTCTTGTCATACTGATCAAGATCTGGTTCTTTGATTTCCTATTAAGTACATTTTTCTAAGAACTTGTAAGATTGTTAAGGTGAATAATTGGGTTTCGATCCCTGTACTGTGATGTGTTGCTGATTCAGTTGGATATGGCTATTGGCATGTGCAGGAGTCCTCTGCGAGTGATTTGAGTAGCTCCATAGCTGAGGCTCTGAAGGTCATTATAGGTATTGTCTCGGAAAATATGAGTTGGTTTTGATTTCGTAATGGTGCTTGCCTGAGTATTCCTTTCTTTGGTCATTTTAAGTTTTCTTCTGCTTTTCGCAGATGTAAGGAATCACCCTGTTCTCATCCACTGTAAGCGGGGAAAGGTATGAGTACACCCCATCTTCCAGTTTTTGTTAATCTGTTTCTTGCTGACTTTTGTGCTATAGTTAGCTAGCAAATGTGTTTCATAAGATTGTTCGTAGATCAGAAACCATTATTATGTAACTCCTAGAGTTGCTTAGGACAGTTATGATGGCTGTTTTTAAAAGTTTCTCTCTTGTAATGCTACAATTGAATACCTCTTGCTGAACCTTTGTTTACGAGCTTTGGGATTTGTGAAAATGCTTCACTTAAAGTCTATTCATGTTTCAGCTGTTTGAGATGTAGAGAAATAGCTTGCACCTCACTTCTCTTCTTTCACACTATAGTTGGAATTTCTTCACCAAGTCTTCCATTAAAATATCCAATAACTTAAGTTTGTAATGGTAAATCTCACTGTGGGTAATTTTGATTTTTGTCATTACTATTTACAGCACCGAACAGGTTGTGTTGTTGGTTGCCTGAGGAAAGTTCAAAATTGGTGTTTGTCCTCGGTGTTTGAGGAGTACCAGCGATTTGCAGGAGAGAAATCAAGAGTCACTGATATGCAGTTTATGGAGGCATTTGATGTGAAGAGCTTAAGAGAATGCCTCTGCAGCATCATCTACCAATATCACGGCTATGGCTCAAACAAGAGGCGTCTGCTCTACAAAGAAGAGAATGTGCACCAGCCCCGCATAAAGTCTCTCTAGCAGCAAAATTGGATTTCCATCTCTCACCACTCTGTACAGTTTTGGTCTTCAGTAATCGGAAACCACATTTGGCCAAACACGGAAACTCGGAAGCGTCACCTTTTAGCGACACCGTACCTGTTTATCTTTTCGTCATTTTACTTTTGTGTACGATGAACCAAGAGGAGAATTTGTCTCAGATGACATGATCCTGCTCTTTTCATTTCTGCGTAGTAAAAGATTTCAGCAGGTCCTTAACAGAAGATCTCTTCATTCTCAGTCTCACCCAGTTGTGTCTAATCTGAGAATCTCTAACTCTGAGTAAATACAAATTTTACTTCTTAAATTTCTCGAATCAAATAAAACTATTTGGATCATAAAGAAACCTCAATCCAAGATTTCTTCATTTTTAGTCTCATATGGTTGTATTTTTGTGTTTATTATTCGAATGTTCTGATAGTACCGTATTTATGTTTAGATATATCGCTGAGTTATACTTTCTCCGTCCTCTAATACATGTCGTTTAAGGTTAATTTGAGTAGATTAAAATGAAATTAATACTAGCGGTTAAACAAATTTAATGAGTGGGTGATTGATGTTTTTTTTTTAAAATTCATGTACAAAATAAAATTGGTAGATTATTACTGGTGATGAATGATTTTTTTATTGATTATAATAAAGAAGTGATTAATATTTGACGTTTGAAGATAGTTGTTACTATTAAATATGCATTAAAATTATTAAATAATAAATAAAAATAAATAAATAAATTCAATTAAATGATATGTAAAAGAATAGAGAGGGTCTAACAAGAAGAATCACAACCAAATTGGGATCGTCCATGTGGGACTCGTCGTTTATTTGCTGCGTAATTTTGGGATGATGGGTCGAAGTCCAAATCCATATGGATTTTGGGCTCATAACGGCCCAATTCACAAGTATATACATGCTTAGGTCTCTCTCACTAAACCCCATCCTCTCTCTCCTATTCCCCAACCGGCACGGCTTTAACGCGCAGAACAAAATCAGGGTTGGGTTTTTTTTTCCCTTTCCTCCAATCATCAACGTCTTACTGAGATTCTCGTCCGTCACGATGACCGGAAAGGCGAAGCCGAAGAAGCACACGGCGAAGGAAATCGCTGCGAAAATCGATGCTGCGACGACCAACAGGGGCGGCGGCAAGGCTGGCCTTTCGGACCGGACGGGCCAAGTCAAGGGCGGCCACGCCAAGTACGAGTGCCCTAACTGCAAGACCACCGCTCCTGATGTCAAGACTATGCAGATTCACCACGACGCCAAGCACCCCAAGATGCCCTTTGATGAGTCCAAGCTCATTAATCTTCATGTCGTCCTCGCTCCTGGTGATTCGTCCAAACCTAAACCTGGAATTCGTGGAAGCCTCAAGAAGTAATATCACTCACTGCCTTTTCGTATCGTGTTCATCCTTTGTTTTTTCTTCTTCTTGAAAACAACATCAAAGTGTCATCGACCTTCTTCTTGGATATTGTTGTTGTTGTTGGAGACTGCCATATGCCCAAAATGAGCTTCCCTAGTTGTTTGTTTTGATGTTTTGCTGGCGAGATATGGTAGTGATTGTGGAGTGACTAGAATGCTTAAATTACCTGCTTCTGCATATCTACGCCCATTATCAGAATTTCTTAAGACTGCCATATGAGTTGATTTGCTGCTGTCAGACATGGCTGACTGGCTTGAGATTGTTTTGGCTTGATCTTGGTCATTCCAATTTCGCTATGATATGGACTTTCAGAGTTAAGCAGGAACATCCTGATTCATAATCATTCTTTCTGCATATTTTATCTTTGTATCAGTGTGTCTCAGTCATTCTTCCATGTATCTGGTGTCGGTCCTTCCAGCTATTATTTTTGCATCATAAGTTAAGCTTTTCAGCTGAGTTTGAGCATTGTATTGGCATTTTCTTGAGAATTTCAGTTTAGTTATCTTACAATTGATGCTTTCAGCTTGGTGGACTGTTGGGTCTTGACTTTCTTTCTATGGGACTAGGCTTTACAACTTAGACAGAGCAGAACTATATGAACTCTCTGGTTGGTTGTAGTACTTATTTATCTATTTTTATTTACAGTAAATGGGGTATCTACAATATGTCGCATAAAAGATGATATTTGTAGTGAGGTCATAGGTGACCTTATTGGTTCATGCAGGGTTGTATTAGTTCATGTGTGATAATTTAAGTTGTGCTGGTAGGTTTAGGAAAATGAGATTTATGTAGACTAGTTGATGCTCAATTGGGATTTACCTGGCAATACCATATTTTCTAATAATGTGAACTATTTTTATGGCGTTTTTTTAATGTGCTGCTTGAGCTATAATGGCTTCTCAGTTCATGTTTATGTCTTAGCAGTACTGCCAAATGATGAGGTGAATGAAGTAGAGATGAGCATACCTTGTCAGCCCTGGCCTTCAAGAAAGGCAGCAAAATTGGAAATCCTATGTTGCAGCGTTTATGTATTTGCAGGTGATACTGATGGCACTGATGCCTCGAAGAATAAGATTTGTGGTTGTGTGGTCTGGATATGTGGCAGGCTGCTTTTTCATTGATGAGTTTCCTAGCAACTTAATTTCACGTCTAGATTTCCATTCATGGAGACCTAAATGAAAGTTATTGATATTTGTGTTTCTACAATACTCCATTTGACTTATTCTACATGTCATTTAACCGAATATTTTTGTCTATTTTTATTTGTCATTTAACAATTTTCAATGCATATTTAATATCAACAACTAATTTAAAATGTCAAACATTAATCACTTCATTATCATAATCAATAACCTCATCGGTAATCATCTATCAATTTTTTTTTGCACGATTTTTTTCAAAAAAATATTAACCATATGCTTATTAAATTTGTCTAATTGTTAGCATTAATTTCATTTTAATCTATTCAAATTAAACTTAAATGACATGTATTAGAGGACGGAAGGAGTATGGAGTATTTGATATCAAGTAGTTGTGTGATACCTCCTCAGTTTGTTGTCCGCTGTTGAGATAGTTTATCACCTAATGCATGATGGGTGAAATTGATGTTGAACATAATCCATGCTAACAACTGGATTCAGGAAATAGATGAATGCACACACTAAATAGACGGGATTCTTGAGGGCTGTCTAACAATATCAAGGTCTTAGGTTTGAGCTGTTCTACAACGAGTATAGATGTCACTATTAAAGTGTTGGAGTGAGCGGCCCTTGACACAAAAAAAAAAACAGAATCCTCTACTACATATTATTTTTCGGTTAAATGAAGTCAATTTTGTCATACACAAATGAAAACTTTTGGAGTAGGGCTCTTAATTGGGTAGGATAGATCCAAACCCGTCCATATCTGTTTTTTTAATATCTGGATCTATCCATTTGGGTCTATGGACCCTTGGATCCATTAGGGTCTACCCATTTGGATCCTTATAATGGATCCCTTTAGCTTTCTTTGATAATTAGTCTATTTGGATTCAAAATAAATTAATATTTATAAAAAAATATTAATTAAAAACTAAAAAAATATTCAAACAAATAAAAAAAATATTTTTATTAAAAAATAAAAAAAATTAAAAAATATATTTTTTAAAAACATTAGAATTAAAATTTATTTTTAAAAAAATTAGTTTTTATAAAAATTAATTTTATTTAAAATGAATTTAAATATAAACATATATTTTCATAATTTATTATTTTATTAATTGATATTTATTTATTTATTTTATTTTATTTGATAGTTGAGTATTAGAAGAATTGATTTTGGTCTAACAGGTCTAAATAAAAGATCTGGGTTTGGATCCAATATTTATAAAATTATTGAGTCTGAATCTGAGTCCGTACCCAAATGAAATGGGTCTGAGTCAGGATCCTTCCAAAAGGGTCTGCACAAAACCAATTGATACCCCTATTTGGAGCATCATTAACATTTTTGTTGACAAGCAGTTAATAATCTGATGGAGTTTCAATAAAAACCAAGCAGTGCTACCTTTAACAATATACAATTAACAATCTGTTGACTGTTTTTGACCCAAAAAAAAGACCGTTGAAGTACATTGAATGGGATGACTCTATTCTTATGATTGAAGCTTCCATATATTATATTCCATCCTTCTTTTCTTCCAAATTTTTTTTATAACGTGGACTCACTGTAAGATATTAACTTAGATGTGAATTTGAGACTGGACTCAAAACTTCAGAGGTGGATGTTATCACGTACGGCAAGTTATGGTCAGGACTACACTTTGAAACTCTTGACTGCTATCAGCATATTTTCAAGTGCAATATCACAAATAATAATCTTTCAATGTTGAGATCAAGTTTTCTTTATAATTCATTTATGAAATATTTGACAAAATAACCTCGAAGAAGTTTTTCTTATGTTGTCGATAGAGGATTTTGATGTCAGCCTACTCAAGCACACAAGTGGCATAGTCGCGGTCTCAAATTAGGTCTGGTTTAAGTCCAATCATTGTTTCAAATGACGGTGACTTATATTGCATTGTTGAACCATGACTCACAAGCCTGAACTTTTGAGTCAGAGTGGGGATACAATCCAATATGGGCCGGCCTTGAAATTTTCAACATATTCAATACTTGAAATCATCATATGGTTTGGGAGCTAATACTAATATATTGAGTTCTATATTTATAGGCTAATCATACTTGTGAGATGAATTTAGTCAAAAAAATGTGAAATAAAATAAAATTAACCATACAGAAGGTGATAACTGATAAGAGCTGTCAACTTCAAGAGGTCATAGCTTTCATATACAATGTCATACTTAAGCGATCTAAGTGCATTAGAAAGCTTTAAAAATTCTTTTTTTTGTTTACTTTTAAACCAAGATCATATTCAGTCTTATTCAACACAATGACCCAGAAACCGGGCAACACGCAACCATATTTTTATACGCTCGACTACTCATGAGCAACATTAGTTCATGCCTGAATATGGCCACAAGATTTATGAAATCTTTCCATAATTTATTTGAACTCTTATTCTAACTGAATTAGTCACTTCTTAATCACCTTAGGATGAGTAATTTCATTAAGTGTAGGATGTCTAAATTCTATTAATATGAGACTTACTTTTTCCACATAAATATAGGCACGTGAGAGAAATACACCATTTTCAAGTCATTGTGCCCTCTCTTGTTCTCTCATTCTCCCTCAAGTCAGAGAATGAAGCTAGCAGCGAATTTGTCCATTAGAGGAGTTCAAGAGAAGATAATCTATACAGATTGTTCATGTTATATTTATCTTGTATGTTATTCATGTATATGAGTAGCTAATTTATTTACAATTCGGATGATTAGATCGTTGTGACTATGAGAGTGAGACTGGTTTTAATAGCATTTATGGAATAACAAAAGAGAGGCTCCTCAGAATTGTTTTTTATTAGTTGATTCAGGACAAAAACTCTGCGCATCGTGCCCAAACTTTTTGATTCTATTTCGACCCTCGGCTTGTTCTTTTTACCGCCTTGCGCATTCTATACTATGCATATATTTTATGAGTTTTAATGCCACGAATGATGCTTTTGTTGCATATATTGATAATTTATATTTTGTTGCATTCATTTTACGATTGATTTCATTATTAGAGTTTTAGCCAATGTCAATCAAACTAGTAACAAGTAAACTCATTGCCATGCATGTTTACGTTAAAACACACTTGACAAGCATACACCATAACATCTAGATGAAAATTCTCTAAAATAGACTTAATGCATTTTGTATCACTCTTGTGTACTTGAAGTCTTGATACGCATGAATTACTACCATTAGTGCGCATTTGATAGTCAGTATTAATAAGTGGGTATTATGAAAATGCGTATATTTTATGCAGGTATTATTTAAAAGGGTATTGCATAATATACGTTTAAACTGTGTTTAGTTGACCAACCGAGTAATAATTCATTTTACTTTAATTCCCTTAAATATTCTTATCCACTTCTACTTCCTTAAACATTTACACACACACACATATATATATATATAGGGGCGGATCAGGTGAAAATCAGTTTGGATCTGTAAATTGTGAACCAACTATGATTGTTAGATTAATCACACATGGACGTTTGAGATTAAATTGATGTATCCACTTTAATAAATAGCATAATAATGAAGATGAGAGAGATATTATTACCTTAAAAAAGGATATGATAGATTTGATTCCGATATTCTTAGCGATTAACTTATTTTCTAAAATCATAATTTTTGTATTCTATCGAATGATTTGTTTATCATGAATTTTTTGTCATTTTAAATAAAAAACACAGAATATTTTTTAGGTAATTTTGGTGCACAATTCAAACCTGAGTGCATTATCTGGTATTTGGTACACAATTTAAATTTTGGTGCATGATTTGATTATTGTTTCTTTGCTGATTATTTTGATGAATTGTACAGTGTACTAATGGTGCATACATAGATATGCTTTCTATTTATTTTATGATTATTTTGTTGAATGTGCTTTTTGATAAAATGTGCACTTATTTAATATGCACCAAAATCCATATGTGCACCAAAATTAATAATGTGCACCAAAATTCATATGTGCACTATTACATACTGATTCACTTATTATGATATGCATTACACCAATCTGCCATCGCAGATCTTATCCATAGCAGCAACGATTGATAGAGGAGAAAAAGGCCACAACATTAATTAGAGCTGGAAAGTTTGAATGCATGGTAAAAGAACTCAAAAATGGAAACAAAGAATAATTGAGCGGGGATAAAAAGGAAGAGAGAAATCAGTAAAGATCTCTTAATACCGATTTATGTGCACATTTTAAGGAAAGAATATTTATGAGATTAAATAAAGAAAAATCAATTAATTTTAATTTTAAAAATAAATAAAACCAATCCGTTGGATTGGATAAAATCAAAGGATATAAATAATTCATAGTTTACATATCCAAATCGGGTTTCATTTGATCCACCCTCTCTCTCTATATATAAACGATTGATCAGTTGCGAACACTTTTGTTGTGGAAAAATTGTGAATAAATCTTAATCACTCAAATAAATATGAAACCATTGTTTTTTTCTTAGTTTCCTTATTTAGTTAATTAATAAATCCATGATTATTCTTTAATCTTAACTATCAAATCCTTAAATCACTCAACTGATTAAATATATCTCTCCTTATCTGTTATTTCTAATAGTGGATATGAGTAGTCGAGAGCGAATTAGGTTTTTCTTTAATCTGCTCTTCTAATCTTCTTCTCATTCAGGTGAAGGCGAGCTACACGGCAGCGAGCGACACGGAGAGCAACACCGCTTCAAAAATTTGATATGCGGGTTGATTGATCAAGCCTTGAGTAATGGAGTTAAAGTAGTTGTGTGCAGCAGGTCTAATGAGAAAGCAGCAGGTCTAGAAGTCGTACTAAGGTTAAGGGAGCATTGATTATTTTTCTCTTGTTATTATTTCCTCTTCGACATAAATCTGATACAAGATACCGATTATTAAAATCTGAAAATACCTGTCCAGGTCCAAATGCACGGTGTCCTGTTTGGCCGATCTGTGGACTTGACTACACTCAGGGCCGGCCCGATAGTGTGGCTCATATGGGCGACGGCCCAGGGCCCATAAATATTTGGGGCCCCCAATTGTTATAAATATATATATATTATTGTGTAATTTTATTAACATATTGTATATATAGCTTAGCGGAGGTGAACAAGTAAGTTTCATTTAAGGCCTGCAGTTCAATTCCTGAAACAGGCAGTTATAATTGTCTGGAGTTTTTATTTTTGGTGGGGCCCATCACATAATTTTTACCCTCTTTTGCTGCTTTTCCATTTTGATGGGGCCCATCATTCAGTTTTCGCACAGGGCCCTTGATTAACCAGGACCGGGCCTGACTACACTAGAAGCATGTGACCATCCAATTTATGAACTAAAAGACATGTTTAAAATCAAGAGGGAGCTTAGTCCTAGAAACAAATGGAAAATTGTGTATTTTTTCTTATAGCTTGTCATTTTTTTATTTCTTGTAATATGCTTTCTTACCCTTGTTTCTGGTGGGGCATATAATAATATCATGCAGCGAATTATGTAGCATGGTTAGAAGGATCTTCATTTGCTAGAGCCAAGAAATAAAAATTTTGCGCTCAGGGAGCAAGCTCTTAGTTCCTTTCAATTGAATTGAGTTAGACTACAACAATATTGAGTTCTGATTCCACCGAGAATGGATGGCACATCAGATCGCAATTGTCGTTTGTTTCTACTGGTAGTTTGTTTTTGGAGCTTTTATAGAAGTGTTAATCTAACTTGAAGCATTAGGACAGTGGAAAGTGAACATGCACGACAGTGAACATGTACGACATTGAACAGTGAACATGCACGACATTGAGTGGTGAACATGCACAGTAATGAACATGCACGATAGTGATCAGTGAACGTTAATGGATTTCTGGGTTTCGATGTTAGACTATTACTAGACGGTGAATATATTTCTTTTGTAATATATTTTTGTTACATACATTCACTACTTTTGTAACCAATCAATTTCTGGATTAATATTAATTTAATAATTTCATCATAATAATTAAATATAAATGATGTGCATCATATAATATATGACGGTGAACAATATGTGACAACGAGCAATAAAAAAATGTTTATGAGGGTGATGAATTACATATAAGGACTATGATCACATCGGAGCGAACGGTTGTCACTGCTGGGGCATGAGTATAATTGAAATGTTTTTTTTTTTTGCAAAAAGGTTGCTTTGCATTGAAGAGGAGGAATATACAAGAGTTGAAGATGAACTCAAACAATGAAAGAAATAAAAATACAAAAGAAGGACTTAATCTAGCAAATGCTCTAAATGAATTTTTCTAGCCGAGCCTCAATTAAAACTCGATGACTTGATGGAGACAATGTAGCTGATTTTCAGAATTGCATCCTATTTTGTGGCCTGAAAGATCTTTGTTCCGTTGAATGGAACTAATATGAAGATAACCTGATTCCTGGCCTTCCAAATATTATAAGTGCTGGAAGCAAGATAATAAAAACTGATGCTTTTAAGCTCAGCTGAAGCAAACAATAAGGCTGACATCAAGAAATCCCATGAAGTAAAACTGACTTAAGCCAAAAAAGAACATGTATAATTGAAATTAGGGGAAAAACCTAAAAGGGGCTGAACTATCACCGCTTACCTGATTGCGGTCAAAACTACAACGATTTCCAAAATGAGTGTGATGAAAAAAAATTAGACTAATTTTCTAAAATAAAATCCACCATTACATTTCTAAACTAATATTGTTATACGACTTAGATTTGTGTGTGAAAATTACGTCGTTTGGTTATCAAAAGACGCCATTTTCTTTACGTGAGCAAAATCATATAATTTATTTTGATAACCAAACGGCGTAATTTTCGTACACAGATCTAAGTCTTATGATAATATTAGTTTAGGAATGTAATGATAAATTTTATTTTAAAAAATCAGTCCAATTTTTTTCATCACACCATTTTTAAAAATCATGATAATTCTGACTACAATTAAATAAATAGTAATAACTTAGGATCTCTTTTAAATTTTATCAGTTGAAATTACATCAACAAAAACTCATTATTACACCATAATTTATAATATAAAATTGGTAGGTATAATTATCTTCTTCCTCATCGCATCTCACTTGCATTCGCATACCTCTCTCATTAGCATCTCTCCGTCCCACCCTCCGACCCCAAATCGTATTCTTCGGACCCATCGCAGAGTCTTCTAAGGCTCCCTCATCTCCGATCTACATCTGTTTTAGTTTATGAGGTACGCGCTGCTTTCTCCTTCGACCTCTCTTGCGCCGAGGGTAGGTTATTTCTCTTGATTTCCTGGATCTGTTTTGCTTTGATTCTTTTGAGGGTGTTCCGTAATATGATATCCCCTTTTGGAACGATGACACCTTGTCGTGATCGCAAATTTGGAGACTATTTTTTGATTTGGGTGAATTAGGTTTTGCAGATTTCGTCTTTTTGTGAGTAATTGATTGGAAATTTGAAAGCTGTGATTTGTGACTGTAATGAGAAATTGACTCGTATGTTTAAGGAATGGTGCTTTATTCTTAGTTAGACTTGTCCGTTATAACTGAAGTATTCATTCGGTGGTGTGGTGAATTTCTTCTGTGAAAGATGACACCTTTCTAACTGTTTGTTTGTGTTTTTTGGATCATGCAGCTCGAAGGAGAAACCCACTCTTGGGTAGGTCAAATGCAATCTTCATCTTTTCTATTTCAAGTTGGTTTCTAGGTCACATGATTCATTTTACTGAATTTAGATGTCCCAACTTTTTTTTATATTGGTTAATATAATCAGTTTTTGTGTTTAGTGTGGTATTAAGTATTATGTGTTGTACAAACTGCTCATCTGGCTTCTGATTATGTCAGGCTTTTTTTTTCCGGAATGGTTATCTTTGTACTATTTTGTATGTAATTTGTAGCTCTTACCGAAATGCATCATTAAGTGTTGGTTTAAGCTAGCCAAGTAACTCAAGGTTAGCTCTTCATTCTCCTATTGTTGCAACAATGCATTAAAACGAGTTGTATTTATAATTGAACCGGGATTAGGCTGTGTGGGATATAATAGATAAATGTAGAGGATAACTAGAAAGCCTTCGCGACCACACACTCACGAATTACCCTGGAAGAGTGTTCTATGTAGCTTTCTGATGATTTTCAAACATTTACTCTCTTAACTGAGATTTTACGTAAATAAATGTTTACAGTGGCACGCGGATTAAGACCCGCAAACGGAACATTGCAGCGCCTCTGGACCCTTCAGCTTTTGCTGATGCAGTGGTCCAGATCTATCTGGATAATGCTGGTGATTTGGTACAGATTGATTTACTTTTTGTCATTACGTTTTGTCTTATGTCTGGTTGACCATTCTCTTGACTTGAATACACCCTTGATAGGAACTTATTTCCAAGAGCATTGAATCTACCGACCTTAACTTCTCTAGATACGGTGACACCTTCTTTGAGGCAAGTGCATTATGCCTCTCTCTCTCTGTCTTTTACTAGATTTTGTCTGTTGCATCAGCTGTTGGCACTCCGTTCTCTGCCTTCACATCTCTTGAATGATGGTAGACTAGAAACTGAGTATTAGCAAACAACTATCCATTGAGTTTGTAGTTCTACCAGTGATTACTATTTTCCACTGACAGGTAATTTTCACCGGGGGACGAACCCAACCTGGCACAACTAAGCCTGATGAGGGAGAGAGGCACCCATACTCTATTATAGACTGTGCGCCTCAACGTGATGCCATTTTGCCGTCTGTGATCTACATACAGAAGATCTTACGCCGAAAACCCTTTCTCATAAAAAACCTTGAAAATGTCATGCAAAAATTTCTCCAGTCACTTGAGATGTTTGAAGAAAATGAAAGGAAGAAGCTCGCCATCTTTACAGCCCTTAGCTTCTCTCAGAAGTTGTCAGGACTTCCACCAGAGACAGTCTTCCATCCTCTGCTCAAAGACAATCTTGTTGCAAAGGGGATAGTGTTGTCATTTGTCACAGATTTCTTCAGGGAATACCTGGTTGATAACAGTGTTGATGATCTGATTGCAATACTCAAGCGGGGGAAAATGGAGGATTTGTTGGTCTTCTTCCCTACCGCGAAGAGATCACCAGAGGGTTTCTCTGAGCATTTCACGTGAGTATTTTTGACTTTTTGTATCTTGTTCTTTTAAGATAAATTATGCCATTGTTTCTTAACCTATTTTTTATTGATGCATTCATTTTTATCTATATAGCGCCTTTTACTAGCTCAGTGGTTAGGTTTGATTTATTAATTAATCATCACCATATATCGAAATCTATGTATTACTTGTCTTAGGATTTTTTTTTTATTTTTTGGGATTAGTCACGCTTGTAGCCGTAGTATGTTCGTTCAGTTCAGTTGTATTTCTTCCTGAGCCTCATTTGTTTTTCTTTTAAAGAAATTCATTTAGCTTTTGGTTTACTCTTGTAGCAAAGAGGGGCTCATTCCTTTAGTGGATTACAATGAGAAGAAAATTTTCGAGGTGAAAGTCAAGGAGATGAAATCTGCACTCACTACCCAGATACAGGAAGAAGCTGATGTAGCTGAAGTTATAGAGAATATGAAGCAACGTGTTAAAGATGCTAAGCTCCCAGATCTTGAGGTTGTGCGCATTATGTGGGATATTCTTATGGACGCGGTTCAGTGGTCTGGAAAGAATCAACAACAGAATGCCAACGCCGCCCTTCGGCAGGTATAATATGTATAAGCGTGCCATTGAGCTATTATGCTGTTGTTTGGCATCCTTGCCTGCAGTATGCGTTAATCACTTTTTGGATGTGCTCTGACTTAGTGGGTAAATCATATGTGATTTTGCATCTTAATATGTATACATGAATGCAGTGCAACATTTTTCTTTAAAAAGCTAATCTGTAGACAGATTCCAAAAGGTTGTACTGTGAGTTATTCTACGACAGACAGTTACGTTAATCACCTAAGCTGGTTGCTTTAATTGCTCGTCTGAATGGCCTTCTTGGTCGAAGATGGATTAGTAAAAATGATTATATTGCTAGAGATTGAGTCTGGATGTGTAAATTACCTATGAGTATGTTGTTTTTGGGAGATTTTCTGATCCTGACTTTTGAGTATGTTCAACCTGCTTAGGTGAAAACATGGGCGGAGTTGCTTAATACTTTCTGCACTAATGCAAAACTGGAGCTGGAACTCATTTACAAAGTTCAGATTCAATGCTATGAAGATGCCAAGCTAATGAAGCTGTTCCCTGAAATTGTGCGGTCTTTGTACGACCAGGATGTGCTTGCTGAGGACACAATTCTTCACTGGTTCCGCAAAGGAACTAACCCAAAGGGCAGGTATGAATACTGATTGCATCCTCCGGCATTTCATATTATTTGCTCCCACTTTGCGCAAATTGACTGGTTACCCTTGAGTAAGTTGGAGCAAAAGCTCATCCTCTGGAGTCTGGTGTGTCTTTTTGGCTGCCTTTTGTACGAGATGAGTCTAATATCACTTGGGTTCTGCAGGCAAACATTTGTGAAGGCGCTAGAGCCATTTGTGAATTGGCTGGAAGAGGCTGAAGAAGAAGAATAATTAATCAGTTCAAGCACCGCCAGTGCAGTCTCTTCTATGTCCTGCTCCTTGCTCTCTCTGCACCAAAACTTGAGAGATAAATTATCTATTTTCAGTGACCTTTGTTCTACTCGATTTGCTTGCTTCATGTATCCGAATTAAAACTCTTGCTGCTGTTTGATCCAAACTAATACTAGGATACTTGCCCAGTGGTTTGATCCATTGTTTTTTTTTCTGGGTTGTCGGGAGAGTATCCAGACATGGTGTCTTAGGATTTTCTTGGATGGGTTTGAATGATGATGAACACGATACTGTTTCTTAGGTGGTCGGCATAGGTATCCATCAATTGAGATGGTCTTTGTTCCCAATATTTCGTATTAATCTTTTGAATGCTTGGTAGAGTATACTCTCCCCGTCCTCTAACATATGTCGTTTAAGATTAATTTGAATAGATTAAGGTGAAGTTAATGCTAGCAGTTGGATAAATTCAATAAGTGGATGGTTTAATATTTTTATGAAAAAGTTTATGCAAAAAGTAAAATTGGTAGATGATTACGGGTGAGAAATGTATTTTTTATTGATTATGATAATAAACTGATTGATGTTTGACATTTTAAGATAGTGATTGATATTAAATACGTATTGAAAATTGTTAATTGATAAGTAAATGTAGACAAAAAAATTCAATTAATTAATATATAAAAGAGGACCGAGGGAGTATTATTTATTTTGTTATTAATAGTCAGAATATTATCTAAATAATAATAAAATATTTTTAGTACATTTTTTCTATTGCTTACTAATTATTCAAAATTTTAATTTCTTATAAAAAAAATTTTACAAGCATAATTAATACTAATGATAATGATTGATTGGGATTAAAAAAAGAAATGGAACGGCGCGACCTGGCTTGGCTTGTCTTTCACGCATTAAGGCGAGCGTTATTGCCCATAATAATAACCAAACACAGAATATTCCAGAAACTTTGGGGGTCGATTTGTAAATTCACGGAAGGTTGATTTGATGATGATGGATGCGGCCGACATGTCATATCGTACCACACAAGACTAAGACGACACACCGGTTGGAATTTTTGCGTGGTTACAGAAATCTGTCTCTCTCTCTCTCTCGTCTGCTCCCCCAAATTTCGGCTCATCGCGATCGAAACTCGAAATCAAATCGCTCCCGTCTTCTTCTCTTCTGATGTCATGGTCTCCAACGCCGACGCCGGATCCGACGCGATGCTCTCCGACTCGGACTTGTTGACGGCCGAGGAGATGATCAGGCGACGCCACCGCCGCATCCTCCAACTCTCCAGAGTCTACCGGGACCACTACTGGTCGCTCATGGCCGACTTGAGGAAAAGGTACCGGGACTACCTGTGGACCTTCGGCGGCAGCCCCTTCGACGCCGACCTTAACCGCCAAGGCAAAACTGATGCCTTAGAATCCAATCGTTGCGCTCATTCTAATTGTACCAAGAAGGCTATGCCCATGACCAGATTCTGCCACTCCCATATTTTGTCCGATTCCAACCAAGTGCTCTACAAGGGCTGCGCCCATCTTACCTTCAAGAGGTATCCATTCATGATTTGCCTATTATTTGTATGAAGCATTATGCCATTTACTTGCTTTGTTAATGTTTTATTGGTTGTTGTTCAAAACACTCGTACTGTGTTCTTTATTAAATTATGGCCACAAGTTGGGATTTTTCAATTTTGCTGTAAGGCTCTCATAGAAATTAAAATTATTGTTCTAACAGCCTGCTGTGTTGTACTATGATACTATCTAATTTGGTCAAGGTAATTTAACTAGTGATGTTTAAATCTTTATTGTGGAAGTTTATTCTGTCAGTTGTAATCTTACTAGCACAATAAGCAGACGGATTAAGAATTGCTCTATGAGCTGTCGTGGTGTTCCAGTATATGCTGCAGAGCATTGTTTATTGGCACCTTGTTAGATATATTATACATGTTCTATGAGTTTCAGAAGTGAAAATTTTATCTTTTATAAGTCTTAGTGGATCTGGAGTCTGGAGAATGGTGGATTTCGTTAGTTCTGTTGGCTGCTTGATTTGGTAGACTTTGTGTACCAATATATGGTAATTTTAAAATATAATTTACTATGTTTAGTTTGTGCCCGTACTTTTTTCAGTAATTTTCGCTTGTGGTCATACAAGTTCTAGACCATGGGTGTTCCTTTTGATTTTGGATTTTGTTGTGTTCAGAGATTTGGTTCATCATGGTGTGAATAGGTGAATAGAATTTTCATGGTGACTAGTTATTTGGCGAAGCCCTTCCTTGCATCCTATGGTTCTAGGTACTTCATAGATGTGAATGGTGGATTGTTCTTAACATTTTTGTTGGTCACATTCCTTAACAATCAATGATATCATTATTCTATAGATTGACTAACAGACTGATATCGGGTCTTTTATACGCTGCTATTAATTAGTGTTTTACTTTTTTTTTAATAAAAAAATTTTGCTTGTGTCATATACGCAGAAGTGTACGTAGTTACATGTTTAAAAAAAACTCAATTCGCACGAGTTATAGTCACTTCACGAGCCATATGTTTCTTGTACTTAATTATTTTATTTTCATCTGTAGTGGATCGGCAGCGCCAGCTGTTTGTGCAAAACCTATACTGAGATCTGCTACACCTTCCTTTTGTACCTATCATCTCCAGAGGGTGGAAAAATCAGTAGCAAGGTCCTTGAAGAAGGCAGGTTTAAGCACTAATGATTCTAACAGGATGGCTCCAATGGTTCATATCATTGGTGCAGAATTTGTTCAGGAGATCTTGAGAAAGAGAAGGGCTTTGAAAGAAACCACTGTAAATGCTGATAAAGCGGAACAGGATGCCAAATGAAGCTGTCAAACGCAATGGAAGTTAATATAATTGACATTAGGGGCATTTGCGAGGGTGCTTGCAATTGATGTAAATTTTGTCATCTGTGGCTAATTATGATTATGGCGACCTTCCTTGTACAGAGGGACACCTTTTCGGAAGATTTTGACGCGAGGTACCACCACTATGGCACTATCTTATGAAATCTTTGATATATTCTCATTCCTGAGTTATTTTGTTGGAGTACGATATCATGTTATATGCGCTCTTTTGCTGCTATGTTTGGTGACCTGAAACCATTTACGGTAATATAATTGGTGCCTTTTGTAGTTTATGTTGGTGAAAGAAGCTGATTGAAAGCTGAATCCAATGCTAGGTTCCATAGATTGATACTAATTAGAATCTTTTTCATCCAATCTTGGTGTCAAACAGTCCTAAGCACTCTCTGAGTCCTGTTTTTCAAGGTGATGAAATCCAATGACCTACACCCGAAAAATTCTTGTAACATATGTTTCTCTTATGAGAAGAAATACTTGGGATGTTTTGAGGTTATATAAATAGCATGCATCCCGAAAAATGGGTCCTATTTTGGGTCCTGTTTCTTATGGTGCTGAAATTCCATGACATCCCTTAACATTCTTGTAACATATATTTCTCTTATGAGAAGAAATACTTGGGATGTTTTGAGGTTATATAAATAGCACGCATCCCGAAAAATGGCTCCAATTAGACCTTGCTTGATTTAGATTTGTGCATTCATTTTTTTCTATGTTTCCTTTGGGTCCCTATTCTTAGTTTCATCGACCTTAAATATTCATATTTATCTACTGTTGTTCCCATATCAGCAGCACTTATAATGAGTTGAAGTCTTCGGTTCTTTATATGTAAAATTTTAGAATGCAAAGACTATTTTTCTCGACTCAAGTGTAAGAGAGGTGTTACAAGCATCTGAATGTAAAGGGCCTCTAATCTGGTAGGTTAGTACCTCATGCTTGAGATATAGACCCAAAAGTTCACTATATTATCTTTTAATTCGGGAACTTTTTAGCACCTTGTCCTCCTCTGAATGGATGTCTGATTCAAAAACTCTTTATTTTCAAACTCTAGAGGAATTTAAATAATTGCTTGCTTATGAATAATTGCAATACAGATAGTGATACAGTAGAAGCATGCGAGGACATGCCAATGGCAGGACCAGAAAGTTGACGTCGGGTGTAAAACATTACTTAATAATAAATTTTAAATTAAAATTTAATATATGATTCATTTGAGTTCAAAATACATTACAACATCTAAACATGCTTAGAGATGAATTGTATTGTTATGTCCCATATTATTTTAATTATGTTTTTATTGATTTTGATTGAACTATTAACACTATTTTACGATGAAATATGATTATTTTAACTGAATTGGAGGTATAAATATTAAAAATATGTCTAATTTTTAGCTGATTTGGATGAATTTTTACTGCATTTGGGTGGACAGCTGCGCCGCCCTGGACATGACCAATTTGGCTTAATCACTGTGGTTTTAGCCTTTTTGGCTTGCTAATTGATTTGAGTCTTTTTATTATATTTGAGCTGTTTAGCAGTCAGGTATATGTCTCCCTCCAGTTGTGCGTTACATTAACTAGAATAGAATGTCATCGGATACTAGGATGTCTTGAAGTATGCAAACCTGGTTGATTGTTTTCCCTTAACCCTGAACTGCTTGAAAAATGACATATGCATATGAAATGCGATCAGCCTGTCAGCAGTTGGTGTAGTCTCAAATCTTATTGATTTTCATGACCTCTCGTGCAGAGGACGGAACAGCTTGGGCTACCGTGGCTGGAAATTGTCAATTGTTGCCCTCTGCAACTGTAACACACATATCCAAAGTATTCTGAAGAGGAAGCCAGACCTCATGAATTGTGTATGAGACTGACTGAGTTGGCCGTTGATGTACAGTTTAATTTACCCGGGTCATAATGTTTCCGATTCTTTGTGCAGACGTCAGCTTTCAAGGCAGGTTAAATTGCTGCAACATATAAGCATCAGTTTTTACAGCAGAGAAAAAATATTTTATTATTATATATACATAGGAAATAAATTTTGATTACATATTGAATTGGGTTGTAACTAATGCTTATTCATGTGTAATAATTTGACAAAATTCAAATTAAAAAAAAATCCGACCCATATTTATATTGCGTAGGTTCAGTTTAAATATGAGTCGGTTCATATTTTATATTCTGTACTATAAATATATTTTACAACTCAAGCATAAAAACACACTAATATTTGGGTTGAGTTCAATTTTGGATCAAATCAGACTTTATATGAATTTATTTGCGTTGGATATTGAATCAACCTAAATTACTTAAACCCCTAGATCTAATTATGTGTTTGTAATGAAATACTTTCAAATATATGTGCTTTAAAATCTCGGTCATAATTATCAGAATCGGATCGGAGATCGAGCCGGTCAAGGTTCCGGTTCCCGATTTTCTGGTTGAACCGACAGTTCAAACCGGTTTGATCGTCGATTCAACTACTTACAATAATTACAATATATTAAGTCTAAGATGATAATTGTAAATAATAGAATATATTACTTAGACAGTTTGTTTTGTTAAAAGTGTCGCCTACAGCAGAGAGGGTTTGAGTTCGAGCTCCGGCATCTCTTTATTATTTAAAATAATTTTTATGTTTAATTTAACCTTAATTAAGCCATCAATTGCACTAAATCGGTTCAACCAGACCGATCCAGTTCACCAATTTTGTAAAAAATTGACCGATTTATCTGATTTTTTTCGGTTCAGTATGCAACCCGATATTAATTTCAAATCGGACCGGTACCAGGTCTGGTTCCCGATCCAACCGGTCGAACCGGCCGGTCCAGTCCGGTTCGGTTCTGATAAATATGATCTCGGCTCTTTTGGTCGAGGTTGCTTCACCATAACTAGGTTGTTTGTACATGGAACGTTGATGTGGCTTTATGTTGAAGTAGATTAGATAAAAAAGAAATCTTGCAATGTGGAAAAGAAAATTAGGTTCATTGATCGATGTCCCAATAGTTAGATGGAGCAGAGAAAACAATCAGAATCTCTGTGTAACATGTTTGAGATACCCACATGCTCATGAATTGGTATTTGTCCCAAACAAAAGTTTTCCATTTGATATAGATTTCAAAAATTGTTCAAAGTGGCCTTATTTTTTTAGCCAATTGCGGCTTAAAACTGACTGAGCAACCCAGTCATTAAACATGTAGCAATTGGCTCTGGAAGAAGACTCGACGTCGTTTCAAACGGTGGTTAGACATTAAATTCCTATATCAGTTTGAAAATCGTGGTTGGTCTTAATCTAGCGCTGGTTTCATACCACAGTTTGATCTAGCATCTGGAACTATTATAGCACATAGATAATGTGGCGTCATTTTTGGGGGCACAACCATTTGAAACGATGGTTCCGTCTTATCTAAAATCGCTATGCATCTCCTCCCTTTTTGTTCATTCTTGTCTCCTACTCGAGCCGCCTCACATGTGATCCGCCGCTTCTTCCATATACACATAGCTGATTATCATATTGTCGCCCCTTCCATCTTTTGATCCGCCGCTCCTTTGTTCTCTCAGTCGCTCATCTTTTGATTCAACTCCAATGACCAAATCACTGCTCCTTCCATCTTTCCCATCAACTAGCCGCTCCTTCCAATCAATTCCAGAGCATGGGAAGGTCCGGTCGAGCACAAGTCCAGTGGAGCACAAGTTCAGCCAATTCATTTTATATACATATTTGTCTTGTTATATTAGTTTTAAGATTTATTTAGTTGATGAATTAAAAAATATCATGAGAGAAATTTTTGATTTATTTAAGGGTTCGTTTAGTTGTTCAACTTGAAAATATGATGTGTTGTGGTTTGCTTGATTGAATTGATAACTCAATCGGTGAGTTGTGGTTTTTTTAGTTGAATGATTGCTTAATCAACAATTTAGTTAGTTGATTAACTAAAATGGTGAATGTTTTCCTAAGTGGGAAACCACTGTTGATTCTCTTTAAGAAAATAAAAAAATGGTGAATATTTTCTTAGTTGACAAATATGCTTTGTGTTTGGATTTGTTTAGCCGATTAGGGTACTCAATGATAATATATTAGTGAACTGTTGTTGTTTATGGAATTTGCACATGAAACTTGTATAATGTTACAAGACTCGTCAGACTTAGGTTTCTTAATTCAGTCTACTGGTTTGATATAGAATTCACACTTAATTAGTTTTAATGGAGCTATGCTAAATTGGTCAACGTAATTGCTAGCACCACATTTATTTTCTATAAAAATGGAATGCTTGTTGACTTATTTAATCGCCATGCCGACCAACAATTCTTATTTTAATGATGTTCTTATGGAAATGTTAGAGACTTTAGATAAACTAGTGGTAGATGAGTACAGTAATAAAGATTTAAATATCTTAGATGGAGATAGTGATGAGGATGAGGCGGATGATTTGCCATATAGATTATTTGGCGAAGAAGAAGAAGTGAGTCTCACAATAGTTTTGACGATGAGGGTGAACCTAATGAGTATTTTGAGTGAGGCCCGACCTAAATACTTAGATTATCCTGCCATTATCGACATCTATCTCTAATTAGGTTACTGAGAATGAGACACTGTTGCTATACGTAATACGGTAATAGTGAGCTTTATAAGGACCACATAGTTATCTCCAAAGAAGAAGCGGTACATGCTTGTCAAATGTATTCATTGAAAAATTGGATGGAATATATAGTAGCTAAGTCGACTCTGGAATTGCTCAGTTTGAAGTGTCAAAGGGACTACCAGGATGGAGTTGCTTGCAAATGACATCTTAGGATCGTCATAAAGAAGAGATCGGTGATGTTCGTTGTGAGTATGTACGAGGGATCCAACACAATGTGGTTCCCGATGATAATATTCATCTAAATAGAAACTTATTTTGAATTAGTAATTTTATTGATGAGATAAGTCCAAATGGACTTATTTGGTGTGATCGCCTACATGATACTTGGTGACTCTAGGAGTCTAACAGGTACAATAATTTATGGGCCTTTCAGCGTGGTATGAAACTGGCTCGGGCAGGCAAGTGCGCATCCAGCTGCATGGAGACCTTCGAACTCAACATGAGCCTTTGCTCCGGGCATGCCAGCAAAGGCAGAGCTCCAAGAGGTGCTACTCTCCAAGACATCTCGAGAGATTGCTGGTGACAAGGGGTCTGAGCTTGAAGCCCAAGGCACCGTACTAGGCAAGGTTCCAATATTGAGTCATGAGGTAGGAAGATCGTCGGACTTATCACTATGACCGAAGGGCGGCGGAAGCTTCGGACGACACAACCAACACCTATTTGTGCGACAAGTGAAGAGGAGTGACTCGGGGCAGAGGCTCGACACGACGTATCATAGGTGACGACAGTGGTTGCAACTGGTGGGCGGGGCATGGCTCAGGCCGCTGGCTGCTAGGTCGGCGGAGGAGCATCTTAAATGGTTGGTATTGATGACAACGAAGTGGTCGAGGCACTATCCAGTTTGGGGCTGCGCAACCCCCAAAAGAGTTGAAATCAAGATCAACTAAATGAGTCTTAGTCGACCAACATATGAATATACAGATGGATTCTGATCCGAGACGGTGAAACAATTTGCACTATTATTGAAAGTAGTTTTAATTTTTAACAACCATTCTTCAATTGTCATGTTTATTGTTGGTTACTCACGTTGATAACCACTCTATTTTGGACGAATATTATCCTTATTTTGAATAAATATCATCTTGTATTGAATGACTGCATCTAGTTAAAATCTTAATCCTTTACAAATAGTTCTGTTAAGTATATCATAAATAATAAAATCTGAAGTGTCTGTTTATACACATGCATCACCAAATCAAATTCACCATATTTCATACTTGTATTTCAGACAAATTGTCAAGCTTATGCTACACGAGACATTCTTACATGGACACGGACCACCACGTGTCCATGGACACAGCCAATGGGAGAGCGCCACGTGGCGAGTTGAAAAGTCAAAAAAATGTTCAGCCAATAGGAGAGCGCCACGTGGCATGTTGACTTTTCAACGCGCCACGTGGCGCTCTCCCATTGGCTGTGTCCATGGACACGTGGTGGTCCGTGTCCATGTAAATCTGTCTCTATGCTAGACTACATCCGCTAACAATTTGATATTTGAAATGTTTGCTAAGCCATAAATATGAAGTTTTGTCATTAGTGTACGATTCTAAATGCATTTAGAGGAGTTCATAAATGGGATGGATTTGAAGGTAGAACAAGTCCCTTTTCCATCCGTTTTGGGGAGATTTCAGTGGATTTGGTGTCAAAACACGCTTTTACAAAATCTCTCTAATTTTTAATCAACACTTTAACAAATCTCAAGGACGATTTGATAATTTTCATATATTTTTTCTTATGTCCATCGAAAACTCAAGAAGAACTTTGTATACATATTCCTTCAAATTCATTTTTCCCTTTCTTCTCATTTCCTTCTAAACATTTTCTTCCCATATTTGTCCAAACCTTGTGACAAAGCCTAGTTTGAGGCTTATAAATAAGAGATAAAACCAAAAAGGAGTTCTGAACTATCACCACTTATCTAATTACGGTTTAAACTACCACGATTTTCAAAAAGGGTGCGATGAAAAAGAAATTTAGACTGATTTTCTAAAATAAAATTCACCATTACATTTCTAAACTAATATTATTATAAAAACTTAGATTTTTATGCAAAAATTACGTCTTTTGATTATCAAAATAAATAATATCATTTTGCGTACATAAAGAAAACGATGTCTTTTCATACTCAATCATTCATAATTATCAACAAATTTAATAAGATCAATTATATTTAAGAAATAAAAAAAATAATCTTAAGCATCATCCAAAATAAGCCCAATTTTTTTCTATCACACCTTTTTGAAAATCGTGGTAGTTCGGACCGTAATTAAATAAGTGATGATAGTTCAGAGCTCCTTTTGAGTTTTTTTCCCTATAAATGAACAAAGTAAGGGGACATTTAGTCCAAATATAGCTAATAGTAAAAAAAACTTTAAATAATCAAAGTTTTAGTTTTTCATAATAAATTTTGAAGTGTACATTTTTTTCTCAAAAATTTATATATTCTGCATTAAATTTTAATATTGATTAGTAAAATATATAGTTTAAAAATATTTGAATGTATATACCAGATTTGACGGCTCGTAGTTTTGAATAAAACAAACAAAACGAGTTGAGCTTCCGTCTCCTTCTCTCATCCCTTGCCCACACCCACTGTTTCTCCTCTCTCTCTCTCTCATCACGTTCTCCCGATTCTCTCTGCAATCTCTCTCTCTCCTGTCGACTTTTTCTCCGCGAATATAAATAAGGGCGAGAAGCATTTCAGCTTCACCAAAATCACAACCTCGGTATCATCGAACAAAATGGCCCTCAAGCTCAGCCCCCTCATCCCCTCCTCCCCCGCAATGCCCGGCGCCCGCATGCCCTCCCGCCTCAGATCCGCCAGAATCTCCATGGCTTCCACCCTCCACACCTCCCCGTGAGTCCTCTTTTCTTATCTTCTGTATTAATTGAATTGTGATCTCGTTCTAGCAAATGCTTCGTTTCCACGCCCTCCTTCATTTTCCCTCACCGTCGATTCAATTTGTGGATGCTTCGATTTTCATGCCCTATTCTCCGATCCCATTTTTACCGATTCTCCCTCTGCATGCATATCGGTCGTGTATATAAACACCCTTTTCAATTGGAACCCAGACTTGAGCTATTCACTGTGCTGTATCATAGCGGCTGTTGATTTCTCTTCTGTTCGCATTCGCTGCTCCCAACCAAGTCTTTTGTTTCATGTTGAGCATTTTTGTTTGTATTTCCGTAGTTTTTATTTACATATAAACTGGGCAAATGGATGGCTGTTCAGGGCTAAGGTCAGTGTGCTCATGCATGTTGGAAGTTTGGTTGAATTGTTCAAGAATCACCATGGATGCTGCTTCTTTGGGTCCAGTTTTGTTGACTAGACAACCAAGCATGTCATTTAATAGCAGACATTGTAGATATGCATTCAATTCAATATGCAGATGCCATTTAGTCAGAATTTGAATTTATATAACTAGTGGACTAGAACTTGTTGTTTTTTATGCCAATTGTATTTTATTTTTTTTAATGGCTGATATTTTTCTGTGTCATGATCTTTATTTAATCTTCCAACGGCAAGCCTGACTTTATTCGAGTTCCTCCAACTTGCCCGTGTACCTTGTTTTTCTTTCGTGCCTGAACTAGCTCTTAGATTTATTTCATATAACTTATACACGGATATATTATACTGGAAACTGATGAATACAACCATGCTGAATACCTGTTTGTATAATAAAGTTTTATTTGCAAAATTGATGTGGGGTTACTCAATTCACCTGCTCATTTGCTTTTAGTTATAGTCTTCTTCATTTGGTGCTTAGATAATTGTTATCTAGTCTCAGTTTGTTTTGTGGCTGTTGTTTGCTGCATCTGTCATGTAGTCCTATCTGCGACTTCTTATCGCATTGTGAAAACATAGTTTAGAGAGGTACAATCAGCAGGTATAACCATACTGAAAATTTTCATGGTTTTATTAATTTGTCACATTTTAAATTGGACAAGTTGCATTACAAATAGGTTCAAAACATAAGAACTTGAAGAAAATATGGATTTCTGATTTTCGAATTTACAGATATAGTATTTACTTGGTAGTCTCAAATTTACAGAGCCGGCAATTTGAAGAAGCCTTACACTCCTCCAAAAGAGGTGCATAGCCAGGTTTCACATTCACTGGCGCCAGAAAAGGTAGAACTATTCAAATCATTGGAAGGTTGGGCTGAGGAAAATCTCTTGAACCTTTTGAAGCCTGTCGAAAAATGTTGGCAGCCTAATGACTTCCTGCCCGACTCTACCTCTGAAGATTTCCATGACAAAGTCAAAGAACTTAGATTGCGAGCAAAGGAACTTTCTGATGATTACTTTGTTGTTTTAGTTGGAGATATGATCACCGAAGAAGCTCTCCCAACTTACCAGACCATGCTTAATACTCTTGATGGCATCCGTGATGAAACAGGTGCAAGCCCCACTCCTTGGGCAATTTGGACCAGGGCATGGACTGCCGAGGAGAACAGACATGGTGACCTTCTCAACAAGTATCTTTACCTCACTGGGCGAGTAGACATGCGCCAAATTGAGAAGACTATTCAATATCTTATTGGATCTGGAATGGTGAGTTTTTTGCTACACATGTCTTTGGTTTGTTGATATTGGATTTGTTAGTCTCTAATAGGCATAATTGGAATATCTAATTCAGTTATATGCATCAGACTAGACTATTTGTCACTGTTAACTGACCTAATAAGTTTCCACTTTGGGGGGACTGAGCTTTGAGATCCCAGTAAACCTATATACCTCATAGTCAACATTTGTTGTTACCTAGCTCACTTTTCCCAGTTGAAAAAAGAAACTGGTTTTGGTTGATATGTCATTTCTTACCAAACTCAACATTACTTGTTTAAAATTAAAATCTGATCACCCATATTCTATGCATGTTCTTTGAGAGGGCTTTACACCTACCCTAAATAAATAAAAAATGTTTGGACAGATCTTGAGAGCATGAGATATTTTTATTCCATGTTGTTAAGTTGGTATGAGTAAATTTTGATTGCTGTGCGAAGTAGAGTGTAGTCCAGCAATTGACTTCTTCAACGGTTTGAACTTTTAAAATTTTAAATTTAACTGTATTAAACTTTTCTATCTGTTTTTTTTAATCCTGTTGTGATGTGTTGTATTGGTCATTTTATTGGTTGTTGTGAACTGAGTTTTCCTTGTTTAGGACCCCAAAACTGAGAACAATCCTTACCTTGGATTCATCTATACATCATTCCAAGAACGAGCGACTTTCATCTCCCATGGTAACACAGCTAGGCTTGCCAAAGATAAAGGAGACCTAAAGTTGGCACATATTTGTGGCAGTATTGCTGCAGATGAGAAACGTCATGAGACTGCATATACAAAGATTGTGGAGAAGCTATTTGAAACTGATCCAGATGGTACCATCGTAGCCTTGGAGGATATGATGAGGAAGAAAATCACAATGCCTGCTCATCTGATGTTTGATGGAAACAATGAAAACCTGTTCGAGCACTACTCATCTGTTGCTCAGCGCATCGGCGTCTACACAGCCAAAGATTATGCTGATATTCTGGAGTTTCTCGTCAGCAGGTGGAATGTGGAGAAGTTGACAGGGCTTTCTGGGGCGGGAAATAAAGCATTGGATTACGTATGTCGGCTGCCAGCAAGGATCCGTAAGTTGGAGGAAAGAGCACAAGCCAAGGCGAAACAAGCTTCATCTGTTCCATTTTCGTGGATCTTTGACAAGGAATTGGTTGTCTGATTCTTCCATCACATCCGTGCTACCTCATCAATTCGGAACCCAAACATTATATACCCCCATCCTCTTTTACATGTGGAGTCTATAATATGCAGACAGGCTTAGATATTGCTGGTGGTCGGAATGGGCAATCCATATTCATTAGCAAACACTACTGCGAGGGAGTTTCTAATGTGGTGCCACCCTGTTTTTATGGTAGATTGTCTTGTGTCAAGTTGCGTTTGGGTATGACTGTCGTTTCAGGATTCGGTTTTGTATGATTATGTCTAGTTATCTTCTGTGGATGCATCTTCTTGCCGTTATCTTTTGCGTTGTTGCTCGCTCGTTCTGCTGGGTTGAATTGTTTTCATTCAGGGTGCCGTTGAGTAAATAGTTTGGTGTAACTTAGGCAGATGATCAATTTATGTGTTGCCTTACGTTTATACAGCATTGCATGTGATCTAGTTGGTTGTGGAGTTGGTATGACAAGAAAACTGCAAGTGTTTAGAGGCTGAGGAAGAATTGGACACCAGTGGTCTCCTCCGCACGAAGTTAGTGATGCTCTGTTGATTTTAGGAAAGAAAATGGAAGAAATGAGTCTGATCCGAGAATGGGAGGTGTTCGGAGATTAGACCCTATTATCTTTTCCTTCTAATCTGTATTCTAAGAAGTGTTAGGCGATATTAAGCGGTGAACTTAAGTGGGGACAGTTAGATTGAGTTATATATATAAAAATAAATACTTTTTCAAAAATAAAGGTTTGTAATAATTAATCGGACGATAGGCAGAGTGTTTCAATGGTGGAAATGAGTAAATAAAAAATAAGATAAAAAATAAAAAACATGAATATGATAAGATTAGTTCCTTAGTGAAATTAGGTTAAAATACATTTGGTTTCATACATACTCCCTTCTCTGTCCTCTAATACATGTTGTTTAAAGTTAATTTGAGTAGATTATGGTGAAATAAATGGTAGCGGTTGAACAAATTTAATGAGTGGTGGTTGATGTTTTTTTAAAAAAATTCGTGCGAAAAGTAAACTAGTAGATTATTACTGGTGATGAATGATTGTTTTATTGATTATGATAAAGAAGTGATTAAAATTTGGCGCTTTAAGGTAGTTGTTGATATTAAATACACATTGAAAATTGTTAAGTGACGAGTAAAAGTGAACAAAAAATTTCGATTAAGTGACATGTAAAAGAGGAAAGAGGGAGTAGATTCTAACAATAAATAAAATAAAAAAATTTGAAATTAAATAATTCTAATTTTAATTTTTGAAATAACCATATACAAACCAGTTTATATTTTCCCAAAAAAACAAAACAAAACGGTTCAGTGAGCAAGTATTTTAAACCCATCGACTCGAGTCATACGAGCGAACCAAGAATCCGATTTGAGTGTATTTTCTGCGGTCAAGCCGGTCTGGGCTTCAAAACCTTAGCTTAGATCGAGTCGTCTAGGGTTTAAGGGTGAGAGCGAGAAAATGTGGCGATCTGTGGCAGCCAAGACTTCCAATTTCCGACGTCTTCTCCGCATAAATCACAACCCCAAGGTATCCTACACCGACCCATTTCACCATTTCGCCCCTGAAAAATCCATTTTTCAAAACCCTAGAGTGTTGCTTTCTCACGGTTACTCAACGGAGACTTGGAGATTGGACTCTAGCCATGATGATGAATCCATCCCTACAGTGACTAGTGATCTGTTTCGTGAAAATGCTGGTTTGGATCCTGCTGCTGCTGCCGCAAGTGATATTTTTGGTGAAGGGGTTGATCTGGAATCTCAGCACTTGGATACAGCTGCAGATGGCGACTCCGCCTTTGCTGAAGGATTGGATTCGAGTGACGAAATGGCTGAAGAAGCGGATGGGGCTGAGGAGGAAGGGGCACCTGAGAGTCTTGGGGATACTAAGCTTCAAAGTGTGGTGTCACTGTTGCAAAACACCGCACATGTTTCTTTAGAATCGGCCCTTAATGAACTGGAGTTGGAATTAGATGAAAGTTTTGTTGTCAGTATTTTGGGAGGTGAGCTTATTCCTGGAGAGAATTTGTTAGGGTTCTTCAACTGGGTGAGGAAGAACCCTGATTTTACACTCACTTCACGAGTTATGGAGGCTCTTGTAAAGTCTATTAGTGTTCAAATGCGGAAGAAAGATGCTTACGCATTGTGGGATTTGGTGAAGGATATCGGTGAGAAGGATATCTGCCTTTTGAATGTGGAAATTCTTAATCATTTGATAGCCATGATGTCAAAACTCGGAAAAGGAAAAGCTGGATACGAGGTATACACCAAGTTTGAAGATTTTGGATTTACTCCGAATGAAGACACCTACTTCCTCGCAATTGAAGCATTGTGTAGGCGGTCATTCTTTAAATGGGCTTCGTCGATTATAGACAAAATGATGGAATCTGGGGTTGTTCCAGATGATCAAAGAATTGGGAGCATCATATCTTGGCTTTGTAAAGGGAAAATGGCTAAAGAGGCACATTCAGTTTATTTGTTTGGAAAAGAGAAGAACAAGCGTCCACCCACAGCCCCTGTGAATTTCTTAATCAGCTCGCTTTCTCGGAAGGACGACACAGTTAAGTTGGCATTGGAGATGCTGGATGATTTGTCTGGTGAAGCACGCAAATATGGAATTAAACCATTTACATCTGTCATTCGTGGATTGTGCCGGACCAAGGATGTGGGGGAAGCTAAGAATTTGTTGACCAATATGATTGAAGCCGGTCCGCCACCCAGTAATGGTGTGTTCAATTTGGTGATAGATGCTTTTTCAAAGTTGGGGGAAATGGATGAGGCAAAGACGATTATGAAGTTGATGGAGAGTCGGGGACTGAAACCAGATGTGTACACTTACACAGTGATCATGAGCGGTTACGCAAAGGGTGGTCAGATGGAAGATGCCATGAAAGTCTTATCTGAAGCCAAGTCCAAGCACGCCAAGTTGAGCCATGTGACATATCATACGCTCATACGTGGCTACTGCAAACTAGAAGAATTCGACAAGGCTGTGGAGTTGGTGCATGAAATGAAGGATTACGGTGTTGAGGCCAATGCAGATGAATACAATAAGCTGATTCAGTCGCTGTGTCTGAATGCGGTGGATTGGAAAACGGCAGAGAAGCTGTTGGATGAAATGAACGAAAAGGGATTGCATCTTAATGGGGCGACTAAAGGGCTAGTAAATGCTGTCAGAGACTTAGAAGCTGAGTTTTTGGGCATTGAAGAAACAGTGATACCTGCTGTTGCTGCTTAAGTAGTAAGTACCCACAACTTTGTGAGATTGAAACAACCAAAATTTAGAGTTTTGCAATCTCTAGTTTTTCGCAGAATTTGTTGTGCTCTTCTTCTTCATAAAAGAGTAAGCCATTTTGTTGGCTTGTTTGTAGTAATAGCTCCCCACAATGGTAAAAGTTATTTTTTGACAGTCAGGAATGTCATGCCCATTGCTCCATGGCTAGTTATCCTATTGCATATGATTTTGCATGTAGTTGAATTCAGATTTTTGGAACATCCTATATCTGTTATTTTATTTTAATTTTTTAATATAATATTATATTTATTTAACTCACACATCCGATCAATAGAAATTTAAAACTCTGATAGCGAGGATTTTTAGGAATTATCCCCCATCTTTACCATCAGACAACATTCTTAATGACACATTCTGAATCGGTTTGTTGCGGAACATTAAGGTATCTTGTAACAGTCAACGTCCAACTCCAGTTGATTTGGCCGAGGAAGAAAATTAACCCACTCAAATTTCGGTGTCTCCTCCTGTCTATTCATGAGAGTGTCAACAGATAAAGGATTACCAATAGAAAGATTTCTCATGCATCCATCCAGCCATTATATAATGTCTCATTCAGCTGCTGGAATTTTGGCTTGGTATAAGCGACCAAGTACAAGTTAACGCTTCACTGCTAAAAAACGAGAATGAGATTCCTCCATCATCCCACCACACAAAGAAAACACAGCCTGAACCAACTCTATAATGGTGTCATGAGGTTTTTTTTTATAAAAAAAATAAAAAAATTTGGGATCAGTTTTTAGGGGTTGGGATTGACTATAAACCCCGGAAAAAAAATAACCTGAAACTTTAAAATGTGAAAGTTGTAACCTTAATTTTAAAATCACATATAATACATACTCCCATTTTATATTTTTTTTCCTTAGAATTTTGTAGTTATAGTTGTGTAGTTGAGCAAGGAGTTTGGTACAATAAACACTGTTGAATTTAAACTGTGATGAGTTTGATCCTTATGATTGCATAAGGACTCTGTTTTATTAGAATGATGCTTTATTAGGATAGAGACATAATACAATATGAAACGATTCATTTGAGCTAAAATTCTCAGATGATGATCATAACAAAACAGATCAAGAATAAGCCCTAAGCTATATAACAGTAGAAATAAAAGAAAGGCTTCACTACTCACTAGGCTTGAGTTGTCTATGCTTCTGGCCGAGATCAGAGTAGTTCACGTATCCAACTGCTAAGATGTCGCTTACTCTGTGTTAAAAGTTTCGGTTTCAGTCAATTGGTCACGTATCCATCCCATGAGACCTGGGAAGACGGGTTTTTCCGATTGGAAAATGCTTTCATCGTCCATGTCTTTGGACTCTGGCCTTCGCTCTATACCATCCGTAACTATATATTCCCTATAAAAAAACACACATTTTTAAACCATAAGAGTATTTTTAATTCAAATAATGTTTAACCGACTACTAATGACCGGAAAGTGAACTCAATTATGACTGAAAGTGTCAACACAGTTTCGGCAATTATTCGATGGAGACGAAGGAGCTTGTGATCATTGTCTCTGAATATTTGGAGCATGACAGTGAGTTCGTATCTGGATCGGTTTGTAGAACTCGCTCTCTATCTTTTTGCACACCCATTTTGTTTGCTCAAATAGGTGTTAGTTTTTCAGTTGGTTTCGGGTGCGGTCTGACACTTTTCCAGCTATCCAATATCACCTGAGAAAACCCTAAAAAAGTCTTGAACATGTTCATTGAATAAAGTGGAACAAATCTGACCTGAGAAGCCAAGGGCCCAAAACTAGTTAAGGTTTTAGAATCTAAACCAACCTGTTTTCGAGCAACTTGTAGAGTCAGGATGACGAGGTCTTCCATTTTCTCTATAAGGTTTCCTCTTTTGACATTGGGACCCCAAGTAATTTACCTATCTCAGCCTGCAGCTCTTCTCACATCTCTTCAAGCCTACGTAAAGGCATAAAAATTTCATCTCACAAACAATTTGTAACGTCTATAAAGCAGTGTTCTAAAAATTTTCATTTCAGACCGATTAATTAGGCGGTGTTGAAACGCTCCGTCTAGCCAATTAATTGTGCAAGACTTATTTTCTTATGAAAATAATAATTTTTAAACGTATATGTTTATAATTAATTATTAAATTTATTATTAATATATATAACTTCGATTAATCCCCGCTTAACCCATTAATCGTTAGGCGCTGTGCTCACCGCCGAGTACCGTCTAGCGCTTTTTAGAACATTGTTGTAAAGTAAGGTATAGTGACATCAGGCACATTTCTCTTGCTCAAATGAGTATCCCTTGATTTGGTGGTCGACGGTTGTGATCTGGTTTGGAACGGGGACGTGTTGGAAGGTTGGATTTTGGGAGTAGAGGAGAAGAAAATGTTGGAATTGAATGAAGGAATGGAAGTGGGGAAAGATAAAAGTAAAAAATTTGTTGAATTGTTTGGAATGATGAGGCGGGATCACAAAAAAATTTTATTGAATTAACGTCACGTTTGACTTTTGATAACGGTATGAGTTAACTGTATCAAAATGTATACTAATGGAGTCATTCAAACCTTAACAGTCTGCATGTTATATTTAATAATATATCGTATTTAATAATATAATTCAGATCGCAACTTGATAAAGATTGATATTTTAGAACCACTTTAGGATTTTTCCCTTAAAAATACCAAAATTTATGTAAGTGGATATAATTTGAAATAGAAAGATTTTATTTCTAACAAGGTGTGCTATTAGAATAGTGTCCCAATAAAATGAAGTCATGTAACTTTGGAATACAGCATTAGACAAATACAATAGCCATAAACGACATCATTTCATATACTTCATACCCATCTAGTAGTTTACAGACTATACCAGCAACAATTTTAACAAGCAGCTATCAAACTCAAATGTTAGGGTATCGATGAGCTAGAGAAACTATCTTCATATAGGTATCGATATGTCTAAAAGAATACACAACCATTGAATCAAAAACTGAATACTAATCCAATCAAAGCTAAAAAAAACTATCTTCATATAGGTATCGATATGCTACATCAACTGAAATGATTTCGAAGCATATTAAGTTCTCCCTATCTTGCAATCAATCGAGTTACGCCTATTGATCCATATGAACCTACAAGCAGACATCGGCCTACAGCGAACCTCAGTACTCAAAATCCTGCGAAATAAGAACACGCCACATGCCTCTCCAACCATTTGGTGGTATATTCAGAGAATGGAGAAATCAAAGTGTCAAAGTCTAACACTTCAGTCATCATACTTGTTCCACTTGAAGGCTATCCATGTACAACCTGTGGATCCAGTGTTGACAGGATCTGAGGCATCGACATGCCCCCCGATACAACAATTTCTGAAAGTGAAACCATTGAGAAGTACGATGGTCAGATATATGAGATTCAAAAAAGAAGGCCAACCTTGAACACGAAGGAAAAATAAAAAGAGTAGCTTACGACAGGAAAAAACCAATAACCTTGAGGCTTCAATTCACTGTTTGGTAGGTTCATTAAATATGCATTCAGTACATGAGAAACAAATATCCAGCACAACTAAACATTCCATATCCATATCCATAACACAAAGAACCAGGAAGAGAACAAAAATTATATCGGCTCCTACAGTTAATAAAACAATATGCATCAAGTGGTGGGTAAAAAAAAAACCAAAAAAGACTATGCATGAAGTGAGAAGGCAATAAACACGCATTAGTAAAATAACGTGGAATGATCACTAACCAATTCCTTCCCTGACAGACAGATTGGGCCTTATTACTTCGGCAGAATTGACCAGGAATATATCACCGATATAGAGATGGTTGGTGGGAACATAAACACAGCATAGCTGCTCTTCTCCATTGTATTGCTGTGGCAGTAAACGAATAATAGTTATGATGACAGGCTAAAACATGGTTTGTGTCCGTAAAAGATAACTGAAGTATAACTTACTTGCAGCACTACACACGAGGTGATGAATCCAAATGCATATTCACCTACACGTGGGTGCCTTATAATAGCCACTTCCTTGAAGGCCTGTGTATTTTGATCTGCAGTCATAATTGTTGCAATTGTGAAAACTCACAGGCATTATGAAGAAAGTTTAGACAAACCACAGTTTTCACACAAAATATTTCACTTTTAACAATAATAAAATTCCCTTAATATCATGTACCAAAGATAATTAGTTCAGTATTCTGAATTTGATGCTAAAATGATATTACAATAAAAATATAATATGAAATTGGTACCTGGAGATATGGCAGAACTAATCTGCTTGGAGGCATTGTAGATATGACGCACAAATGGCATGCGTTTGATGAACCACTCACCAACACTTAGAACAGACGCACCCAACCATGAAGACATGAAGACCCCAACCAGAAATATGAAAGTTATGGAAGTTATAAATCCAAGACCTAATTCATATAAAAAGACATGTTAGCGAGCATCAAATGGGATATTTCAGTAAATTATAAGTTGCACTTCATAGAGAACTATGGATAACTATATATGCAATTATCGGAATCAAGGCTGTCAAGGCTAGGCATGAACTGCATATTCTCAATTAGAATGGACTTGTAACATTTTCCATGAGGTCAAAATAGAACCTATAAGCATCTCACACCAGTTACTGCCAACAGACCAAAATAGTCTCTCCATAAATGATTAATAATACCATGCAGATATTACACAACTGATTGCCACAATGCCAATAACCTCATGCCAAAAAGCCACTTCTACTACATGATTTATATAAAAAAAAATTAATACAAGCATACGTATCTGCAGTTGGAGGACTTCTGTACATCAAACAACCAAAAACTTGTGATAATGCAGTGAGTCTTAACCTGGGGTGCCTATCTTCAAACATGATCTTTTCTCAAATTTGCAATTCGTGTATCCATACAGCGGAATGCACATGTTCTAACTACAGCATTGTCCATCATATGTACAAAAAAATGGTGAGCGTAAATTATTGTAGGCTTACCAAAAATGTTCACCCCAAGGTGAGCATATATTGGGGAAAAGAAGCCATCAACAAAGTGAATAAACCACCAAGTTATGTAGAATGTTATGGCAATTGGAAACAAGATGACACTGAAAAAATGAAAACGGCCATTAATCAGCACCAGCAAAGCACATCACTTGTTCACCAAATATGCAGTAGACGAATATTGATCATCTGAACTAGTTTAGGTTGACAGTTCACTTCCCCACAAAAGAAAAAGAAAGGTGAAAGGAAACTAACGACGCTCCATTTTATCATGATCATTAGTTCAATTGTAGCACACCTCACAGCATATTTTGGGAAACAATCTTGTATTTTGTTAGAAAATAGAGGGCTTGAATTAATTTCTAACCATATTTGGCAATGGAAGAATCATGTCACTGAAGTCAGTTTTCAGATTATACACTTGCTTGGAAAATTACTAAAAGAAAAGGCCAAAAGCCTTTGAATAATTAGATCATATGCGAATTCTGATTAACATAAGCTGGATCTTTCACTATAGAGCTAATCCGATTAGATGTTATTCCTGGTATAGAAACTGAACCAAACATTCTTCTTCCAGATAAGGAGCAATACTCTAGTCTCTCATAAAACAACTGCAGCAACTACATTAATTCTATACTGATTCTATTTGGTTCCCTGTGGTACTATGAATAACATCCCATGCAGCCAAGCCAGGGAACTGTGACATAAAACAAAGTGGTTTTGAATGTCTAAGTACCAATCAGGTGTCGACATCTGTAAGCTTAAACATAAATACTATTAGTAATTGAATTACTGGACACATGGCCAATAGATGGACAATAAAAATCAAAGTTACACCGTTTCAATTGGCTGTTCGATCGCTTGGCAGTATGAGATCTTCTTCCGTGGTGCTATTAGCAGTGAAACTCTTGCTATTCAGTATATGCCACACGTATATGCAATTTGATGCCAGGAAATACAGTGACAAAAAATAGATGAATCTATGACCCTACGTTTTTGTGATGATGCATAATTCTTGAGTTAGAGTAGAAAATGCATACCATCCCGTCATAAACTTCTTTGATGCCCAGCTCTGAATAACTTTCAAAAATGTCTGCAAAAGAAAAATTGAAACATCCTAAGTTAATCATGAGCCGGCACTCAATTTAGTAAAGACCCAATTCAATCATGTACTGTGAAGTGTGAATTGTTGATGTTCTGCTTACTTCTCACCATCAACCAAATCGAAAGGCTAAGAAAATAAGCAACACGATAAAATATACGAAATCAAGTATAATTATGGTACAAAATTAACAGGCCTCAAAGACACAAAATGCAGGGTTAATTCAGGTCAGTGCGCAATAACAAAGCAGTGTTAAACCTGAACTCAACTCAACTCAATCCTAGCACATTAGACTGGCTAAGCACTAGCAATCTCCAGTCCCAGACATCTAAACCTAACGTCAAATCACAGGTCACAAAATTGTGCATCAACGGGAATACTAAGGAAACAAGTTCAAGCTGCAATTCAAGAAGGGAATGTAATCGGAGAAGGAAGGCACCTCACGTCCGGAGTGAGTAGAAGAGGAAGAGGATGCGGATGCGGAGGGTTTATCAGTGTCGTGCGCAGCGTCAGCGACGGGAATGAGAAGCTCCCGATCTCGCTCTCTGACGGCCGCGGAGGCCGGCGACTGAGGCTTGTCGTCGCCCATGACCGGATATTCGTCGACGACGACGTAATGAATGGCTTCCTCTTCTTCTTGCGACTCTCACTCTTCTTTCTTTACTTTTCAGCGCTGCTGCATTTTCTTTGCCACTTTGACGTGTTTCTTTTATTTCCGTTTTACTTTTTGAAAATCAGATTATTTGTATTGTCATCAGTAGTCGTGATGCAATGTGCGTTTAGCAAATTTGACCAGAATATTAAATGGAATATTTTATTTATATTTATTTTCACTTGTTTTCATTTAATATTTTTGAAAAAAAATAATTGATTAGGCTCTGTTTGATTTAAAAAATTAAAAAAAAGAAAAATGAGAAATAAATTTAAAAAATCATTTAAGAGAAAAAAGTGTGATGAGAAACAATATGAAAATTTTAAAATAATAAGAATGAAAATAACATTTTTTAAAAAATATTTCCCATGATAATTAAACAATAAAACAGAAATCCGGTCAGGATTTTCTTTAATTTTCTTATATTTTTATTTTCATCTTATTTTCAAAAAAAAAAATGATCCCAAACAATCAAACAATTTGCTGCGATATTGATTATTGTCTCGATAATCAATCGGTAATTTATAAATGTCACAATAAATATAAATACTATCAAAGATACCTACTACTCATTTCGTCCTCTAATACATGTCGTTTAAGGTTAATTTGAATAGATTAAGTTGAAGTTAATGCTAGCGGTTGAACAAATTTAATGAGTGGGTGATGGATTTTTTTTTTAAAATTCGTGCAAAAAGTAAAATTGGGAGATTATTACTGGTGATGAATAATTTTTTTATTGATTATAATAAATAAGTGATTAATGTTTGACGTTTTAAGGTAATTATTGATATTAAATATGCATTAAAAATTGTTAAGTGACAAATAAAAGTGGACAAAAAAAATCGATTAAATGACATGTAAAAGATGACAGAGAGAGTATCATGGTAGATTTTTAGTTTTGTAACCTCCATCTCAATAAATTGACTATTATTTAAAATATAATTTTTTTAATCCAAGTTAAAAATACGCGGTCGAAAAAAATATAACTTCAAAAGTGTCGATATACAAGGAGTGAATAAAAAAACTCTATAGATAACTGAATTTATATTTCTATGTTACATTGTTGTTTGATGGCGAAATAAAAAAGAAAAGTTGGAAGGGTTTGAACGAGACAGATAATGTTTAATAGCTTAGCATGTGGGATACTTATTTTAATGGGAAAAATTCAAAAGGGGTACTGAACTATTATCGCTTACCCAATTGCGGTCAGAATTACCATGATTTCCAAAAAGGATGCAGTGAAAAAAAAATTGGACTGATTTTCTAAATTAAAATGTACCATTACATTCCAAACCTAATATTATTATAAGACTTAAATTTTTGTGTAAAAATTATGTCATTTGATTATCAAAAGACGTCGTTTTCTTTATGTGCGCAAAATGATATAATTTATTTTGATAACCAAATGATGTAATTTTCGCACACAAATTTAAGTCTTATAATAATATTATGTTATGAATGTGATGGTAAATTTTATTTTAGAAAATCAATCCAATTTTTTTCCATTGCACCCATTTTGAAAATCGTGGTAGTTCTGACCGCAATTGGGTAAACGGTGATAGTTCAGGGCCCCTTTTGAATTTTATCCCTATTTTAATTATTGCGTGATTTTGTCAGCATGTGCAGTAAGCTAGACCTCAAAATCATCAGCTGCATGTACAGATGATGTTAAGCGGACTAATCGAAGGGTTTTGTTTTGGTTTTTTTTGAATGTGAGCTGTGTACAGTATTAGGATTATTGTTGCTGCAGCTGACAAAGATGAGCTGTCAAACGCCACGCTCAAACCTCAATATCAGCAAGGCGGCTTTAGGAATGATAATTCAATCGAATCAAATCGTAATTGAACCGTTCTGCCCCGGTCAACATGGACGATAATCAAATTGATTATGCCCACGGTTAAAATAGTAACTGATTCATAAAAAATTGGACGGGTAGGTTAAGGATATGGTATTTGTCATATCCGCTCCGATCCGACCCGACTTTAGTTAAATCGGTCTGATCGTCCCATAATAAGTATATAATTATTTAAATTAAGTAATACATTTAGTTCTATAATACATATTTTTTAATAATTATTTAAAAAATTTAAATAAAATGCTCTATTTGTGATCACAATATAGTATTATGATTTATGGAGTTAGCTTTATCATGTTATGCTTATTATATTTTGTTAGGAATATTACTTTCCATCATATATGTTTGCTAACTGTCTTGTCTAAGACAATAAAAACTAGATAGTAATAAAAAAAAATCCTCGTCTCAAGCTGTGCGGCGTATTTTTTTTATTCTATCATCAGATAAAGCGAATTGTCTAAGTGAAATCATACACAACATCAAAACATTCATTTATGAAGCTATACAACGAGTTTTATTTCATTTTGTCACTTTCTGAAGCCACGAAGTAGCTATTTTTTTTGATCGTTGAGTGAAGACTTGGCTGAAACAACGAATCATCAAGTGTTCTCTTATCCAAACCATGACGACACAATTTGCAAAAAGCAAAATCTTAGCCAAAGTGTTGTCTCTCATCTCTCATCTATATCAAAGATAAGATTTCTTATCTATTTTATCTACAATTTCTGTCTTTACAAATATTTCTATATTTTATAATTTATTTTACATTCTGTTTAATTTTATGAAGGTCATGACAAGTGATGGGGATGATATAACTTCACTAATAAGTGATTCATTCTCTAGTCCTGTAAACAATGTAGTAAAGATCATTGTTTGGAACAGATTTGATGTGTACACTGTAAATGCCTTCTTGGAGCAGATTTGATGAATGAGATGCCAAATCTACATGCTAATGTGAAAATTTGCTTGAAAAGAAAAATCAAGTTATAAGACAGTTCTTTCTTGATGCGAATAATAAGGATAAAGTAAAATCTCAAGCTTTTGATCAGCAAAGGTTTTGGGAGAAATTAGTTTCAATGATCATATTTTATGAATATCCTCTTTCAATTGTCGACCATGTTGGGCATAAAAACTACTCATTTTCTCTTTGGTCTTAAATAAGATGCAACAATGAATCAATTATAAATTAAGATGCAGTACGTGTCACTTGTTGCTAACATCGCACTACTCCTGATTTTAAGTAAGATGTGGCGACCCTCAATAAGGATGTCTTCCCTAAGTTGGGGATAAGAAGCTTATTAGGGACTGGTAACTCATTGCCTGATTAGGATGAGCAAATTATTAATAACAACATACTGATATTGAGATATTAAATAGTATTATTATCTTTTCAGAGATATAAAATTTAATTTAGGTATTTTCAAAACTTGTTATAAAGAAAAACTAAGCGAGTTAAGGCTCTTCGCCTCATCTATGGCCACTAGCGCTGTTTTTGATTTTTCATATGTGAGATCGAGTGTTGGTTAAATGATTAACCGTGATTAAACCGAAATTCGACAGGGATATAAATGGTTTTGATTTTCCCATACTCAAGCACTTATGGTGCGGATGTGATTTTAATATGTTTCGAGACGGATAACGTGTGATAATACCACTAACCGTCCCGAACTCAATTCACTCCCATCCCTAACTGTTCTGTCTACATCTACAATGATGATGGTGTTGGGCCTTCGGAATAGTCAGGCCCATTGATTTCAATAGACTTTTGTTTCAAATTTCAAAGCGTTTAATTTTAATATAACACATTTTTTTATTCTTTCCACATATCATCATTTCGTCTGGAGTTCTGGAAATTATTTTAGACTCCTCTTATTAATTTGGACTACTGTATATTGTATAGGGGAAAAACCCAAAAGGGGCTCTGAACTATCACCGCTTACCTAATTGCGGTCAGAACTACCATGATTTTCAAAAAGGGTGCAATGAAAAAAAAATTGAACTGATTTTCTAAATTAAAATGTATCATTACATTCCAAACATAATATTATTGTAAGACTTAAATTTGTATGCAAAAATTATGTCATTTGATTATCAAAAGAAGTCATTTTCTTTATGTGCGCAAAATGATATAATTTATTTTGATAACCAAACGATATAATTTTCGCACACAAATCTAAATCTTATAATAATATTATGTTAGGAATGTGATGGTAATTTTTATTTTAGAAAATCAATCCAACTTTTTTTTCATTGCACCTTTTTTGGAAATCGTGGTAGTTCTGACCGCAATTGGGTAAGCGGTGATAGTTCAGAGCCCCTTTTGGGTTTTATCCCTTGTGTATATTATGACATTATACTGCCACCGTTTATTATTTATTAAACTTTAGACAGACTCTACATTCATAAACATCGTTTATTTTATTGTATTTTATATGAACCGGACTGATCTTTATACGATATTTTAAAATTAGAAGCATCATTAAGATTTTTTTTTAAAAAAATTATTACTATGTGCTTCCTATGACATCAAACTTGAAGACCCTTTTTTATGATTACGTTTAAATAATATTGCAATTGTTGTATAAAGTTGTATTAAAGATTTGTTTCAATTTGGAGAAATGATTTGTGAAATGAAATTTATAAAAATTGGGGAGGTGGTATGACACAGTCCACGTGACGTGACATAAATTTAGTTTTAGATTTATTTCAATAGAAATATCTTTCAATATTTGACACGTGTATTTTGACCTTATATATATATATATATATATATATATATATATATATATATATATATATAGGGCGGATCAGGTGAAAGCTACTTTGAATTTGTAAACTGTGAACTTTTTACGTTCGTTAGATTAATAATGCATCAATGATTGAGATTCATTTAGATCTTATCCACTTCTTAAATAAAAGAAAATAGATAAAGTAGGAGAGAAGTTTTAAGATATTAGTATATTTGAATTCCTTTTTTTAAGGAATGGTAACCGATCACCACCCATAATTTTAGTTCAGTTTTAAAATTACTTAATAAAATCTATTTTAAATTAAATACTTACGAATCACCTGATTTTTCATGGAATATATTTTCTTTATTATCAATTTTGAAAAATCAAAAATAAATGTAGTGGTGCACTTAGATTTAAATGGTGCACTGTTGTTATAGTGGTGCACACTCAATTTATATTGATGTGTTGGTTTTTTGATTTTTGAAATACATATTTTGATGTGGTGTACAATTGATATTACTATTATTTAAATATAAAAATGAATTTCACTCATAAATATTGTTCATTATAATTTACCTCAGAGGTGCACCATTATAAAAATTCCAAAAATTCATATATACATCAAGATTATTACACTTAGAAGTTTACTAATTTATGTGCACGACTGTAAAACCTCATAACTCATATATGCATGAACCTGAAAGTGCGGTTGAGGTAGTGAAAAATATTCCACTTATTAAAATAATGCATTATAATTTTAAACTTCCAAATATTAATTAAAATAAATATGTGCACCATTACAATTCAAAAAAAAAAAACAGATGTCCATATGTGCACCATCAAAACTCAATCCGTAAGTGGTGCACCTTAGAATTTATTAAAACTCATAATTTTTTTTACAAAAGTAATGATTGCTACTACACCATCTTCTCTAGATTTCAATCTCAATCTCTGTAAAATATGACGATCAACAAATCGTTTCAAAAAAACTTGCTAACTGAGAAGACCAAAACTCTTTAGTTTTTCTATGTGCACCGAAAGCTTTTACCATGTGCACCATAGTTTGACACTCCTGCTCCATAATTCCATCATTAAATGATACCAGCTAACGTCAGGGACGCCTTCATCAAGTTCATGGAACTTCATCTTGTTGCCGGTCATGTGGTTGTTGGCTCCACTATCGAGGTACCACATCTTCATTGATGTTGTGACGTCACTCTCCACAAGCAAAGGTGCAATTCCGGTCACACCTTTTCTTCATTCAGATAGACGATGGTCTGCTGTTCTTGTTGCTTTGATATTACTACCTCTGGTACAGCGAACAGTAAAGCAGGTTCGGTGTCAACAGCCCGCGTGAGATGTGCCTCCTCCGCCTTCTTTGATGTCTTGCACTTATTTACATAGTGCCTCATCTGATTGCAATTGTAATAGCAGATGTGACTCTTATCGTGGTCTGTACCTCCTAAGCCATCTTTGCTCGGTGTGTTTCCACGCTCACCGCGACCTCGGCCTCTGCCACGACCACGGCCACCCTAGCCTCCGCCGCCTTCTTTGGTGACCTGCCTCTACCCCAGGGAGTTACCACCTTACTTCTTCTGTCGCGCCTCCCACTTGGCCTGAGTGAGCAGGAGCTGATCGTCGCCATTGGTACCACTAGTCGTTCGTTCTGTGCACTCCTCATACGTCTTTAACCGACCTATTATTTCTTCAAATGGTATAGTCTTGAGGTCACAGAATTGTTCAATGCTGGCGATTAGGTTCATAGAGCGATCTAACACTGTATCAAATAATTTCTTCACTAAGGCAATATCATCCAAAGTTCCACCCTAGTTGGCGACAACTGTGCCTCCTTGACCCGATCTGCGCCGACAAATCTCATCTTGAGGCAATCCCAAACCTCCTTCGCCATCTTCTTGTTTGCCACTTGCATGAGGAGATCCTTCAGGAGAGCCTGGAAAATATGCGACATCGCCTTTTTATCCTTGTTCGTGTTAACGGTCTCACCTTCCGTCGGCTCGATTGCCTCCCAGACACCCTGATCTTCCATCACGGCTTGCGCTAGAATCACCCAACTGATGTAGTTCGTTTTCGGTAATTGTGGGTACATGAACGACCCACCGCCACTTTTCTGCAAGGCTTCTCTATAACCAGCGACATTGTATTGAATCAATGGTACTTTGGCATAAAACTATGCTCTGATACTAGATGTTAGGCATGTGACAAAACACTAATAGCTCACACTTCACTCAAAGAGAAGAAAAGAAATTATTATTGCTGTTTTCATTGAAAATAAAATAACCCTATTTATACTGTATATGAAAAGTAAAATTGGAAAGCGGCAATATTTGTGTGTATTCTACAAATATTGTATCTCTAATAACAGGAAATATCGTAAATCTTTCTCGAATAGAAGATTATCACCATTGAATATTCCAATGGATATTCAAGTGTATCTCTTCAAAATATCCATAAAATATTCCATTTATTGGTCATTTCAGGAATAAGCCCAACAGATGGGGTTGTTCGAAAACTCGAATGTTGTGATGTTGGACGATGCAAAACTAGTAGTTTGATGAATGAACATGGGAAACTGGAACGAGAGTTCACGTGCTTGTATCTGATTGGATATTTACGGTGAAAGGAGAAAGGCGATGAAAAGAATCAGGAAATGATGTAATAGTTAAATTGGCGTCGTTCCTACTAGCGATTATATAATTTGTATATTTAGTCAGTTATATACATTTTCCTCTTAAAATAATACTATTTGATTTTGATTTTCTGAAAGGATAAATATGTGAATGAAAAAAAGTACAATTATGACTTTATTCTAATTTTACGAACTCAATTTTCAAATAAAAAGCAGTTACATTAGCATCCCAAAAACTGCAGTGTTCATATATTTTTTAAATAAAGAAGTAGTTTCATTTTTAAGTATTTTGATTAGGTACATTATTTTTCATCCCAATAGTATGATGCCCTAGTAACTAGTACTCTCTATGTCCTGTTATAAATGTCATTTAAGATTAAACTGAGTAGATGAAGATGATATTTTAATGCTAGTGTTTAGACGAATTTAAGAGGTAAATATTTAATATATATTTTTAAAATTTTGGGTAAAAAATAGAATTGATGGATTATTACTGGTGCAGAATTATTTTTTATGGCTTATGATTAATTAAATCATTAATGTTTAATTTTTTAATGTAGCGTTATAGATATTAAAACACATTAAAAAGTGTTAAGTGACAAGTAAAAATGAACAAAAAATTTAGTTCAATGACATGTAAAAGAAGACAGATAGAGTATTCTATTATCAGAACACCTTCATGGTTAAGTATCGACTTCTTCAGAATAATTCAAAACTATAAGGTTGTGTTTGGTTTGATGAAAGTTTGAGTGAAATGAAAGTTAGAGGAAAAATGAATCTCTAAAAAAATACATTTTATTTTACCCTTGTTTGGTTTGAGGTGAAAAATTTTATACAAAATACTAAAAGATTCTTTAATTTAAACAAATTTTTCATTCTATTTTCCATCTAACTTTTTATTTAATTTTCCATCCCTAATTTTCTCTAAACCAAACAAAAGATTCCTTCAAATTTTCTCTCAAATTTTCTTTTTCTCAAATTTTCCCTCAAATTTTCCCTAAACCAAACACAGCCTAAGTCTTTATAAATGCAATCGAAAAAACCACCCTAGCAACAAATCTTCATCTTCAATCATGAATTCATTCAATTTCGACCCGTCTCTCTCCTCTTCTCACTCATATTTAAAACAGACACTACTCTTTCCATTCTTCATCACAATCCATCACCCCACTCTCTCTTCCTCCACTCTCTTCAAACACCTCTAGCTAGGGTTTCAAACATCACATGGTTGAAGCACAAGCACACAGGTCGGTCTCACCTCTTTCTCTCTCTTTATGCTCAACTCTTCATGTATAATCTACAAGCAGTCTGCATCATCACTTCATAGTTTCAATCTATTATCGAATTATGATAAACATGTGTATGCAAATTGATGTCAGTTACTTTCGAGATCTGAATTGAAGCATCAGATTTTGTGTATGTGATACATCTCTGAATATGGATCACTGTGTTTTTGTAGTGCTGGCTCAGCTTTATATATATATGCGTAAGGTTATATAGCAAGTCAAGTTGAGAGTTTGATAGGGAGGAAATGGCGTCGGCCTCCGCCTTGACCACCTCTCCATGTGCAGCCTGCAAGTTCCTCCGCCGCAAATGCCAACCAGAGTGCGTGTTCGCACCCTACTTCCCTCCAGACCAGCCTCAGAAGTTCGCCAACGTCCATAAAGTGTTCGGCGCCAGCAACGTCACCAAGCTGCTCAACGAGCTCCACACTTCGCAGCGCGATGATGCGGTCAACTCTCTAGCCTACGAGGCCGACATGCGCCTACGCGACCCGGTCTACGGCTGCGTAGGGGTCATCTCGCTCCTTCAGCACCAGCTCCGCCAGCTCCAGCTCGACCTCGCCTGCGCCAAGTCCGAGCTGTCCAAGTACAAGACCGCGATCTCTGGTGCAGCGGCCGCCCAACGCAGCGGGGTTATTCAGGGTGGGGGTGCACACGGTGGCCACGGGCAGCATCATCACTACTTGGGTGGGCATGGGCAGTATCATCATCAGTACCAGGTGGTCAGATCGGAGTCTTCGTTTGATTCGGGGAATGACAACAGTAACGAGGATGAGTTTGACGCCGGTGGGTTTTTGGACATGTTGAGCCAGTTTCAACAGTCGGCCGGGAGGGGCGGGCCTGGAGGTGAGCATGATCGCCGGACCACTGCAGCCGTTGATAGGTTTTGATGACTTAGCAGCTAGGGTTACCATTGCAGAGACGAGGTCTTATGTGTAATGCAACAACGTTGACGTACGATCTAGTTATTATCGAGACTGCTTCAAGCAACTTAAAGTGATGTGTGAGGACTATTTTTTTGCACTGATCTAAACTCAGCTAGCACCTGTGTGTTCCATTGTTGTTAGGGCCTTGTGATTCAACAAGATTGGGTTTGAGGAAGTTCCAGGAGATGTGTTCAAATTCATAATATGCACTTCCAATGGAAGTCACATAACAAATATAGTGCTATATAGGGGACAAGGGCATGCAGATGCATCACACTCACGGCTCCCCAAGCTGGGTGTAAACACCAACGAGCGTGCACGTACGTCTTCTCTATATATTACATCTGTTGACTTGGTTGAATATATACATGAAGCTCTAAAGAAGAACTCATGTACTAAAATAGGGTAGACATAGAATTGTTATGCAAGCTAGCAACTCTCTATATGCCCCTGTGTAGGTGTCTTCATTTGAAACACATTTACGTTGTCATCTAGCTAGGAGTCTTCCATCTCTCTCCCTCTGAAAACATATATACAACCAGAACAAGAGCCATTCTTGGGTCGACATTCTCTTCTAAAACATGGACATGGATACCATCAATACAGAATTGTCATGTGACAATTTAACCAGTCAAGTAATACGTTGAAAAGTTAAAAAAAAAATCACAGTCAATAAATGTTTAGCACGTATTATTTTGGCTTGATTTTTAAACACGACACGGCGACCGCTCTTCCTCAATTATGATGTAGCTGATCATGTCCATACAAGAATTATATTCCATTTGACAATATAAAGAAGATGAGCATTCGAGTATTCTATAGAGACTAGTTTTATGAATGTATTTTGGAATTTCGCTGCTGATAGTCACAAAAACAAAAAGAAAACTCTAAGTATGTATAATGTGAGATTGACCCATGAGAAGTATTATGCATGGATCAGGTAGGATGCAATTGGAATATAATCATGTTATTACAAATTAGGGTTTGGTGATTCAGACTGGTACCAGACAGCATGCCTATGCATATGTACACATATAAACCAAAATTGAAAAGTCAACAAGGAACTTTTGCAAGTCGGGACAATACTGATGACATTGTTAATTTATGCCTCCAAGTATATGCACGGCAACATGAGCTGCAGCAGCCTACTGTTCAGGCCCGCCACAACATATATATGCCCATGTAATCGATTTTTTGAAGTTTAAAACCAAACCCTAGTGGTATATGCAGTAGTAGTAGTAATGAGTCAGATATGTATGCTACTGTTGCTGTGCTGACAAACCCATGTAGCCCACACAGTATGGGCATGCCAACCATTTTTGTACCATCCACTTGGTACACACACTCCAAAATTCATCATATTCATATGCATATATCATCTCCAGATACCCTATTTAAAAGTAAATAATCATGCTTATTCCAGACACTCCAACCTAGCTCCTGATATAATGATGTACAGATTAAGTAAACCCTAAAGAGATTTTATCAGCTCAGTATACGTATGTTTTTGTGCTGATTAAAAGATATGAAGATGCGCTACTATACTGGTGCTGAGTACATGAATTAATATGCAGATTTATTAAGAGAGATGAGTAGAGAGTCCACAAGCACAATAAATGCAGAAATGGTAAATGAGGGGAGGGCCCTGTAGGAACAGCAGCAGCTAGCAGAGAGGAGTAAAATCACCATGGCATGCTGATGCAGATCCAATCGTTCTTGCAGGCATACGTATATGCTAATATATATACTCTCTCTCTATCTCTATCTCTATCTCTGCTATCAAAGATTTCATCCACCTGCTATTACCCTGCTCCCTCTCTTTTGTTCTATAGCAACACAGTTGTAGTAGTGTGGTATATACCACAGCAGCATTAAATATGAACAGAGCCCACCAGCTGCATGCTAGCTTTGCCATTGACAGGTCTCTAGTTTTGCCTTAAAGCTAGCAGCTGATTTCCAAGCTTACACTAATAACAAACTCTTATAAAAAAACAAAAAAGAAGATGAGATTGAAATTTGATTCTGACAAGAGATACCGCTACATGATGTGTCTGTCTGTCTGGAGAAGTATGATGATGATGATTACTCTTCAAATGGAGGGGAGGATTTGACTATTCTGTTGGTGTTGGGGTAGTGTAAATATTAATGTTCTTGGAGTTTGGGGAGGCACACATTTGTAAGATGGTTTGATGAAAACACACCATACTAATTTGAGAGCAGGAAAAGAACGTTGAATTGAATGGAGAGGGGGGAGCAGAGAGAAGGCAGCAGAGACACATGCATGCATGTCTTGTTAACATCTTCTTCTTCTTCTTCTTCTTCATATTCATTTATTACATCCCTTCTGTCCTGTCCTTCTGCTTCTCTCTTCTTTTCAAGGAAGTTTGTGTGTCTACTTATTATTATTGCAGTAATTGTACTCCTGTTTATACCCTCTTCTTTCTTCTTCTTTGTCAAACCAAAACCATTACTCTTCTGATCAGGAGGAGCAGAAGAGGAGATCCATGTGGTAGCAGCTAGCCTTTTGGGATTTAAAATTCACTAATAATCAATAAAGGATTCATTAAATCACTAACATATATCATATGGTGACTTGAATCTCAGACTCAACTAATAATCCCATTTATGTTCATGTATCTTCCTTACTTTGTAATCCCTATATATGTCAAACTTTGTGTCTGCCTCACTTTTTTTTTTGTTGACCGCACATCCCAAGCACCTTGATACTGAGATTTTTATTCGCTGCGTGTCAGCTCACGCGCACTTTCCCCAGATATCAAAGCTTAAATGTAGTACCAGTACCATCAAGACTCGGATCTAGAATTTTGGGATTATTAGACAACATCCTTAGCCACTAAATCAATATTTTATTGGTTTCACATTCGAATCCAAATATTTCTTCTTAGACGTGCATGCATTGCAATTTGCAAGGCTTTGTGAGCGACTGGAAGCAGTTTGTTTATTTACAGGCTTGTATATATAGTACTTGAGCTGTTAGTTTCAACAGATTAATATTAGTGTCCAAAATAATTCAATTTAGTGTGAATTAACATATCTTATTTTATATATGCATGACTACTTTTTTCATATCTGCATTATGTTTGGAAGAATTGCTCTTGATCTCTCCCATAGGCTAAGGTTAGTGTCTTGCTGAGTTGGTAATTAAAATTCTTCTGAAATATTTTTATGTCTAGGTAGTCTTTTAAGTAGTTCATTGAGCGACTCTTAGGTAGATACAATTCTGAACCACCATCAATAAGAAGTTGTCACGTGGTTGAAAAATCAAAATGGTACGTGATGATATTGGATTTTTTTTCAAACTGCCCTTTCTGCAAGTTTTCTTATCTTTTCTACCCTTCTTTTTTAATTATCGTTCTACCCTACTTAAGAAAAACTGCAGTTTATAACGGGCTCTTTCCTTAACAAAATCGCAGTACACGACCGATTCTTGACAATGCGTCCATTTTCTTGTTGATTAGGCGTCCAATCTGTCCATATCCAACAAAACCGCAGATTCAAACTGTTTCTTTGATTAAACAAACTGCATTTTCAAATCATTTATTTTCTTAAAAGAAAACCGCACTATCATAGCGCGGTTTTGCTAAAGAATGTAACGGTTTGGGACCGCCGTTTGCATTTTTAAAAACTCCATTTTGCATGTTCGGTTGACCAGTTCCGCGTACCCTTGCGTCATGTCACCTTATGCAGCTCAACATAATAGTGCGGTTTTCTTTTAAGAAAATAAACAATTAGAAACTGCGGTTTGTTTAATCAAAGAAACAATTCGAATCTGCAGTTTTATTGGATATGGCCATGTTGGACGCCTAATCAGTAAGAAGATAGACACGGTGTCAAGAGATGGTCATGTACTGCGGTTTTGTTAAGGAAAGAGCTAGTTACAAACTGCGATTTTTCCTTAATAGGGTAGAACGATAATTAAAACAAAAGGAACAGTAGAAAAAGATAAGAAACTTGTAGAATGGGCAGTTTGAAAAAAAAATCACGATATTGGTCATGGGTATGCACAAACTGATTATGTATGAGAAATTTTTGTGTGGACAACGTAGGCCATGCACACCAACAATATGGATATGTTACGTGTCACGTTGAACAGTCAAAGTGACACGTGACAAGCATTCATTGGTTTACATTTTTTTCTACTTTTCAACGTGTCACGTGACTGATCAAACTGTCATGTGACAACTCTCAAATGGTTGGTCCATGGTCCACGCCACCCAAGAATTTCTCGATTACGTATATATGAAGTTCTTTATTTGCTTTAATAACATATCTTCAGTAAACTCCATTTGAAATTGGGTATTTAGTTAAATATGTTCTGCATTATCTTGCACTGGCATCATTTACACTGATAACCAGTAAAAATAGTGGTAGGAATACTATGAAAATGCAGGAATTGCGTATAACCACTACTGATAAAGTTGCATAAAAATCAACAGGGTTGCAGTAACATAGTCACATAATTAATCCAGAATGGTGTACCTTAAAATTATCACATAAGAAGTATAACAACCCAATTTTATAAACCAGGAAACAAGTCCGAATATCAAAGAAGTTACATACCCCAGAATGGTGTACCTAAAAATCAACTCATGGTATTCCGTTACAAATAGAAAACAAGAGGAAGTTTCTTGTAGGTACAATCAAGCTCTATAAACAACATAGTCCGGAGGTGCCATTGCTTTGCTTTCTGGAGAAGCTTGGGAAGTCATCACTGCAGCATCAAAAGACATGAGACGTATGGTGTTCAAGGTATCAAGCCCCAGAACCAGTGGGCGAGCTCCTTGCATGTTTGCTCTTTAGAGAAACTAATGATCTCGTTTTATATGTATGTCTGATCCCCAAACAACCATATACAATGTCTAACATATATTTTTATTCTAGCACTAACGAATACAAACAATAATCAGACCCGCTTTCACCTGACTTACTAATCTGTTTCACAAGTCTTCCACATGTTTAAAATCATTCTCTGTAATGGTTTTGTCGCTTTACCTCTCTGGTATTTCCCACTTTCTCAGTATACAATTGCACAACTCTTCCTTCTCGATTCCATTTGATTTCTCAATCATTCTTCAAAATGAACCGGAGTTTCCTCTGCAACATTGGTCATGTAAACCGGATAGCTCCTTCAAACAGGCAGATAGATACAAAGATACTGGACTCCAATCAACCATCTGATCTTGAGGCTGTCAAAGATGAAAGGAGCCCGGCAGCTTGGACAGGCAAAATGTCGCCAAATGTTGACATGGCAGCTGCTGATCTATCTTTAAATATTCCCACTTGTCCATCCGTTAATATTGACCCCAGTTTAAAAGTGCTCTCTCCAAATCTGCTGCCAACCTACAATCGCAAGATAACAACATATCATTTGAAACATACGCTGTAAAACGAATGGTAAGTATATCAGACTCCTCAAAACATCACCATGCTCTAGAGCAAAATGTCACCATTGTAAGTTTTAACAATCAAAAAAATCATTTACTTAAGACTGAACTAGCAGATGGGTTGATTCTGAAAAAATTCCAGTCAGTGCATATGCAAATATTGTGAAGTCTATCCCCCCAGACTGGCTTCATCTAATAACCAGGTGCAGAATATTGTCTCCACGTTTAAGTGTGCACATCAAGTCTTTCAACTCCAGCAAGACAAAATTTACCTGCATAAACGACTTCAAGAGTGGTGTTGCTACCCCAAAACTTGAACTGTCATCAAAATCAATTTTTGAGGAAAGCTCTCCATTTGTGACAGATTTCCATGAATTCCTAGAAGCTATATCCTCCGAAGAAGTTGATACAGATACCTTATTTGTCGCTCTTGAAGATAAAGCAGGAGCACTGTACGCCAAAAAATGGGATTGAAAGTAAAGACGCCATATATAGCAAGTCATGGAACAGTAGACAAATACAGCTAACGTGTAACATGCAATAACAATCCAGGATCTATGAGGATGAAACCAATGTCTCTTTGACCATACCTACTATTGGACAAAGAATGAAAGAGGATGGTCGATAAAAATATCATATGAGTATGGTAAAGTAGTTTAGGCGGACCTGATGGGAAGATATTTGAAACGAGGCACCGTAGAGCATCTCAATATATTCGACTCGGAATTAGTTGGTAACTTCTGCATGGTATCTGTAAACATCCGATTGAGTTGCACGAAAAATCCAAAAAGGACGGCATGGCGAAGGTATGACTGTTTCTCATTCTCCCAAAGATATGGCTCATACCTGACAAATAACACATTATTTCATTTGTTGTGTACATTACAGGCGTTGTAAAATAACAAGGATGTAGTTTGATAGATATGTAAGTATTTGAAGCAAAACCAAGAAGAAGAGTATATTATAATCCAAAACAGATAACCGTTATCAGTTTCTTAGCCAGGGAGCCCAACAATTCAACAATACTTTCATCAAGAACTTGGTATTTTTTTAGCTTCAAGTAAATGAAGGATATTTTTTTGTCTCTTCAAGGGGTCAGTCAGCCATGCCTACCCTAAGATGGCCATTGTAAGTTACCATAATGATGGCCATTGAACAGGTTAAACATGTATTTCTGCAACATATTTCATTACAGAGTTTCAAATACTTATATGAAGATGCAAATTGACCCTCCATATTTTTTCAGCGGTGCACAAACTGGATACATTGCTCCATCATATACCACTTCCTAGATTTGAAACAACGTAATGAGAGCACACAAACTGTCTAACATCACATATTCAGCAGGTCAGTTTTAGATTCAAACTGCAGTTTTTTATCTATACTAATTGGAACAGAGAAGTACTAATTTGAACTTACGGAAATCAGAACAAAAGACGCCAACTAAATGACGCATAATAAATCCAAAGTCGCTGAGCAGGTTTAACATGTAAATACTGGCGTGTGGTAGGATAACTTACGTCTGCCAATTGATGGGATCCAGTCGCTGTGAAAGACTGTTAATTAACTTATTAATTTGCTTTCTATTTTCAGACTCATTCTTAGTTTGATCATGTTTCCTTCTGAAAGGAGACTTCTTTGACAAATTTTTTACCAAGTCCTCATTCTTAACTGCATCCCCTCCAGATAGGACATCAGCAGAAAATCTAATATCAAGCATAACTTGCAGAACTCCTTCATCGGAAATTTTAAATCCATCAGCATCCATGGCTGAAAGGAATTCCCCATAAACATCAGCAACCTGTAAGACCAACAGTATGGTCATAATTAGAACACAACCTTAAAAGCATTAAAAAGCGGAACACATTAAAGCATCCCAAAAAAATGAAAAAAGGCAGTTGAAGAGCCGAATACTTAAATAAACAGCTGAACCTAATGAAACAGATTAGTAGAAGTAAACTCCATGCATTATTAAGAGAAGGTCGGGTTATGCTGATTTTCCTAAAGAAATATATGAGTATGATGTGAGGGCAACCGGTTGATAACCATAAGCCACAATCTAGAAGGCGAGTAAGTCAAAAGTTTAATCAAACTATAATACCATGTCAATAACTACAAAAGATCAACAACATGCATTTTGCCCAGGTAAGATTCAAAGTAAAAGAGTTAAGTGAAGGTAAACCCCAACCTTTCCGAGCCAATCAGAATAGATACAAGACAGAATTCAAGCCCTTCACATACCTTTTTTACTAAGTTTGTAGCAAAGTTTCGCAGAATTGTTTTGTCAAGCACATGGCCACCAACCCTGTGAATTTCCTCACATGCACGGAACAAAAATGAGATAATATAGAGTGATGGCATGGAAGGGAGATCAATTTCAATCTCTAAATGGCTTCCATCAGTTTGCTCTTGCTTTACAACAGTCTTTTCCCAACCCTGATGGATAAGTATCAGAGATTGAATCAGATAATGAGAAGCATTCACTAGTTAATGAAGACATAATCAGTTTGAGATAAGAGCTTCGCGCTCTATCAATTAGAAGAACTTAAATCAAAGCTAAAATATGATGAAAAAGTATTGCCAGTAATCTCTGTAAAGCAGTTGTTCAATGATAACAGTGTGCAGAGACATATAATGTAGAGATTTCGGAAAGTGACCATTTCCGCGCCTATTAAGAGTAGAATTATATTCTCTTTAGTTTGGTTTTCTCTGTGCTCAAAAACAAGTAACAAGAAAGACTAGAATTCACAGTACAAGTGCCGTTAATAAGAGCTCAAAGACACATACCCTCAGTGGTGTAGCCGAGGATAATCCGTCATCACGTCTAAGATCTTCAGATAGGATGACAGAAAGCTCATTGCATACCCATGATATCCATAATGAGTGGGCTTTGATGCAAAGATCACGCATAACGTGATTAAGTTCTTCTAGATTCAGATTTGTATCATCACTAATTCCAAGTAATGCAGCAGACGTCACAGAACTTTGTCTTCCTGGGGAACTGAGTGGATACCTTCCGCGGCTCTCAGATACAGGGGAACTGATAGGCAAACTAGGATGCCTTATAAGGGACGACGATTTCTCACCTCCAAAGATACTTTCATTCGCCCATAGCCTCGGGGGACCAAGAATTATGGGAAGATGTTTGGAATGGTTCTGGAATGCAAATAGTAGTTTCCCAATAAAAAGAGACTTTTCAACTATGACAACCGCAGGAATGGAGTATTGTTCACTGCTGCCACTATTATGGATAGCACACAAATGATCTAGCTCATCCTTTAGGTCTTTAATGATGGTAGACATGCACTCATAACACTTCCTTTGAAGATATGGTATTACATCTTTCATTCTTAAAGCAGCCTTTGGAGATTCTAAGAACTCCAGAAGGTCCTCGAGAATGCTCTGGCAGCTAGTATCAACTGCATCTCTAATTCGACTGACCTCTGGACCAAAATAGGCAGCAATACAACCACGAAAGTCGTTATCATCAGTTGGCGCCTTAGAACTCAGGGTACCAAACTTCTTAAAATTTTGGTCTATAAACCACACCCCACCGCCAAGCGAAGATCTTTGGGCAGGATCTACAATTGCCGCGACAGCATCTTTGACATTGACCGTCTCAGCCAGTTTTCTAAATCCTACATCAATTATCACCTTGATCCTCTGAATAAATGCTTCTTCGAAAATTTCATCCCATAAATCTGCATCATTTCCTAAAACAAGCTCTCGAGTTCGGCGCCAAGGCAACACAATCTCAGAACCAAAAACACTCTTAAGCCACTCTAGGCTCCCTTCAAGTACTTCCTTACTATCAATGGTTTGTCTAATGGACTTTTCAGCCAAAGCAAGCTCTTTCCCTGTAACAATGGTATCAACTAAGCACTTCCCATCAATCTTACTCACAATTTCTCCCCCACAGTCCCTCAACCAATCAGAGCAAGTACTAGCTATGAAATCACGGTCCAGCATTGCCATCAGAGACTCTAACTTATCCCTAAAGGACTGCCAAAGCCTCACTTCCTCATCAGGGTTGGGAATTCCACCGTACAATTGAGAAGCAGGTGGGGAACTCAAAATAACTTTGTAAAAGACAGGCATGTCACTCAACACTTGCAGAAACAATTCACCCACTTGACTCATGCTAACTTGAATTATTTTCAGCACCTCACAGAAAACTTCAACAGAGGCAGAACTAGTAGGGATTGGACTGGCTAAGCAAGCACTTAATCTTTGTGTGATCCACGACTTTCTAGTGTCGAGAAACAAAGTAATTACCTGTTTAGGGCCTAGCTCATCAATGACGGCAACAGCAGCCAAGGCATCGGCATAAGCATTGATGTCAAGACCGGGGCGATCCAGTAACAATCTCTCCCGGCTTCTTTGCGAAATCTGAGCCTTGAAGCTCTCCACAATTTGCCATTGATGCTGAAGCAATGGGAATTTAGACAAGATGTTATTGTCGGCGCTTCCTAATGCGTGGTGCACATGCTTAGCTCGAACGTAACGCGCAGCGGCCTCGAGATACATGGACTCGTCCAGACAGCCCCAAATGTTCTCCGGAGTGTCGACCAGGTACTTCACCCGGCAAGCGATGCCGTAGATCCTAACCCTCAGCGGATTAGGGCCAGACAATTTGGGGGTCTGGGACACGGGGGACTCGGACAGCGATCGGATTCCGGCATGAATAGCGGCGATGTTGGTCGAGATAGACTCGCATGAGGACTTCATGTAGACAATCGAGTCAGCGGAGTCGATCAGATCCCTGTAACGGTTGCCGACCAGCTGACGGAGCTCCTCCATCTTGTCCTGGATCTGTCTCTTAGTGGCGACCTCCACATTACGGATTTCCGAGATGGGCTTGGTCCGAAAAATCGATTCGGCGTCCCTGTACCCGACGCCTCCGGCCCCGGCGAGCCTCTCTTCGCCGTTGGCGGAGGAGAATCTGACGGCGCCGGTGGCGCTGGATGACGGCGATGTCATGATTAGGACGATGGTTGAATTTCGATCAAGGGAGGGATTACACACCCGCCCGCATCACGAGGGATTCCACTGACTTATTTTTTTCCTTCTTTTTGTTTGAAGCCAGATCTGATGAAGCAAAGCGTTGCTCAGAATGAAAATTGCGAGAAATTGACGTTGGGAGATCAGAGATGCACAGTGGAATTTGGGCCGCTTGGGCCACAGATCCGGGTAATGGGTCGTTCAAACTGGCCCAAGCATCAACGCCGAATTTCAGATTAAATGGCTCGATTTTTGTATTATTTTTTTGCAACCAGCTTTTTTCCATATTTTTATTGCATTTCAATCCTACCATCAATCATAATTTCACATCTATCAAGAAAATAACAGTTTCAAATTAATGACTCTATAAAAAATTAAACTGTACATAAAATTGTAACTTGCTGTTGCGGTTTTGTTGTCTTCTAAACTACACATCTTATCAATTTTACACAAGAAAATACTGGTTTCGAATAGTGATTTCATTTTTTAATAAAATTATTGATTTAAATTTATAGTTTAAGAAGGTAGAAGCGAAACTAACATGAATGGTAGGATAAAAAGAAAATAGAATAAGAAAAAAGTATAAATACTGCCATCATTTTAATTTGCTTCAAAAAGATGACGAATTTCATAGATTCTTGTATTTAAAAAATATAATTTTTAAAATATATTTATTTCTAATACTATTTATCATATATTATTAATATATAAATCTATGTCTGATAGTACGACTAATCGCTCTGCATTATGTCCCTCGCCTAGCACGTCTATCACTTTTTAGAAAGAATTATTAAAAAATGCTTTGAACTGTCTCACTTCCTCAAAATTACGGTTTGAACTAAACGGAATGATGAAAAGGGTATGATGAAAAAAATTTAAAATAATTTAAGATATTTGTAAGTTTAATTGGTTTGATTTATTAAATATAATTGATCTTATTCAATTTGTTAAGAATTATGGTTGATTGAGTATGAAAAGGTATTGTTTTATTTATGTAAAAAAACAGTATAATTTAGTTTGTAGTTTTCGCGGACAAATTTGATTGTTATAATAATATTAATTTAGAAATATAACTATAAATTTTATTTTGTAAAATCAGTTCATTTTTTCCTTACATTTTTCCGACAATTCAGAAAATATTGATATTCGGAGTTTTTTTATATTTTTTTCATTACTAATTATTCCTAAAACATATAACATAAAAGAACGAATACAGCCTAGCCCTAGCTTTTGGTAACTTTTATTGTCTGATTAACGCATTAACACTTGATTGAATTCTATGAAAAATTAGATGGAATATTTTAAGAAAATAAAAAGTATTTTACAACGTTTCTAGAAAATTTCCCCATAATCAAATAAAAAAATTAAAATAAAATCCATGAAAATTTATCTTTTACAAAATTTTTCTTTTCATCAAATTTTAACCGCACACAACCTAAAAGAACGAATACAGCGTAGCCCTAGCTTTTGGAAAGTTTTATTTTCTGATTAAACGAAAGACGGGATCTTTAGAGTTGAAAACGGATGACGTAGGCATTCGGTCAGGGCGGCGGCCTCAAATCCCCAGTTAGTCATGGTTGATCGGATTCTCTAGTCAAATCTTCTGGCCTCTGCATCAATCGATTTTCTGCTTGTACGATGCTCCGGCTGTGGAAATGGTACCAAAAGTGCTTGTCCGTTCACCCGCTTAAAACTCAGGTCATCAGCTCAGGCTTCCTCTGGGGCACCGGCGATATTGCTGCCCAGTACATCACTCACTCCACCGCTCGGAATCGGAATCGGAATCGGAATCACCTCCCTCTATCAGTGGGTACCTCTCACCTTTATGCCCTAATTTACTGCTGCCCTTTGCTATTGCTGCCGTGTGTTTGGACTAGGGTTTCGATAGAAGTATTGCACTGGATGGATTTGGTTATTACCTTTGTTTAACTAAGACTTTATCTGTTACAGTATTTGTTATCCCTACTGTCGGTCTCCATTTTGTCCATGGGCTGCGCAAATTTGGACCCAACTTGGCTTTGAGCAAAGTAGTAGTAGCATATTGCCGCCGGCAATGAGTTGACTGTCTTGGTTCTTGCTTGAAAGTGAAATTGATGAGGATCCAAAGTAATGGATGTGATAAACCTGCTGTTTAGCCCCCATTTTTCTATAATATTGTGTTATAAACTGATTGGTCTTTTGCTCTCCTTTCTAGGTCATGTGATAGTTCAATTTATCACCTTTGACCCGTCCGTCTGTGTGTTTAGGGCTGTGTTAAATAGTTTTGTAGTTTTTTTTTTTTTTGTTTTTTTGGAAAGAACCTGGCAGGAGGCTATCATCAGTCGCTGTGAATCTAACTGAATTTCGTAGTATTACCATGTACAATAAGGACTGCATGGAATGCCAGTTTAAGCTGTAGCATTATTTTTAAGACCTTTGAAGTTGCCTTTCTGTAAATTGTTAAGTTTGTTGGAGATGACCTCAGTTTGTAAACTGACAACAACTTGGCACTAGTAGTACTTTTTCTTATGTAAGATATCTCTTGTTACTATCGTAACCTTTGGATTTAGAGACGTTAGCTTGAGGATTTTAGTCAAGGACTATCATTTATATAATACATGATTACTTGAACTGTATCTCTTTAACAGGATGACGATGAAATGTTCAAAGTCAACTGGAAACGTGTGGCTATCACAAGCATGTTTGGGTTTGGTTTTGTTGGACCAGTTGGCCATTATTGGTATGTGTTTTTCCCATGTTATTTCCCTCTGATCTCCTAGTGTGATTTGCGGACTCTTCTGCCAATTTAGCAGTGACTACTTATTCTGCAGTATACCTGTCAATTTAGTGTGATGTTTATTTTGTTCTAAGCATTACCCTAATATTGGCATGTGTAAAGATTCTACATTATATTCATAGATAAGTTATAAGATCCTCAGAACAGGTGGCGGCTTTTATTGTAGTGCTGAACCAAGAAAAATAAAATAGTGTTCCCTGTTAATTTTCAACTTTTAGTATTGAGCTACACCTAAGATATCCTTGGAGCCATGATTTATTGAAGTACTCTAGTTTCACTTGATTTAGAGTTCGGTATTCAGGTTGGTTCCGATGCATGCACGGTTTTTTTCCATTACCAAGTGAACGTTGAATTCAGACATTATCTCAGATTTTGATTATATTCTATGCTTACAGGTATGAAGGTTTGGACCGTTTTATAAGATTCAAACTTTTACTGCAACCGAGTTCGGTAAAGTTTGTTGCTACAAAAGTCGCCATGGATGGAATTATCTTTGGCCCCTTGGACTTGTTTGTTTTCTTCTCCTACATGGGATTTTCTACTGGAAAGAATCTTGATCAAGTCAAGGAGGATCTGAAGAGAGACTTCCTTCCAGCGCTACTTCTCGAGGGTGGTGTTTGGCCAATTGTCCAGGTAGCAAACTTCAGATATGTACCTGTAAGGTACCAACTCTTATATGTCAACATATTCTGCCTGCTCGACAGTGCTTTCCTATCTTGGATTGAACAACAAAAGGATGCTCCATGGAAAGCGAGCTTGATGTCCTATCTTTCGCTAGAACGGGAGGATGAAGGCGGATAATGATCTGCTATTTTGTATGGTATTCCGCCATTGTTGATCTGATAGAGAATCTGCATCTAAGAACTAATGTCATTCAGTTTGGGGTCAAATGCAAAGTGGACAGGGGATACAACAAAGATTGCAAACTTGATCTGTTTAGCAATGGAATTGTTGGGGGAATCTTATATCGGGTAGTTTTAAAGGATTTTCATCTCCATTTCCTGTGTTTCCTTCATCATTTGATTTTTTTATATAAATTCACATTTGTGCCTCTAATATGTTGTTATAGCAATTTTCCTGGTTGAGGTGCCAACTTTTCTTTTGATATATTTAGTATATTGTTTTTGAGATTATAGATGAAAATAGTAACCACCAGCTGCCCTACATGTGAGGTTGCTTTCCATTCACTTTTGTTTTACAATTCCATCTCCAATATTTTGTATATTGGAAAAGGATCTGTATTCACTTTAGTGATGCAAGTTTACAGTAAGACAGGTAACACATAAAACAAAGGTGGTTTTATACATAGTTTTTAATTATTATTATTATTATTTGGTTAATTATGAAAATGTTGAGCAAAAATTAAGGAACCCTATACAAAATTTTCTATCCATTTTTGAATTTTCTACATTAATTCAAATTCGCATCATAATTCATTTTATGCTTAGAATCCACAAAATTATATTAATTAATAGGGTAAATTATAAATATATTACCTGTACTTTCACTTGATTTCAAATCAGGTACCGTAATGAATATAGGATGTGTATGCAAGTGATGAATATATGTATGCACATAATGAATATGTGTATGTAAGTAATGAATATATGTATGTCAACGGTGAATATACGTATTCAAGTAATGAATATATGTATGCAAGTGATGAATATATGTATGCGAGTGATGAATATACTTATGAAAGTGATGAATATGTTTATGCAAGTGATAAATATATGTATGCAAGTGATGAATATACTTATGAAAGTGATGAATATGTTTATGCAACTGATAAATATACGTATGCAAGTGATGAATATACGTATGCAAGTAATGAATATACGTATGAGAGATGCATGTATGCAAGTGCTAAATATTTTTGTGAAAGTGATGAATATATAGTGTATGTGTATGTGATTGTGTATGTATGCTTGCATAAATATATTCGTCACTTGGGTAAACATATTCATCAATTGCATACACATTCATCAATTGCATACACATATCCGTCACATTCATACACATATTCATCACTTGCATGCACACATTTCTCACTAACATACATATATTCATAACATTCATACACAAATTCATCACTTGCATTCATCATTTGGATACACATATTCATCACTTGCAGACACATATTCATCACTTACAAACATATATTAATCAAATTCATATATAACTATTTTAATGAATATAAATTAGAAAGTATATGAATTTATATTTTTTTTCATTATTTTAATGTTTATAAATCAGGAGAAAACCCCAAAAGGGACTCTGAACTGTCACCGCTTACCCAATTGCGGTCCGAAATATCACGATTTCTAAAAAGGGTGTGATAGAAAAATATTGAACTAATTTTTTATAATGCTTGAGATCAGTTTGTTTGAACACTTAAATATAATTGATCTTATTACATTTGTTTAAAATTATTGATGATTGAGTATGAAAAGACATCATTTTCTTTATGTGCACAAAATGATATTATTTATTTTGATAATTGAATGATATAATTTTCGCACACAAATTTAAATTTTATTATAGTATTAGTTTAGGAATGTAATACTAAATTTTATTTTAAAAAATCAGCCCATTTTTTCATCACACCTTTTTTGGCAAGTGTGATAGTTCAGATCATAATTATGTAAGTAGTGGTAGTTCAGGATCTTTTTTGAGTTTTATCCTTATAAATCAAACTAGTATATTTTTTTAATTTTTCCAATTTTTTATTTTTATATAATTTTTTGGATTATTTTTCAATTATTTACTATTTATTTAGGAGGTGTGTAATGATGTCGTTTTGAATTAAGACAAAACGACGTCGTCACCGAGAACATTTGCTCCCGGTGCACCTGAGAATTTGCGTGCGCTAACCGGGGTTGCATAATCAGTTGTTCGTCCATCACCCTCTAAACACGATTTGAGACCGCGGCTGAAATTAAGTGAGACACGATTTCAGACCGTGATTGGACTCAAATATGTCATTTTAGAAAAACTTTTGGATAAAAGGCCGTTCCATAAAACTTTATTTCCAAAAAGGATTTAAAAAATCATTATTTTGGATATTGAAAAATATGAGAGGGAGAAATGATTTCCAATTTAGTTCTTAATTATTACTATTATTATTTGGTTAATTATGAAAATGTTGAACAAAAGTAAAGGAATCCGATCCAAAGTTTAATGCAGAGTTTTTCAATCTTTCAGTTTTCTACTTTAATCATACATTTTAGGTAACACAATAAAATCTATCGTTTCTCAAAATTTTCAAGAAGTAATGAGAGTGGAATAAATCAACATTCAGCTATAGTATTATTTATAATCAATAGGATAAATACAAAAAAAAATTGACTTCGAGGCCTTAAAATTGAATTGTCTCATTTTAACCAATGCAAAATCAGACTTATTATTTTATTAAAAAATTTAGGATAAACTATAAAAATATATTCCGAACTATCAGTCATTTTTAAATTAAGTAACGAACTTTTTAATTTTTCAATTTTATTACCGAACTTTTAATTCTTCAATTGCAGTACTATAGACTTAATAAAATGAGAAAAATGATATAAAAACAGATTTTATGTCTGATATGTTTATGCAAATTTTAAAATTCTAACTAAACAGTTAAACTTCCAAATCAATCCTCATATTTCATGAGAATTGTTTATTTCTATTGAAAAAATCGATATTGAAATTGAAGAATTAAAAAATTTGGATATTAAAATTGAAAATGATTGATAGTTTGGTAATGTTTTTACAGCTTCCCCAAAAATTAAAAAAACAAAACAGAACAAAAGAGCGGCTTTAAATAATAATAATAATAATAATAATAATAATATTAGAAAAAATAGAGAAAAGAAAGAAGCGCATATAGCGGAAGGAAAGGATGGAGGGAGAAATCGGGAATGGTGGATTCGCTCACTGACCGCCAATCACTCTTTTCTCCGCCTCGTCGTCTCTTTTCTCCTTCTCGCCATTTTCAGACATCTTTCGTCAAAATTCCCGTCCGCATTTGTCGCTCACGATGCACCGCCACCGGGATCCCCGATCCAGATCCTCCCGGCCGATTACCGTACACGACGTCGCTAAATCCGGCCATCTCCCCGCTTTCCAGAAACTCCTCCGTGACAATCCCGCCCTCGTCAATCAGCCCAATGACGTCGTAACTACCCCTCCTCCCTTTTCTCTCTCTCTTTTTGTAATTCAATTTCGAAAAATCCGCTTCCAAATCCATTGCGAATGTTTGATTTCTTGATGATGAAATTTTTTTTTTTTTTTTTTTTGAATTATTAGATCTTTCCGCCCGATCTGTGCTCAGGGGTTGGGATTCGCCATTCTGGTCCGGCGTATTTCTAGTGGCTAATTTGTTTGACTACTTTATAGAATTGTCACTCAGCAATGTGCTTGCCTTTTTTTCTGGACTTTTTTTTTTTTTGAAATGTGATGACTGGTTTCATGTGAAAAACTTGTGCTGCTGGAAGATCAAGCTGCTGAGTTTTCGCCTTTTAAGTTTTGATATCAGCTCATGCCTCTCTTTTACGGAATGGCAGCATTATGTAAATGTGAAATGTTTACTTGGAATTCATGAGTCTTGCTAGATTTCTTGTGTAACGAAATCTTTTGCGTACTATACTTATGAAGAGCAGGACATCTTCTCGCTCCGATCTTTCGAAAGTGTAGGAACACTAACTGTGCATGTCCCTATCCGGTGACAATTATGTCCATTTATAGTGGTACATGTTTCTCTTGTTTTATTTGCTAGGACGCTTATCTTCATAATGTTTTGTGAACTTTCTTAGGAAACATATTTGCGTGACAATGTTCATGAAGGATTTGCCTGTCTTTGTTACTCGAATGAAACAGCGTAACAGAATAAGAGTCATTCGATAAGCGTTTTGGGTATCTGCCTTTTTGATATGGAATTGTTTCATATGCTTTGGTTTCAGTTGGCGCAGACGCCGCTTCATGTGGCTGCTGAGTGCAATAACGTCGATATAGTGAGGTTTCTGCTTGAGCTTGAAGGACCAGAAAAAATTGGGTTGGAAGCAAAGAACATGGTATGCCCCCTGAACTACCCTCGATTGATTGATGTTTTTTACATGAGCATCACTGATTATATTGAACTGCAAACAGTACGGAGAAACAGCCTTGCACATGGCAGCAAAGAATGGACGCACTGAAGCTACGAAGCTGCTTTTGGCTCATGGTGCCTCTATAGAAGCCAAAACTGATGTAATTTTTTCTTCACTCACCTCTACTCTTTGCAAAACATACAGTCAAATGGCATGACAGTTTCATAACTTATAACTTCCTTTGGCTTTCACAGAATGGTATGACACCATTGCATCTAGCAGTCTGGCATTCTCGTTGGAAAGAAGACTGTTCGACTGTCAAAACATTACTTGAGAACAATGCTGACTGCAGTGCCAAAGATGACGTATGCTGTGATTTTTGGTTGTCTAAAATTTGGTTAATATTGGAGAATGTGATGGTTTGAATGTTATAAATGCTGCAGGAGAATAAGACTCCTCTCAATCATCTCTCGCAAGGCCCTGCAGGCGAAAATCTGCGACAAATGCTTATTAGGTATTCCGACGAGCAAAGGAAGCGCAAAGCCATTGAGGCATGTGGTGAAACCAAAGCTAAGATGGATAAACTTGAAGATGCACTATCAGGTATTGTTGGGTTACATGAGATCAAGGCGCAACTCCGGAGGTGGGCAAAAGGCATGCTTTTAGATGAGAGACGTAGAGCTATAGGACTAAAAGTTGGTGCAAGGAGACCACCTCATATGGCATTTCTTGGTAATCCAGGAACAGGTTGGCTTCTAAACTCTGTTGACCCAACTCTTTCCATATGTGGTCTGATGTCATGCTTTACTGTAAATTAAACTTGAGTAATTTCAATATTTTAGGCAAAACTATGGTAGCTAGAGTGCTAGGGCAATTGCTTCATATGGTGGGAATTTTACCCTCGGACAAAGTAACTGAAGTGCAACGAACAGATTTGGTTGGTGAATTTGTTGGTCACACCGGACCCAAGACTAAAAGAAAGGTAAATTTTGATCTTTATCCATTTTACAGTTTAGTTGTTATAAAAACCTTCAATATAAAAAGTTGCACGTTGTATTCAGATTAAAGAAGCAGAGGGAGGAATCCTTTTTGTTGATGAAGCATATAGACTAATTCCTGCCCAGAAGGCAGACGATAAGGACTACGGGCTGGAAGCCCTGGAAGAGATTATGTCCGTTATGGATAGTGGAAAGATTGTCGTCATATTTGCTGGATATAGTGAGCCAATGAAAAGGGTCATAGGCTCCAACGAAGGTTTCTGTAGAAGAGTTACAAAGTTCTTTTATTTTGAAGATTTTAGTTCGGAGGATTTAGCCCAAATTCTACTCATCAAGATGAATAATGTAACGGAGGAGAGCTTGTTGTATGGATTCAAGCTGCACCCTTCCTGCACGACAGAAGCTATTGCAGATCTAATACAAAGAGAAATAACAGAAAAAAGGCGCAAGGAGATGAATGGTGGATTAGTAGACCCCTTGTTAGTTAATGCTAGAGAAAGCTTGGACCTTCGACTTGATTTTGACTGTGTAGACACAGAAGCTCTAGTTACCATTACGCTACACGATTTAGAATCCGGTCTTAAGCTTTTAGCTTGATGATGATGATAGACTCCCATAGCAGCAAAAGGAGCAGAAGTTATAGGGTTGTCTTCATATTCTTCCCAAGTGAATGATAAGGCTTGTGTATGTGATTTTTGGTTGTCAAATTACAGCACCACATTTGTTGTAGTAGCATCCATTGACGGAGATCAGAATTTTTCTGTCTTGCTCCTTTACTCTGTAGGGCTGCTTTCTTATACAGTTGACATTCATTGTTTTCAAATGCTGGATTTTTAATAAGAACTCAAAAAAGTTTCTGATGCCTCTTCGTGCTGATCATCTTTTATGCTGTCATACTAACATGATTAATTTAAAATAATTACACCAAAGATCAAAATGTGTGTATCAAGTTCAAACATTATACTCTCTCTGTCCTCTTTTGTCCACTTTTACTTATCAATTAACAATTTTCAATGCGTATTTAATATCAGCAACCTACCTTAAACATCAAACATTAATCACTTCTTTATCATAATTAGTAAAAAAAATTCATCACCAGTAATAATCTACCAATTTTACTTTTTGCACGATTTTTTTTAAAAAAACAAACCACTCACTCATTAAATTTGTTTAACCACTATCATTTACTTCACTTTAATCTATTCAAATTACCCTTAAACGATATGTATTAGAGGACGAAGAGAGTAATTGTAAAACACCAGACAAACAACTTCACATACAACATAAAACAAATCACAAAATTTGCGTTTTGTTGTTCATTAGTGCAACAAAGCACATTTGACATGAACAAATTTTTTGTATGGTAAACCATGGATCAGCATGACCATTGATCAATGTAAATCTAATGGATTTAGATCCCACTATATCTTTGTGTTATGTTTAATGAATAGAGTCAATATTAAATTGTATAATTGATCGGAGTGATTTTGGCAATTTATGTAGATTTTGATATGGGAGTAGGTGCTCTAGTTTGCGACGTCGTTTTATTTTTGATGAAAATGATGTCATTTTACATGTTACACATTAAACACACCGTGTTCGGCCAAAACAACTTATGAATATAGAAGCATAACTGATGAATATAGAAGCAAAACTGGTGAATATAGCAACACAACTAGTGAATATAGCAGCACAATTGGTGAATATAAAAGCACAACTGGTGAATATTCACCAGGTTGAGACAGAAAATGAAAAAAACACCGCATTTCATCAAAATCAAAACGAGAGTAAGTACTTCCGAAGCACTCAAAAATGATTGGGAAAATTATGGGTCAAAATGAGTATTTGAAAATAAATGAATGAATAATAAAGTTGAAGAAGAGAAAAACCTAAAAGGAGAGGAGCTGCGCCGACCTGCTCTCACCCTCATCGCTATTCTTTCCGTCCATCAACCATTCACACCTGATCGAGCCACCACCGCATCGCTCAAGATTTGGAAATCTACTTATGATCCCCCTACAAGCAAGTCGGGGTGTGATGTTGCTACAGCCAATGAATTGACTGTCGGGGACTTTTATTTTGATTAGTAATTTGTTTCAGTGTTGGCTGTGTGCTAACATGGAGATGAAAGCTGAGTGGCTAGAGACATTTTAGGAAATAAGAGGCCTGACTATAGGTGGATTATTATGGCTTCAAAATACAGCCATGGCTGGGAACAGAGACACGGATCATTGCGGCATTAGAACCCAGTTATGATTTGCGAGCAACAAAACTCTATGCCTGCTAACTGTTGGTTATTGTAGTAGCTCTCAAAATAAAAGAACCCCTCTCGATTCGACAAAGTACTCAGCCAGTTGTCTGTTATTTTGACTTACATCAATATATAATTTTTTTTCTTTTCAGATACTCCCTACATCCTATAATACATGTCGTTTAAGATTAATTTGAGTAGATTAAGGTGAAAGCGGTTGAAAAAATTTAATGAGTGGATGGTTGATGTTTTTTAAAAAAATCGTGCAAAAAGTAAATTTGGTAGATTATTACTGGTGAGGAACAAATTTTTTATTGATTATGATAATGAAGTGATTAATGTTTGATGTTTTAAGATAGTTGTAAATATTAAATACACATTGAAAAGTGTTAAGTGACAAGTAAAAGTGGACAAAAAAATTTGGTTAAGTGACATGTAAAAGAGGACAGAGGGAGTAAGTAGTCAGTACGGAGCGGCAACGTCCAAGTTGGAATTGAGCGAGCTCTTCGGTACGGTGTCATCCGATATTCAATCGTTTTTATCAAGTGGAGTCATCAGTTATTTATTTTTATTTACTTTGTCATTTAGTTGTTGTCACTCCGGTGTATTTGGGTAAGATCTTCAGTGGATTTCAAATACTTTAAATTTCAAATATTATTTATTTTTAGTTGGTATTTAGAATTTGTAGTTTTTAATCCATTATAAATGTCTATATCCGTGGTCAAGGCTGGCCTGACTAAAAGTTAAAAAAAAAGTCAAAGGCTGATCGCGATCCTTATTTTTCAGGTCGTGACGTGTTAGTATCAGAGTCCTAGGTTGCCCCACAGTACACATGGCTAGGACTTGGTAAAATTTTGATTATGGTAGTGAAGCGCTCCATCACCATAAACAATGTTCTACTTTGGCCATTTAGGTGTTTCAAAGAGGTGCAAAAGAGCCGAGTATCGCAATACTCGAACTCGGCTCGATTAATATTTGCATTGGCTCAAACTCGGCTCGATAATTTTTTCTCAAACTCGAGCTCGGCTCGCTAACTACTCGACTTGAGTTATATTTTGAAATACTCGAACTCGGCTCGGAACTACTCAAGCTCGGCTCGAAAACTACTTGAAATCTTGAAACATAAATACAATACTCAAGCTCGGCTCGAAAACTACTTGAATTTGATTTAACAAGCTATTAATCTCATAAAAATTCTAAAATACAAACACAAATGTGGTGCATCTGTGATCAAAACACACCATCTCTAATTTATTCTTCTCCATAGATAAAAGATATACATCGGTTGTGATCCAAATTTGGAAGTCTCCAACAAAATATAAAATTTAACTCTATTGATTGATTCCCTTCACTCCTTCAGGCTTCAATGAAACTCCCATTAGCACATCCATCTGTCATTTCAATTAAAAAGGGACAAATGTGAGTATATATGTGCCTATGAATGCCATAACAGTGTTGGATTTTCGATCACAAATATCGCAGTGATTTTCATGCGATCTGACATCAGCGTAAACACTAGATTAAAAAGTTCCATTAATATTGTAAAAATCAACAAAAGGAACACAAGATGACAGCCACGCATCAGCTAGCATCAACTATGCAGCAGTCATACAGTTGCAACAGCAGTTGCGCAAAAATACGATGACATTACGAGAGCATGCTTCGTGGATCACATTGCGAGATCAGATTGTGAGTTCATCATCCGGGGCGTTGAGAAGTATGATCGCGTAGTCCAGAGAGAGTACTTTAACTGGTACTAGAGGATCAGTCGTCGAATGGTCTAGACGCCCACTTACCAGCCCTCTGAGCACACTTATCAATGAGTGATGCAATTATTTGGCCAATTTTTTTAAGAGATTTGTCACATGTTTGTAGTCTTACATTTACGCGAATTTGTGGATGAACTCGTTATTAAGCGGTTGTAAGGCGTGGATTGAAGTCGTCAATAGAGACGCTAATTGGCATGAGAAGAGAATAATGCATAATCATTTTCACAGTTGTTCATTGGACTCCCTTCGGATACTTTTCAACTAGACTTCTAACTATGTAAAAACACTTACATAGACATTGCTAATATGCTTATTTTTAATGTTTCGGATTTGTCGTTGTCATTAGTTGAAATTGAGTCAGATACTAATTCTGATGATCCTGAGGATCAAGAAGTCGACGCCATGGGTCTATAAGGATACCTGACCAAATTAAAGTATGAAAAGTGCTCAAACATTCTTTGTTTTGTTAAAAAAATTCATATCATTTTCCGACTAATTTTATTTCCCCTAACTTTCAGTAAGGAAGTGTTTAGTTTGGGGAAAATTCGAGGAAAAGTGAACTCTTAATGAAATCCATCTTATTTTTCCCTTATTTGATTAGAAGTGAATCTTTTTTTTTAAAAAGTAAAACATTATTTAATCTAAACAAATTTTCCTTCCTATTTTCTATCAAACTCTTATTTAATTTTCGATCCTCAGTTTTCTCACCAAACAAATAATTCCTTTTTATTTCTCTATAATTTTTTTTTCAAATTTAAACTAAACACAGTCTAAATCAAATAATAAATTTTTTCCTATTTCCTCCCCAATTTCCGATGCAATCATATTTTTCTTAACCCAAACACCATCTCAGTTATCCGTAATTCAATTCAAACAGACTACAATAGATCATGTTTGCTTCCAGATTTTGGAGCTATGTACTGCAGTTATACTTCCATTTTTCACGGATACGTTTCCTACATTTTAGATGAATTCTATGTGAATAATTAGATAAGTGGTGATAGTTTACAATTTTTTTTGGATTATATTACTTATATGAATATTAATAATATATTCTTATGTTGTACGGTATACCAAATGTGTACAACCCTCGTTTGGTAGCATGTATTAGGAATGAGATGATATTATTAATATCATAGTGATGTGTTTGATATAAACATGAATACGTATTAATAATGCGGGGAGAAAATATTTACCTTTGGAAATCCGTATTAATAATAACTCCTTAATATATGGTATTATTTATACGGATATTAATAATACGCGTATAAAAATATGGCATACTAACCGTATACTAGCCCCTGTTTGGTAGAGTGTATTAGTAATAAAATAGCATAAATAATACCAACTAAAGATGTTTGGTTCACTATCCGTATAAGTATTAATAATACGTATCATAAATTTTACTATTTAAAATCCGTATTAATAATTCATTTTAATTAGGTGGTATTATTAATACGGTGTATTAATAATACGCCCACATTCCATACGGGCTACTAAACGTATCCTTATTTTATTTTATTTTAATAAATTTTATTTATTTTTATTTGACACTTTCCTATTACAATATATAGTACGTTTGATTTAAAGAAAACAAGAATAAAAAGAAAATGAGAAGGGAAGTCATTTTTCATATAATTTGTTATTTGTTCTTTAATTTGATTAGAGATAAAAAAAATTATAGAAAACAACTCGAACAAATTTTATTTTGTTAAATTTTTGTCTCATTTTTCTTCTCCCTAATTTCTCTAAACCCAATAAATCATTCATTCTTATTTTCCATCAAATTTTCCTCTCTCGAATTTTCTGCCCAGCCTTAATATCTACATTTTCCCGACATTAATTACTCTATAATCATGTTTCATTAAAAAGAATAATTGTACACTTAGCCCCCGTTTGATAGAGTGTATCTTCATTAATAATACACTCACATTACATACGGGCTACCAAACATAACCTTAGTAATAATCCATACCATTGTAAAATTAAAACCCCCCTCTAAAGAGTGTAAACGGATAATGCGGTGGCGACCGCCCATCCACGTGATCCGCTCCGCTCCCGCTCGAGACATACCCGACCCGAACCGATCCGAACCCGTCGTCCTCGGCAGATGCGAACGGTTTCCCAGATCCATCGCCTTGATGAACCGACCCGAACCCGTTAGATCCCTGGTTCCACCACGCCGGTAACGACGGAGACGGCCGGCAGAGAGTCTCCGGCGATGAATTCGCTCCCAGACCTCCCTCGTCATCATCCTCAGTCTTGACGGAGTTGGTGCTGGCGGTGGCGGCGGCGCTGGAGGAGGACGAGAAGGACGCCGTTATGATGAGGCGGCGCGCCTTGTCGGCGTGGTGGGTCTTCTCTTTCTCGAGCATGATTCGGGAGAGGAGCTCCGGATCCTCGACCACCTTGTGGATGAAGCTCAACATCTGTTGCGGGCGGCGCTCGGTGGCTTGGAGCCTCCGGTTCATGTCCTTCACCTGCTGTTCCAGAGACTTCTGCTCCTCCTTCAGCCGCGAAATCTCCAGCAAAATATCTTCCTCCTCTTCATCCTCCTCGTCTTTCGCGTACGACAAGTTCCTCCCGTGCCTCCTCCGTACGATGTTCTTCAGAAGATGCTTCTGGCCTCTAAGAAACCACTCGTTCGCGAACTCCCATCTGTCTGGATCCACCTTCTTGAAACCCTAAAAATCCCAATCCAGAAACAAAACGAAAAAAAATCCCAAATCAAAATCAACCAAGGAGCGGTAGATAAATTCAGAGGGATCGATCAGTCACAGCAGCGGCTCACGTAGGTGTTGAGCTGGCGGACGAAGCTGGAAAAGTTGTTGTGCTTGAAGTAAGCAGGCAAAATCCGCTGGGAGAAGTCGAGGTGGTTGGAGACGATGAAGCTGTTGCTGGACTTGCCCCAGGCGATGAGTCCGTCGGTTGCCGGATCGGTAACCATCTGATAGGTCTTCATGATGAAAGGCGGAATGACGCTGTTGGCGTCCATTTCTGGCCTCGATCGATTTGGCCCCGGCTGGCTTTCTCTCTCTGCTACGCACTACGCGCTACTACTGTCGCTAGCTTGCTCGCTCTTACTGGTTAGCAGCAAATACGGACAAAGAATATGGATCAGGTGTCGTGTCCATCTCTGATTGGCTGCTGAATCTAGTGTCACGGGCACATGGGCTTGGTTTTGAGTTAGTACTATTTTATTTAGTGTTGATTTGCTTTGCTTATGGCACTCACTTAGATATTTCGAGTTGAGACATTTTTACAGTTCTAAAAATCTGTGTTTCATATTCCCACCGTTTTTTAATACATGTCATTTAAAATTAATTTAAATAAATTAAGATAAATTTAATACTAACAGTTGAATAAATTTAATGAGTTGGTGATTGATATTTTTTAAAAAAAATTCATACAAAAAGTAATTTTATAAATTATTACTGGTGAGAAATGAATTTTTTACTAATTATGAACATAAAATGATTAATGTTTGACGTTTTAAGATTGAAAAGTGTTAAGTGACAAGTAAAAGTGGACAACAAATATTCAATTAAGTGACATGTAAAAGATGACAGATGAAGTATAGATTAATCGTTGATTAATTGTTAGGCGGTGTTGAAACGTTTTACATAGTCAATTAACTGTACAAGACATAATTTTTTTATTAAAATAATAGTTTCTAAACATATATCTTTATATTTAATTATTACATTTATTATTAATATATATATATATATTTCTGATTAATCGTTAGGCGTTGTACTCACCGCGCTTAATGCTTTTTAGAACATTGGTGTATGGTAGTGGTGGACTTATAAAATCATCACACATTATTTAAATTATTTTAGTTTTAAATTAAGACAATAATTAGAATGTCAAATTGGAATGGTGTCATCCAAAATAAAATGATTTCTGAGGTAATAGATCAGTATTTTAATTATTGTACACGTATCAATTTATCTTATGTGATTGTTTTTTATTCATTTGTTTTGCAATTTTAATCACTGAAATAAATATATTTACGCTCATCATAATTTTTAATTTTAACTTAAATGAATGGTGTTGCAATTAAATAATAACTGGTTTAATTACTTAGAGTATTTTTTTGTATGAATATCATTTGTCATAGATGAATACATATAAATTTTCAAAAAATAAAAGAATTTATAATAATAATAATAATAATAATGTGTGTTTCTTCATGAGAGATAATTTAAATATTGAACTCATCCGGATGTTCGAATTCTGACTTATTAAGACTAATTAATGTAGGATTAGCAACTTGTGACTCCCGCATTTTGAAAGGTCGCTTTTTAGTTTTTTTTGCTAGCTGTCAACTACTGTATCTGTATGTCCTTGCAATTAGAATATTATTTTTTAATTTATTTATTTGGAGACCAGAGGATTTATGACTCTAAATTCGAATCTCGACCATTTGGATAAGCGCGAATGAGACTACGTGGTTCTTTACTGTGGAGACCATAACCTTAAATGGACACACTTGAAGATTTGCCTTGTCATATCAGGGCATCCAATACGTGTTCTGGGAGTAGGTATAGGTATATTTTTGAGTGATGTCGTTTTAAATTTAGTTAAAACGGTGTTATTTTATTTAATTCTCCTTATGTTTTTATTTTGTATTTTATAAAAATTGCGTCGTTTTTTGTTTTTATAATAAAAACGTGTTAAACCTCTTTCTTCATCAGAATTTATTGCATATTCACCAGAATTGGTTATATATTCACCAGAATTGCTCATATATTCATCAGATTATTTAGTGGTCTTTATTCATTATTTTTGCTTCCATATTCTTCATAATGTCTCGATATTCATCAGAATTGCTTATATATTCACCAGAATTGCTCCTATATTCATCAGATTATTTAGTGGTCTTTATTCATTATTTTTGCTTCCATATTCTTCATAAATGTCTCGATATTCATCAGAATTGCATATATATTCACCAGAATTACTCCTATATTTATCAGATTATTTTATGGTCTTTATTCATTATTTTTGCTTTCATATTCATCAGAATTAATTGGATATTCATCATAATTGCTTATATATTCACCAGAATTACTCCTATATTTATCAGATTATTTTTTGGTCTTTATTCATTATTTTTGCTTCCATATTCATCAGAATTAATTGGATATTCACCAGAATTGCTTATATATTCACCAGAATTACTCCTATATTTATCAGATTGTTTTATGGTCTTTATCGTTATTTTTTCTTCCATATTCATCAGAATTAATTGGATATTCACCAGAATTGCTTATATATTGATCAGAATTACTCATATATTTATCAGATTATTTTTTTATGTATATTAATTATTTTTTCTTCCATATTCTTCAGAAATGTCTCGATATTCATCAGAATTGCTTATATATTCACTAGAATTGCTTCTATATTTATCAGATTATTTTTTTGGTCTTTATTCATTATTTTTGCTTCTGTATTCTTCAGAAATGTCTCGATATTCACCAGAATTGCTCCTATATTTATCAGATGATTTTATGGTCTATTTTGAATAACTTGCTTCCATTTTTATCAGAAATGCATCTATCTTCATCGTAATTCATCGGATATTCACTTGAATTGCATATATATTCGTCAAAAATGTTTATGAACTTACCAGTTTATTTTCTTATTATTTATTCACTAGTTTTTAATTTCATATTAATCAGAAACTCATCGATATTCATCAGAAACAACTGTATATTCTTCAGATTGTTTACTGAAGAATATACAGCTACTTCCATTAGCAAAACGACGTCGTTTTGTTTTAAATCAAAATGACGTCGTCAGAGGGAGTAGGTACTCCCGGAACATGTAAAAATTGTCGAGGGCATCCCAATTGAAACAAACATAAAACATATTGGACAGGCAGATCACTAGACAAAAAAAAGTACGCAAAAAAAATGTGGAATAAATAATTATTTGTAATTTCAAGATTGACTCTTTAATTGATTGTTGTAAATTTCAGTACCAGAATTTCTATTTTTGTAACTTTTGATTTTATTGAAATTTATGTGTGTGTTTTTATGTGAAGTGAATTTGTGTTGTGTTGGACATTTGAGTAACTTAAGGTTAAATTAAGTATATTAAAATGATATTTAATATTAGCGGTTGAGTGAATTTAATAATAAAGATTTAATGTATATTTTTAAAATTTTGTATAAAATGTAGAATTGATGAATTATTACTGGTATAAAATTATATTTTTATTATTTATGATAGTAAAATCATTAATGTTTGACTTTTTAAGATAGTTGTAGATATTAAATACACATTAAAAAATGTGAAACGATAAATAAAAGTAAAAAAAAAATCGGTTGAATGACAAGGAATAAAATACAAAAAGACTAGTAATTTGTTTGAATCGAAGTAGGTTGTGGATTGAGTGAAGTCATTAAATAAAAATGTCAACTGAAGAAACTACTTCATCACGGCATTAATTTTAATGAAATCAAAATTCTGAAATCATTAAAACAAAAAATTGACACTGAACATGCATAAATAAAAGTATGTTTTTAAATTCACAAATGATTTACGGACAGTTTTAAAAGGTGTGGTGTAGTTATCTCGACCGGTGATTAGGCGGCGTCAAAACATCCCGTGCAACGCCTAATTAATTAATTATTCTATATTTCTGAATTAAAAAATACTCACTTTTAAAATATTTATTTTCCAAATATTAATTATTATTAAATATATTATTCTTTTATATATATATATATATATCTCCTTAAATACTGGCTTCACTCTAGTCTAAAAATTGAGAATGTTCTAATGGTGCGGTGAAACTCTCCCTCATACTATGTATATTTGTTGAAATACCACTATGTGTACTTAAAGTCCAACATCTGTGCTCACTCACTCATTGTCAATTGATTTTGAGTGTGGATTCGACAAATCTACATGATATCTAAACGAGTTTCGCTATACCATGTCAATGACGGTTAACTAAGTCCGCATGAAATCTTCATTGTAAAGGTTAACATAGACCCTCACATCTCCATTGTCAAGGTTAACATAGACCCCCTTGGTGGCCAGGGGCCGCACACCTCCTCTAACGTATCTAACCTTTATAATGTATCACATACTCACTGCGAACCAGTTCACGCGCACCTCCAGCGTATCTAAGCATAAATGCAGTACCAACAGGGCTTGAACCCATGACCTTGGGGTTGTTAGACAAAAACCAATACCACTAGGCCAACACCTTGTTGGTCATATATGGATTTAAAATCTCACATCACCCCAAATTTAGCTCAAATATGTATCTCATATATAGTTGGACTTATTCACTCATTGCCAACCATATATCCTCAACAATATCAAACAGTAATTTTTAATATTAATCAAGTAACGTGGGGACACCGTTACTAGTGCTGGCATTAAAGTACAGTGATTGATTAGAAATAGTGATTAGCTTTGTTAACTATATATTTTAGTGGTATTAATTATAAACTTGTAGACATGGTTTCATCTGTCCAAAAATATCTTTGGTACTTCCACCATCAATGAGCTTGCAAGTGCTGCAACACCAATAATGAACCCCAAGCCTGGTAGCAATCATTTCGCATTGTAAAAATCACCATGATCGCTTAGAATGCCAGCAAGCTGCAGGCTTGGATTTCAACAATCTGCTTACATCATTCCATCATACACAATTTGACGCCAGTTTAGCAGGGAAGAATTAGGCCAATGCATTCTTGTTTTGGGCAAAAGTAATCAGTCTGTTTGCCATTTTACGGTGCAGAAGACAGCACACTGTAGTCACTCAAACGCCTCTGGAAGCTGGCCAAGCGAGTTTGCAGTAGCGAAATCCCAGCTGCCTTTTGGGTGAGAATGGCATTTAGGCTAGAGATGTAAGTATCCAGCTGGTTGCCTGGCTTGTCAGCCAAGGCTAACAGATCCATCTCCTGCAAGAACATTGTTATATAAATGATGAAATACTTAAATTCGAATTAATATGAAGAATGTTGCTGACCTCCCGGACAATAGCAATCGTGTCTTCAACTTGTTTCCTGTGAGCATTCACAAGATCCTCCTCGTCCTATAACCAGGCTCGAATGGGTTATAACACGAAACCTAAGAAGGGTTCGCAATATCGCAAAGAGTTACCTTCAGAAGAGCATCAAGATCGTCATCCGCATGAGTTGGTTTGGTGCGAAAATCAGATGGGTGTCTTTCATTTGTCCATTTATTCACATCACTAGCCTTCTCACTCGTCTTTGTAACCCATGCTGGCATCTTCTGCTCATAAGCTTCCTCGTAACCAGCATCACACTCAGCATTGTTCCTGAAGGAAGATGGCTGAGGTTTTTGAGAACTGGACAGAAGGGGGGCAGCCACATTCCGTTCCGCCTTCAGTTTCGGATAAGTCTCCATGCAGTCAGATGGCGAGGTTTCTTTTTTGGCGTGTTTTTGCCACCCGAATCTGTTATTACCAATGGGGCCGATAGTTCCGCTGTCTTCTGAGACTGTTTGAGTAACAGAGGCTGAAGAAAAGGGGGAAGGGCTAGAATCCCGGACACTTGAGTACAAAGACAGCACATCCTTTTTAGAGCTGTTGGCTTTAGATAAACTTTTAACCCTGGAAACAGGACTGCCATCAGTGACATTGTTCCTCAAACAAACAAGGTATCCGCAGGTAAGTTTAATTCTCGTACCTGTCAGCATATCTCAGTGTGTTGAGTGTGTGTTCACACGATCCCGAGCTTGGCGAAATACAGGATATCATCACGGTCCTGGAGTCCCCAACAAAAGAATCCCTCAGCACTTCAGTGAGCTTACTCCCTCTGAAGGGAATGTGACCCTGATCATTATCAAGCGCTCTTATACATTCTTTCAAGGCAAGCAAGCTCTTATTAATTTCTGCACCCTCCATTCTGCAGGGAAGAATGATAAGCACAGCCAGGCTAATAGTTTCAGGGAGCAGGAGAAATAAATTGCAGATGGTAACTCAGACATATACCAACTCTCCTCAGATCATGTAGCTGTAAAAAACAATCAGATAAATTGAACAGACCTTGTTTGTTTGTCGTTATCAGTGGTATCTGCTCCACGCTCACTTCCCGCAAGATCTATGAATGACAGCTTGCCGACGGGTCTAGCAGGTTTTGTTTCACTGAAGTCCACTGATTTCTTGATAACCAGCTGAAGAATAGCATGTGACCTAGAGGATTCCTCATTTGCACCAGTCGTACCAGTACTTCTCGTGGCGCTTCCCCTCTCGATAAGTTCTTTCACAGTCTCCACACTCGACACTCTGAACTCTTGAAGACCGACAATGCAGACTTGCTGCTTCCCGTCCTCCCTCATGCAGAGCTTTCTGTAAATGTGGTGTAGAGCTTACTAAAGAGTACATGAAAAGTTTATACCCTCCATGAGTTTAGCTTAACATAAAAAAATAAAGAACTGCATACCTACGGTCATTGAGGAGATCAAACAGTTTCCCTCCATATATCTCAAAGAAACTGACAAATAATTGGAACCCTTGGTTGCGGAAATCAAAGTGAATCAACCTTAAAATGTCTTCCGACGCTTTAAGGGGCAAAGGCTGCATTGTGTAAGTCTTTCCACTTCCTAAGCAAGCAATAAAGGCAAAATCCTTATATGAATCTTGGCATAAACAGGTAACTGCCCTTTACCTTTTTGTTGACTATGAGGATTATATATGTAGAAACACATAAAACATCCAGCCGATTATCCAGCACCAAAATCCTACCTGTTTGGCCATATGCGAAACATGTCGCCTTGGTTCTCTGGAAAATCAAAGGGACTATGGGCTCTACGGTTTCAGAGTACACCTGGATTCATAGTGAAAACAGGACTGTGTCATGAACTAGTTGCTTTTGCAAAAGAATGACCAAAGCAATCCAAACAGCTCACCTCTTCATTCGAGACATTTTCGTTCAGCACCGCATCAAAAACGAAATCATGGTTTTCTTCGTATTCCGTTAAATCAACCTACAGCAATGGACACGTCATTGGATGGCGAGTCAGAGGCCATTCCATTTTGGATACGAACAAAACAATCATCTAGCTCTAGCAATGAAATAAATGGTTATACTATTTGAATTAGACCGTTGCAATTTCAGAAAGAATGGGGAATGGCGATGATGTCTTATCAGATTAATAGCCACCCATTACCTTGAACTTCGTTTCATGAACTGTAAGGAAATTGGAACCAGGCTCTATAGTAACTATATCCTCTTCGTTTTTCGTTGCCTCCTTTCTGTTAAGAGGTCTCTTCCGTACCTTAAATGAGAATGAGCATTAGAGAACTCAATCCTAACACTTGCTGCGTCAATGTCTATTTGGGATTCCATGAAATATGATAAAGGACATACCACAACTTTGATTTTGGCAACGTTGTTGGCCCTCTCTCTTTCCGCCGAGAAGCTTCTCAAGAGGTTATTCTCTGGCATTCCTCTTGGTTTCCTCATGAGTTTGTTGGTGGGTAAAAAGGCCTCAGATTCATAAAGACTTTCAGTTCTGAAGGCTTGCTGAAATACGATTTATTATTTTAACAGCATATATACTAAAAGTTGAGCATAACAAGGATCAGGATCAGCCAAAAGGGTATCTGATGACACGTGAATTCAATCACACAGTTGGCTCAATCTCCGGAGATGCAAAGCACTTTCAAACACAGAGATCTGAAGTCTATTGACGCTGACAGTATTAACCTTTATGGAACCCGTAACCAGCACGAGGGAATCTAGTGGACTGGTTAGCTAAGAGTAAAGTCAAAACTCAACCATATACCAGTTGGATGAATACCTCAGGTAACAACTCCGTATCAAGAGAATTCAAATCCAGCAATCCAGGACTCAGCTCACAAGGCGAAACACCATCCCCAGCCAGCAACTTCAAGCTGGTCGGCCGACAACCCATCAGAGGCGTAGACGGGTCCGAATCCAGCTCGCTCCCTGCATTCACGCCACTTCTCAGCTGCTGCACATTCCTACCCAACCTCGTCCCGAACTCCTACAATCACACCCACCTCAATGTTACCCACAAGCCACATTTACTCAAGCACAACATTACCGAACAAACCTCAATCGGCGAATTTTGAAGCCACCGGTTGGTGTTGGTGGAGGATTCGAGGAAGTTGTCGGAGTACTGACGCTGGTGGTGCGCCACCGTGGTCGATCTCCGGCGCCCGACTGCCAAGCTCATCTCGCTTGGGCAACTAGGGCAGTGAAGTGGAGGTTGTTAGAGTTGAGCGACAGGAGCTGATTTCTGTTTTTTTTCAATGAGAAATTTGAGTGAGAGAAATGAGAGCGGGTTTGACTGATTTTGAATTTTCTAACGAGGTCAAATTCTCGAGGCAAATGTTGTCATGCTGGGGTTTGAATTTTACACGTGGCGTTATTTTATTCGTTTGTCCCACAAAGTATTTTTTCGAAACAAGAGCATAACACGTGTTTACTAAACATATTTACGCCGTATACAATTTTGTGTGATTTAAGGCTGTGTTTGGTTAAGGGAAAATTTGAGAAAAAATGATAAGAAATTTTTTGTTTGATTTAGAAAAAATTGGAGATGGAAAACTAGATGAAACATTTGAAGGAAAATTTGTTTAATTTAAGAATGTTTTACTACTTTCTACAGAATTTTCCATTTCAAACCAAATAAAGTGAAAATAAAATGGATTTTAAGAGGAATTCATTTTCTCTCATTTTTTTCCTTTCCCTCAAATTTTCTTCAAACCAAACACAGACTAAATATATGTACTTTAAACATAAAAAATACAAAAGAATACTTATGTTAAATAATTTTGAAACTATTAAAATTTTAAATAAATATATTATTTAGAAAGTATAAGTCGAGGAGGATATTATCACTCTGATTTTTAACATTATAACATACTTCCTCTGTCCTCTTTTACATGTCACTTAACCGACTTTTTTTGTCCACATTTACTTGTCACTTAACAATTTTCAATGCGTATTTAATATCAACAACTACCTTAAAATGTCAAACATTAATCATTTCTTTATCATAATCAATACAAAAATCATTCATAACCAGTAATAATCTACCAATTTTACTTTTTGCACGAACTTTTATAAAAAAACACCAACCACCCACTAATTAAATTTGTTCAACCGCTAGCATTAATTCCACATTAATCTACTCAAATTAACCTTAAACGACATGTATTAGAGGACGGAGGGAGTATATTAAAATATTTTATATATAAGAACAATGAATCTAACTTTCTCTTAGAAATTTAAATGGTAAATTACAAAAATATAATTATATCATATATATTTTGAAATTCAGTACAAAACTTTTTAATTATGCAGTTTCAGTACCGAACTTTTTAATTATTCAATTTTAGTACTATATATTTAATTGAAAGAAGCAATTAGTATGGAATGAGAGAATTAGTTTGAGAGTTCAACTTTTTGACTAAGATTTTGAAATTTACATAAACATGTTAGACACACAATTTGTTTTTCAATATAAATTTTAAGATAATTGTTTCTTTCTATTAAGTCTATAGTATTGAAATTTAATAATTTAAAAATTCGGTATTGAAATTGCATAATTAAAAATTTTGTTACTGTATTTAAAATTATATGATAATTCAAATTATGTTTTTGTAATTTACCCAAATTTAAAACAATTTATTGATCGACCAATACTATTTACTAGAAAAAATATTTTTTCTCCCGAGTTTTTTTTTTAAAAACGATCATGTTTATCTTTTCTTGTTGACAACTTACTTGAAAAATGAAACTTACATACATGCACTTTATAAAAAAAAAACTTACATACAAAGAGGCATATGAAACTTACATATACACATATGTGTCGTTCTGTAAAATTAAGAGTTGAATGTTGTATTGGAATCTGAATTGTCAGATCACTGGTTAAACCACATCCGATTGCTGAATGATTTATTTTCATTTGGTAATTTATTTTTTTAAGTATCTTAATATATAATAATTTTTTAATATAAAATTATTGTTATAATTTTATCACATAAAAATAAAAATAAAATTTATAATCATGTTATAAAAATATTATGTATTTATGAAGTATGTGATATTTTGATTGAAGAAACTAGTTGTGGTCGACATTAATGTGATTCTAATTAAAGTACAATCTGGACAAAGTTGATTTCAGAAAGATATGAAAAAAATAAAGAGATAATTTTAATAATCGTATAGATATCACCCCTGAATGATTCAGATATAAAATTGGTAACAAATCATTCAGACTTTCCAAATATTCATTTAGAGAAAAAGAACAAGTATTCGATTCGTTGAATGTTTAATATAATGAGAGAACATCTCTTAGTAGAGCTGAATAAGTGCAACAAAACAAGATCGTACTTTCAGAACACCGGTGGCACTAAAAAAATTTAAAGAAAATTCGCTATCAGCTTAGTTGGAGAAGATGAGGGGAAAATCTGAGAGTAAAGTGGAGTTGGCGCCGTTTCATTTGCCTCTATGCTCACGATGTGAACATTTCTAAACATCCAAAAAGTAAAGATATGCAAATTGGACATGTCGTAACGATTGTAGAAGGGAGATCATCGATTGAATTTCATGGGAGGAGATAGCAAACTCGTGTTTTACCTAATTAGAATTTATTAAATGCAATACAACGTCATTTAGACCCTGTCAGCAAACAGTTACACTGCATGGGATCCGAGTCATATGTACTGGCACTTTTAAAAATTTACATGCATTATTATTACCGAACCTTACAATTTTCAATAGAAAAAATCAATTATGGACTACTACATTGTAATTATTGAATTGATAATTAAATCGACAAAATAAATTTATTAGTTACGCGATCAAAATCTCATTCGTTTTGCCCACCATTTTTATTTATTATTTAATTAATTTAGTTAATCAAGGATGAAAAGCAACAATTCCAACCCATCCGGTGCTCGATCCCAACACTTCACTCTCATAGAGCAAAGCAACTGACCGTTGGAAAAATGAAAAAATTTGTGTCTATTCAACTGATAGGCCTATGAGATTGGGAGTATAACACATTAAAAAATTTGAGGGTGAAAAAAACAAATAAGTGTTTTCGGAGTTTATGAGAAATTTGTAAGGAGAATAGTAATAAAAATAATGAAATTACTTAAATAACTCTAATTATAAAATTTAAAAATAATGAAATTACAAACTGACTCTAAAGTTGTTGGGCTTCCTTGGTGTCTTCACCGCTCTCCTAAAGTTGTTGGGTCTAAGCACGGCACAACACACCATGAAAAGAAGACGGAGGCCTCCCAATTAGCTACTAAGGCAAGTATTGTCTGGATTGAAGTATGTCTGACCCGCATAAGAAAAAATCTCATCATAATCAATCATCAAGCCATCCAAAAATCAATATAGTCATTTGAGTTACTAAAAATAAACTCGGAGTCGTGGGAAAACAGGTAAGGTCAAAGATACCCTTGTAATTAATGTAGTCATAAATAAATACTCTCTTTTTCTTCCAATAGAATTTTCTTTTTACCAAAATTAATTTGAAGCTTCTAATCTCTAACCATAGTTATCAGAACCGGACCGGAGATCAGCCGGCCAAGGTTCTGGTTCCTGGTTTTCTGGTTGAACCGATGGTTCAAACCGGTTCGACCGTCGGTTCAATTACTTACAATAATTACAATATAATAAGTCTAAGATGATAATTGTAAATAATAAAACATGTTACTTAGACAACTTGTTTGGTTAAAGATGCCGCCTAAAACATAAAGGGTTTGAGTTCGAGCCCCGACACTTACCTATTATTTGAAATAATTTTTAGATTTAGTTTAACTTTAATTAAGCCATTAATTACACTAAACCGGTTCAACCAGACCGATCCGGTTCACCAATTTTATAAAAAATCGACCGGTTTATCCAGTTTTTCCGGTTCAATATGCAACCCGATATTAATTTCAAATCGAACCGGTACGAGGTATAACTATGTCTCTAACAGAAAATTCATGTCTATTTAATCTGTAGAACTAATGAAATGAGCAGGGGTGCGTGGAAGGACTAGTAGGTCTGAATGTCAGCTTGAGAAATCTGCTGGAGCTGGCCATGAACACATCTTCAAAACTCACACCAAATATTCAGACAGTTGCATCTTCTCTACCGCCACTGCCTCCACCATCAGCTTCTGTAATCATGGTGAGTTTCGATTCGCAACGTTTCACCGATTGATAGCTGATGAGCTTGATTATATATCTCTGCTTCTCTGTTGTGAATGTATGGGCAGACATTGGCACCGTTGATGCTCAGATCCCTGGCGAGGCTGGTGGCGTCCATGATCGACTGCCCGACAGCATCACTGACGACAATTCTGTATTACAGCGGCTTGCTGCCTCAGAATGTGCGGCTGGAGCGAATGGTGCGGCACGAATTGTTGGATGATGAGAATTATTTGTTCCATTTCTTGATCAATTTTTTGAGGTGCTTCTGGTAGAAATATCCTACAGAGGAGAGTTCGTCATCAATTGTTGGCAATTTTGTGATCCGGTTATAACCACTGCTCTCCATTGCTTAGCCTACTGGGTTAACTGTGGCCAATTGAGTGTGCTTTTTGTAAAGACAAAAATGTTGTGATATCAAACTAGTTGGATTTGATTGAACTATGAAAAATATTGGTTAGTTCTATAGGTTTGAATTAGTTGCATTGCATCAGACATCATTGACGGTCTGACATTTTTGTGAGATCTTGTCAGATTTCATTAGTGGTTGAGTGTGTTTTTTATTTTTTCAAACAAAGATAGCATTTGTAAATTTGTCGGATCCAAATTCAAAATCAATTGACAATGAGTGGGGGAGCCCAACTATATATTAGGATCACTTAAGAGCTTAACTTGGCCGATGTGAGGTAATACCACTATGTTCAACACTTCCCCTCACTTGCGAGTACTTTTGTTAACTTCGACAAGTGGGACCTCGTGCGGATCTAGTTAACCTTCACGGGCATGTTCTAAAAGTGCGGCTAAAACTCGCTCTGATATCATGTAAATTTGTCAGATCCACACTCAAAATCAATTGGCAATGAGTGGGGGAGCCCAACTATAAATTATGATCGCTTAAGAGCTCTGAACTTGAGCGATGTGAGATAATACCACTATGTTCAACATTCCCCCTCACTTGCGAGGACCTTTGTTAATCTCGATAAATGAGATCTCATGCGGATCGAATTAACCTTCACGGGCATGTTCTAAGAGTGCGGCTAAAACCTGCTCTGATACCATGTAAATTTGTCGGATCTATACTCAAAATCAATTGGCTATGAGTGGGGGAGCCCAACTATATATTAGAATCACTTAAAAACTTAACTTGGGCGATGTGAAATAATATCACTATGCTTTACATGGTGATCCTCATAGCATTTTTGAAAAGCATTTTGAATATTGGTACTGCTAAAAATATTATTAATTGTGGTTGATAATAATTGTAATGGGTTTTCCAAATTCAGCCTAAATGAATGTCGATCTGTCGCAAGAACTCAATCAATTAATGCACATTTGGTAACCGTGTGGAAGGGGATAATAATCGTTATAAATGAGAAGTATTTATCATGTGCTGTTGTTTGGGAATGGAATTATTATCAGATCAATTAGTATCCAAACGCCAGATAGAATAAAACATTATAAAAAAAATTGTTAATATTTTATGAGAGGTGGATTTGACAATTCGTTGTAAATAATATTTCTACTATATGACACTAAATGATTAATATCAATCTACCAAAAAAAAAAGTTAATTTTAGTGATTTACATAAAAATCAATCTCGTAATGGTGTGGTATATTCTCTCTGTCTTTTGTCACTTGTTACTTAAATAACATGTATTTATTTAGTTTTACTTGTTACATAACAGTTTCAGTGCACAATTAATATCATCATATACCTTCAAAAGTAAAAAATTAATTACGTCATCGTCACAATCTATAAAAAAAAATTCTTTTAGAGCTATAAGAATATATTACACATACATTTTACAAGAAATTTTTATAAAATGCATTAAATACATAACAATTAATCTTGATTAGTAATTAGTATTATTATCTATATAATCCACTCAATTTAATTTTAATATGATGGAAGGAGTATATGATAATGTTCTGTACTGGTAATTGATGCGAGTTTATAATTGGTCAAATCTAAATCAGATCTGAATTGCTCTATACTAGAAAAGAGTTGGAACTTGAATCAATATTACAGACGCTCATTAGTTTGAGAGAAAACACAAAGACGAAACAAATATCAAAGAACTCATGTTAAGTATTTGTAAAATATTTTAATTGCATAATTAATGAATTCAGATACCGTAATAATTCTTTTGTATCACATTCCTTATTTTATTAGACTGTTCATGTCATAGTTATTAAAACCGGACCGGACCGTCCGGTTCAACCGGTCAAACTGAGAACCGGTTGTTGGTCCAGTCTGGTTCTAATTATATTACCGATATGTATTCAGAACTGGTTTCAACCAGACCGAACCGGTGAAACCGGCTAAATCGTTACGAACTGGTCGGTTTATGAATCGGTTCATTGTTTAATTAATATACAAATTATCCTATTTAATAAATATTAAATAAATCTAAAAAAATAAAAGTCAGTTATATCCAAAATGATAATAGCGGGAATCAATCCCTTGCCCGCCCATAAACTTGGCAACCCGATTTCCATTTGGCCGTGCTCTTTTTGCTGATGTTTGATGTTATAAATTTTATTTATATTAAAAATAATAAGTAGTCAGACCGATGGTCGAACCGGTCTGAGCCGCCGGTTCCCGGTTTAACCGGAGCTCTCATCGGTTCGACTCCCGATCCGGTTTTGATAACTAGGGTTCATGTGTTTGACAAAGAGAGCCTCAATGATAGAGGTATATAAAAATCGGGTCCGGACTCGAAAATGACTCGGAACAGGAGCGGAATGGATCAAATCGGTGCAGATCAAAAGATTTTGGTCTGATTTTTGGTCCATTAATTTCGGGATCTCGATTTCCAGTACGGTCCGGACCGAAATGGACCGGTTTAGTAATTTTTCAGTAAAAACTTTTATTTTTATTATAATAGTTATATATATCTTATTTAATATATAAATAAAATTATTTTTAATTCATACTCTAATAAAATTAATTAATATTTTATTAATTCTATCCAAACCCGTCCGGTCCGATTTTGGACTAGTGAACATCCCTACTCAAAGATCCAAAAACTATATATCCTTAGTTCACAATTGTTGTCATCGATATTTAGTGTCCTTATATGCATATATCCTACAAATTGAAAAAATTCTCAGTTAATTTAACCATTACTTGATTGGTAAAGATGTTCAGGAGATCATTTCCTTTTATTATATATGTTTTGTATTTCTTGCGGCTTTCATCTGCAAGAGCTATAGTAAGCATAGTTATCAAAATCGGACCGGTGATCGAACCGATCAAGATTTCGGTTTCCGGTTGAATCGACGATTCATATCGGTTCAACCGCAGATTCAATTAAAATAATAATTATAAAATATAAAGTATAAGATGTTAATGTAAATAAAGAAACAATTAACTTTGCTAGCATGATTGGTTAAAGGCGTCGCTTGGTACATACAAAACTTGGGTTCGAACTTCGCCTCTAATAATTTTTCAAAATAGTTTTTGAAATATAATTAAGACTAATTTAACCTTAATTAATTCTGTAATTATAATAAACCTGTTCAACCAGACCGGTCCGGTTCAGCGATATTTCAATATATCGACCGGTTCGTCCAGTTTTAACTGGTTCATAATGCAATCCGATAAGATTTACAAACCGGACCGGTGTCATATCCGGTTCCTGGTCGATCCGGCCGGTCCGGTCCGGTTTTAATAACTATGATCGTAAGTGGTGTGCATGAGTTGATTAGTTTAGTTGCATTTATGGGTAAAATATAACATATTTTGAACTATCATATATTTTCAATTTCAGTAACGAATCTTTTTTAATTATTCAAATTCAGTACTATATACTTAATAGAAAGAAGCAATTTGAGAAACTTTATATAAAATTAGATTATGTGTTCAACATGTTTTTACAAATTTCAAAATCTTAATTAAAATTTATCCTAATTGCTTCTTTCTATTAAGTATATAATATTAAATTGAATAATTTAAAAGTTGAGTACTAAAAAAAAAGTTCAATATTGAATTTGTTACCCGTTATATAGTATCACAATCATTATTTTTCTAATGGATTGATTGTTGTCTAACAACCGTATATCTATTTCAAACTGTGAATCCTCACCATCAAAAATAATAAAAAAATACTTTAGAAACGAACAGCCCATTAACATGGGGAGACGTGAGCTCTCACTTCGTCAACAATAATTGGGAGTTAGCGAGACGGCGTCTCGTGGTCCAGATAAGCATATTCCTCCAATTCTCTTCATCAAGTCAATGATAGTTGTTATGGTTTAAAGCTTTGATTTTACTAAACAAGAAACCGCAATAAGACTTTTACATCACGCCAACCACTCCAAAGTCCACTGATCCAGCTAAGGCTCGAGCAGAATTTTTTGGATGGACACAGTTTATCATATGTACTGTGAATACCACTAATAAGGAGACGATATGTTACGCTTTGAAAAATTAAAATAACACATAGAGATTTCTTATTGCTTATGAAAGTGTTTTGATTTTCCAACCCAACACGTGACTAGTCAAAATACCACATGAAACCATTTCAATGGTGAGTGCACAGTGAATGTGATGGCCTAAAAATTTCTCTTTGGGTCACCATCTCCCCCTCCCCGCTCCGTAACCCTAGTGTAGTGCCCGCCCACAGTATCGCCTCTCTTTCTGGTCTACCCAAATTACCCTTGCATCTTAATATGTGAACATTATCTCCATCCTCTTTTATTTGTTATTTGATATAATGTGCATTAAATTTTTATTTGCATTAAATATCGAACGTAAATGATTCAAAATATAAATATAAAAAATTACAATAAAATATATTATATAAATAAAATTCATTGCGAATATTGAGATTCATGTCATAATATTTATTATAATATTTTTGAAAGAAAATACAAGTCAGACCAATATTGATAAATGAAAATTGTAAAACAATCTAGAACGGTGAGACTGAGAGTAAACATCAATGATTATTGGCCGACAATTTTAGTAACCTCGAAAACTTCAAAAAAATGCAAATTATGTTAGTAACTTTGTTAACATGAAAATTATTACACATATCTTCAATATATTACTTTTTCTTTCGAAAAGGCAACATTATAAAATAAAGAAATCTCATTTTAAATTCTGTGCAAACATTAAAAAATTATAAAAATTCACAAACAAAAGGTTTCAGTTTCAACCATTATTACTTTTTCTTGAAAACTAAAAAGATCGTTTTATTTTATTAAAAAACCAACTTGAATAATTTTACTAAAAATGGATATTAAAACATACATTTGGTCTCTTATGGTATGTTTTGCACCAAATACCTTTTTTTTTGGGTGTAAAACATACTGCACGCATAGTTATAAAATATATTTATAATAATAAATTTCATCTACAATGTGTAAGTTTAAAGATTGTTATTATTTTATTCAAACTTTTAACATTATAAAAAAATCTTCTTACTAGTTAATCAATATAAAATAATCACTAATAATTTTTAAAATTATTTATTTTTAATTTATACATGCTTTCTATATAAATAATTAATATTATAAATATAAATATGTGAAATAAAATACTGACATAAAATGTCCATCATTGCGAATGAACCTCTATGTTACATGACTGGAAAGAAGTGTTTAGAATTTTCAAGGGGTCACATACAGAGTTGACTATTAGATACTATTCTAGTTTGACAAGCGTGACGCTAAATTGCATCCCGAAATCAAACCAGAGATCCAAGATTCAATGCTCTGCTTGATGACCAGATACACAACCAATTTTTTTCTTTGTCATTTAAGGGTCGCGGTCCCGTTTATTGGATATACTTTTTTCATTAAGCATTTTTTTTCATTTTCTTTTCATTCTATCTAATTTTTTTTGGCTGTTTATAATTCCATCGTGTTTTTTAATGGCATAATTTAAATCTTCAGTAATCTATTTTTACCTGGATAAAAATATGTAAAAGAAAACCACAATTTTAAATTACACTATTCAAGAGGATAATAACCGCAGTTTTAAAGTACTAATTTACCAAAATATGCAAAACACTGTTTTGAACTGTGATTTGAAAATCGTAGTTAGATTAGATAATAAAAAAATTAAGTAGATGAAAAAAATTCAAGAGGTAAAATATAATTGAAAAAAAAAGATTAAGAGGCACATTAGAAAAAAAAATCTATTTTTTTATACAAATACATAAATGTGTGTGTGGGAGGAGATATGTCCTCTTTCTTATAAACCAAAATCTATCAAACTATAAATTTCATCTCTAAATGTGTAAATTCCAAAATAATGTTATTACTATTTTATACTAATATAATTTTCACTATTATTAAAAATATAATTTTTTATTTTCAAGTAATATAAAAATAATCATCAATTATACATCTTTATTTAATTTATGGGTTTTTGCATAAATAAATAATTAATGACATTTCATTTATATCAAAATAAATATAAGTATATAGACTGAGAATTGCATAAAATATCCTTCATTGCTATCAGATATCTTTTTAAATTTTATTTATCATTAGTTAATTCAATTAAATTATTACGAGTAAAGGCACCCGTCGTTCCGACGGTTCGGTTAAAAAAAAATTAAAAATCGAACCAAATTATTAGTCATCCCTTTTTAAAATATGAAACTTTAAACCGAACGATATTAAAGGCACCCGTCGTCCCGACGGTTCGGTTCGAGAGAAATTAAAATCGAAACAAATTATTATTCATCCCTTTTTAAAATATGAAACTGTAAACTGAATGATTTTTTAAAATTTGAAATCGAACCGAACCGGACCGGACCGGACCGACCGGTTCGGGAGCGTCGCGATAGAAATCCTATTCTGTTATATATATATATAGATACTACATGAGAATAAAAAATTAAAAATAAAATAATAAAAACTATGGCAGAATTAATATTATCTCAAGATTGGTGTAACACTGTTTATCTTCATCCAAATAAGTGCGTTAAAAATATTAAATTATTCACATTGCAATAAATTATACACTAAAATTGAGGAGAATTATGATTTTAAGAGTACAATGGAATTGCTTTTAATAATAATAATAATAAAAGGCAAAGGTTATTATGGACATTTAGAAATCCGAGAGGTCCAGCGGAGCCGACCGCCGGTTGTCTAACGGGACAGGTGTCGAATTCTCATTCGACTGCTTATAAACAGTTGCTCACTTGCTATATAAAGTCCGAATCCGCTTTCACCTTCATCTCCTTCTTTTCCGCTTTCCCTTACCCTTACTTATCGAGCTCTGCGATCGGAGCTGTCTCTGGAACATTCCGAGCATCACGTTCAGCTCGCTAGCCGCATTTCGATTTCGGCTACTGGACATCTCTGGTGCGGCGCTTGTTGGAGTTGATTCTGCCATCGGAGATGCTGGACGGCTTGTTAGGTCGAGGTTTCGCCTCGAAATGGTGAGTCGTGAGATCCAGTTGATCGTAGTGTAATTCGGAAACTGTAATGTGTGTGGATGACTATGTTGATGTTTGATTTTGGTTGGGGTTCAGCAAGTCGTTGATTAAGGCGACGAAAGCGCGGATTGAATTGATTAGGAAGAAGAGGATCGCGAGGGAGAAGTTCCTGAAAAAAGATATTGCTGATCTGCTTGCTAATGGCCTGGACATTAATGCTTATGGAAGAGTAAGAAGTCCGTCGTAGTTTTTTTTTTCTGTTAATTTTTCTGTGATATTCGCACAGCTGGTAAAAGTCTGTTCCGATTCCTAGAATTTCCAGGAAAACAGACTCCATTTTTGAACTTACTGAGTTCGGTACAGTGCGCTGATTCTGCTCTTAGCCCTGGAAAATTGCTACTTGCAGACTAGTATTTCACTTAGTCTGTGTTTGGTTTAGGGAAAATTGTAGGGAAAGGAAAATTTGATGGAAAGTGAAATCCATCATGGATTCCAATCTTATTTTCCTTTGTTTGGTTTAGAATGGAAAACTTGAAGGAAAGTTTCAAAACTCTTTTTATTTTACCTTAATTTTCCTCCTAACTTTTCACATTATTTTCTTTCCCTCATATTTTCCATCTAAACCAAACATTGGATTTTATCAATTTTCCTCCACATTTTCCTTTCCACCAAATTTTCCCTAAACCAAACACACCCCGTTATTATCTCTTTTGTAATTCTCCGGGAGTGAATGTTAATCCAGAAAACCAGAACTTATCGTAGTCTTCTGGATGTTTGCATTTTGCGATTTCTTTGTTTTTTAGACAAACTGGTTTTGTTTCTTTTTTGTGGAACAGACTTAAATGCTGGAAATCAATTAAATCAGGTGTTCAATTTTGATGTCAGTATGTGTCTTGAAACAGAATAGAATTTATTTTTCTCACTCTTAATGCAGACTGAAGGTCTGATGGCTGAGGTTACCCTTTCTTCCTGTTATGACTTTGTTGAGCAATGTTGTGACCTTGTGTATAAGCAACTTTCACTGATGCAGAAACAAAGGTATGACTTATACTTGCAAATAGCACATTGGAGGCATGTTTGAACATTTGTTGTATGTTACGATTTCCCCCCTTTTTTCAGTGATGATTATTTGTATATTGTCATGTGTGTATTTTATGCAACCCCTCTGAATAGCTTGGCATTATGTGTTTTGAAAATATAGAGAGCATCTACATCAACTCAGGTACCTGGTTGGTGTTGTGATGAACTGGATAGTATAGGTTATAAATACTTGGTTAAGTTACTTGTGTGATCTGGAAGTAGATGTTCGTGTTGGACAAGAGTAAAATGTCAGCTGGTCAACGTACAAGAAGTTTGAGAATCCATTCTACATCCTGGTCAACGTAAAGGCATTTACACAACTTTAATGAAGTTTGCCATGATGGAAGTCTGTCCTCGAATTTGGAGTAAACTTAGTTTTGTAGGGCCTGAAAGAGTCCACAATCATGCCGGCACTAGTTTATGACATAAAACACCAGAACTGCATTGTTGAGAAGTCTATGAAACTGAATCCTTTTCTTGTTTGGATCTGTTGCAGTGAGTGCCCTGCTGAATCCAAAGCAGCTGTATCATCACTAATGTTTGCAGCTGCAAGAGTTTCGGATTTACCTGAACTGCGCGAACTTAGGGAAACATTTCAAGAAAAATACGGGAATTCCTTGCAGTACTCTGTGAATCAGAAGGTATGTTTTTCCCCCCAATTTTGAATCCAATTAATAGCATCATATGAAATCCATAACTAAAATTGACATCTGATATCTTCAGTTTGTTGAGGATTTGTCTTCACCTCCTCCCACAATGGAAAAGAAGATCCAACTGATGCGAGATATAGCTGCAGAATATTCAATATCTTGGAACTATTGGGCTTTTGAGAAGCAGATGTGCAAACCCCCAGTTCATGTGCAGGTACCTTCTGGCTTCCCTGTCCTATTTTTCAATTTTCATCCACTTCAATGGTTACACAAGCTGGACCAGATGTTCAGTCTGCTGCTGATGTCATCTTTCAGATGTTATCCTAATCTTGATGCAAGACTAGCTCCTAACAGTATCTGTTTGCTGTTGTTTGTTCTTTTCCTTACCAGGAGCAGCCATCCAGTCAAAGATCTGTAACTGTGAAAGATAATTTCAGGACTGGTGGTGGCAACTCAGTAGATGAAAAAGATAAAAATGTCATCCTGTCCAAAGTACGGTATGAACGCACACCTGACCAGTATGGATCTAGAGTCAAGAATGGAGATGGAAGAGGTGGAGAAATAAACATGAAGACGTTAGGAAGACATGATAATGGGCGAATGTCTCACGAAGGTGGTGATGACAATGCCACCAGAAGAGCAAATGATGACTCTCTTTACCTGAAAGGAAAAGAAGCTCATACTGTGCCAGCCAGCTTATTAGTGAGGTCTCCTTATGGAAGAGAACAGAATGGCATCCAAAGGGAGCATGAATTGCTGGACAAACGAGAGGTTTCTTTACCTAAAAGAGAGGTCCATCAGACCTTATCTCTAGGAAGACAAGTAACTCATACACATAAGGAAATACTCAAGGTTCCAGGTGACAGCAGAGATATATCAGCTACTATTCCCGATGCTGTTAATTCACAGGATGCAGATAAACTGAAAGCAAAATCCTTCAACAAGACGATTCCTCCTCCTCCTTACGTGAAACCACCCAAAGCTCCCAAAGCTGAAGATGATTCAGATCTGAAGTACTCTGGTTTTAATGGGAATGATGCTGATAAATCATCAAGGGATGTCGCAAACCAACCTACGTCTGGCTATTCTAATAGGTCAGATAAAGCTAGATATGGATCTAGTTCGAATCGTACCAAATATGAAAAAGAAACCAGTGAGCCTAGAAAGGGAAAAGAAGATGAGAGTGCAGACAAACAAATTGGCCAGAATGACTCAACTGGTGATCTGCCCTTGCCAAAGCCAAAGTCAGTCAGGAGGCGAAACTCGAGCAGGTCATCATCCAGTCATGAAGATGTTATTGGAAACCTTGAAGACACAAACATGGAGAAGAGAAGCTCTAGTAGCAAAAGGAGTGACACCAAACGAGGCCTACAAATATTATTTGATGATGGTACTAGCAAGAAAGATGATGAAAAGGTACTTGATAAGCTGCTTATCCATTTAAGTACGAAGCCAACATATTTTGACGCAGAAAAGTTGAGGAGGAGGTCTGAAGGTCCGCATCAAATCCCACCTGAAGCTAGTAGACGTAATGTTGAGAGCAAAGTAAAGCCTGGCAATGTGTCTCCTCTAGCTCCTTCACATAGCAGATCAGTTTCTCTGCCCCATGAACAATCAGTTCCGCCCAAACCAGCAGCCAAGGTGTTCGCTCGAGCAGCTTCGTTTCAACCTGATAGACCTGCTAAGCACGTCCACCCAAATTTGCCCAACTGTGATGACTTGGCTGCTAGACTTGCTGCTATAAGAGGCTCCTGTTAATGTCCGACACATGAACATAAACCCCACCCCCCCCAAAGAAGTGGACCAGATTCCATCTTAGTCTCAGCATTGGATTCCCCCATCAATGTTGGAAGCAACCAGAATAACTCCTAACTGACAGGTTCTGTTTTTAGTCAGTACTACTTAGATAAATCATTACATCCAAAAGCTTACAGCTATTCCGAGCTCCAGAATGCTTCCTCGATTGAAAGAGTTATGAGTTTGATTACATCTTAATAGACATTAATGACCCAAATTAAGCTTAACCATATCAATGGAACATGAAAGTCCTTTTGATCATATCCAAATCCCACATTAGTCGCCATCTGAACCTGACTGATAGTTAATTACATAGCTAAAAGTCTAATGAATCCATCTGACTACCAGAGCTTCGATTCCCAGATTTTCCACTCCAGACATACTCAGCCTTATGCTGCCTGCACCTGAAAGAGCCTGGATGTTTCGTCGGTGAGCAAATGCAAAACCGCTTCGTCAAGCAACCGCCGCCTGCTCCCTCCACGGCCACAGACTGTTGCCGATCGGACCATCTAGTCTGCACGCAAGATGTTTTCAAGGCATGGAAATAAGAGAAACTACCTGGATGGCACATTCTACTGTCTGAATGAGAAATGAAATTACACGCATCAATTCACGCCTATATATACTACTACAATTTTGACTATTAAATAATTGAGGAAGCAGGTTTCAAGAAGCAAAAGATGGGGTATAAAGTTAACTTCAGACCCATGGTATTCATATTTGATTCAAAGCAACGGATTTGTTCCATTCCAATACTTTTACCCTTAATTTGGAATTATATGTTTGTTTAGGTTGATTAATCATCCTACCGAACCTACACACTTGTCAAAACCTTAACCGTTAAATCTCGCATGTATAACGTTAAACAACGATTAGGCATTCTCTTACTTCCATTAACTGCTAGAATTACGCCATGTGGATTTTTAGCTTCAAACTGTCAATACAGAATGAAGTGATTCGCTCATGTTTGATGTTCCATTTCAAATGATTCTGTCTCGGTGCCATCCACCAATAATCTCTCACTCTATAATGATTCATATAATAATCATAGTTGGAGAACAAATTTGGGAGTGATTTTGAAGGAGAAATACATCCATCATTTGAACTATGGACACATCAATGTAGAGTCGCCATGTGTCAGTTTAACCAGTCACATAGTGTATTGAAAAATCAAAATTATTTTAAAACAAATGATAAATCATCACATGTCACTAGTGATATCCACAATCCACAAAAATGTTACTCAGAAAATCAATTAATATTCCGTTCTATTGGATGGTGTACAGATGCTCAGCCATGCTTTTTGAATTCGAGTTTTTTTTCTTTTGGCCCTCCTTTAACTTTTTTTCTTCGAAAAAGGCCTTGCATGAGAAAAGTTTTCCGAAATGGCCTCCTTTTAGAGAACCGCTGTTTCAAACAGCGGTTGGCCTGATGTGCTGACTGGGCTATCCAGTCAGCAGACAGGTGGATAAGTGACAATTTCAAACAGCGGTTGGACTCAACTCAACCGCTATTTGAAACAGCGGTTCTGATCGATTCACATGTGTGAGGTCCTTTACACACTCACAACAAACATCAGTGATCGCTTCTTCAAATATACTCGCAAATGCTATTTACAGTTGGCGCACTTGTCCACCTGTCTGTTGACTGACTATCCAGTCAGCATATCAGACCAACCGCTATTTGAAACAGCGGCTGGACTCAAATTAACCGCTGTTTGAAACAACGGTTCCTTAAAAGGAGACCATTTCGGAAAAATTTTCTCATGTCAAGCCATTTTCGAAAAGAAAAAAAAGTTGAAGGAGAGCCAAAAGAAAAAAAAAAACTCTTTGAATTTCGACTTCATTCCAATAATGAGCGAACAGCAGTACGGAACAGCAGATGTTCTTGTCTCATTAAATTCGTTTTCAGCTTTTGGTTATTGCTCATGGGAGAAGCTCCAAGTTGGTTGGCCGGTGATTCCTCTGGCTTTATTCTCTGGGTCCATCCATCACCATCACTGCTTGCCATTTAGTTTGTCAAATTGTAAGAATATCACTTTTTGAAACTCCAGTTTAGGTATAGAGATATTGCATGTTTATGTTTTCTTCTAGTAAAAAAAAGTCCCTAATGAATTTAAGTTATGTCTGAATCAAACATATCAAACTGGCTGGCTGGTTTATTCCGAATTTAAACCTATTTACATCAAAATTTGCTGAACCAATCCGTCAAAAATAGAGCTGCTCAAGCCTTTCATTTGTGGGTGGAGGAGCTATTGCATATCTCCGGTCCATTATTCATTAATCATTTTATCATCATATGAAGATTTTTAGAAAGTTTGAGATCCTTCATTTATTAAAAAAATTTAGTGTTCAAATGCGGTTGAGAATTCCGACTAACTAACAAGAAAAAATAGTAAAATGCACACAAAAAGTCGATGACATTGGGCGGTGTGCCAAAGTCATGTCAAGTTGATGAAATCTTTTTTACTCTTTATTAATGACTAAAATCAGTTCACAATCGATTAATTTTTGAGAAAAACCCTAAAAGAGACCATGAACTATCACTGTTGCCCAATTGCAGTCCGAACTACCACGATTTCTAAAAAAGGTGCGATGGAAAAAAAAATTGGACTGATTTTGGATGATGCTTAATATCAGTTTGTTTGAACACTTAAATATAATTGATCTTATTGAATTTGTTGAGATTTATTGATGATTGAGTATGAATTTTTTTTTATGTGCGTAAAATTATATTATTTATTTTGATAACCAAACGGCGTATTTTTCACACACATATCTAATTCTTATAATAATATTAGTTTAGGAATGTAACAGTAAATGTTATTTTAAAAAATCAGTCCAAATTTTTTTCCACGCACCCTTTTGAGAAACCGCGATAGTTCGGACCACAATTTAATTAGTAACGATAGTTCAAAATCCTTTTTAAATTTTATCACTTAATTTTTTGGATTGAATCAATTAATAAACCCGACTCAATACCTCAACTCATCCACTAATTTAGTTCATCAAGTTTCTTCATCTCCTGACTATCCTAGTACACAAAGATGTCTTTGCATGAGGTGGTGAGGTTAGGACACATGACACTTCAGTGCTTTGAAATGATCCCTCACAACGACCCTAGTTTTTTTCAGGCTACTTCAACCCATTTCAGTTACAAAAACAATACTCCCTCCGTCCTCTAATATATGTCGTTTAAGGTTAATTTAAGTAGATTAAAGTGAAATTAATGCTAACAGTTGAACAAATTTAATAAGTAGGTGGTTACTATTTTTAAAAAAAAAATCGTGTAAAAAGTAAAATTAATAGATGATTACTGGTGAGAAATGTGTTTTTTATTCATTATGATAAGAAAGTGATTAATGTTTGACATTTTAAAATTGTTGTTGATATTAAATACTCATTGAAAATTGTTAAGTAATAAATAAAAATGAATAAAAAAATCAATTATATGACATGTAAAAAAGGATAAACAACAACCTTCCACCATAAAAGTTAGCTCCACTTACAACAGCTAGTTATACTCAAGAATGGCAGTAATATTCATTTGGCGACAATATTCATATGAGACCAAATTTATTATTATAACTGACCACCAAGTCTTTAACCTCTTAAAGCTCGTCTCACTAAAGTAGTGCATACAATAGTGTAGAGGTGTTAATTGGGTAGATGGATCCAATTCGTCCAAATTCACATTTGTGAAATTTAGATAAATGTATTTGGGTATTTGAGCCGGTCTATTCATTTGAATGATTTTATAATGAATCTATTTGAGTCCTCTTCAATAATGAATTAATTTAGATTTAAATATATTTTAAAAATTAAAATAAATTAAGCTTTGAAACAAAAAATTAATAAAAATTATTTTTTTAAAAAATGCATATTTTAAAATATTTTATTCTTAAAATAAAGTTGAATATAAAATAAATCTTGTTCATAATTTATTATTTCATGCTTAACTTTTAATTTTTTAATTTTTGATAGTTGAGTACTTAAAGAACAAATTTGAATCTAATGAGTCCAAGTAATAGATCACGAGTTTGAATCCTATGCGTTTGAGAATATTAGGTCTGGATTTGAATTTAAATTTGAATTCAAATAAAATGAGTCTGGATCTAAATCTTTCCGAATAGGTACGGGGGAAGAAGACCATAAAAAATCCCTATGACATACCAGTAATGGTAGATGCTAGATGGTAAAGTTACTTGAATTTGATTTTTATTTAGTTATTTCTAAATGGAGTTGTTTAAGGTGCAGAGGATGACTCTAGTGTGACAAACAACACACACCACTCCCAGTCGGTGGCCAGAAGGAGGTGGTAGATCGAGTCCGATTGTTACCAACTACGCGATGGATGTATGGTAATGGCTAAGGAATGAACCGAAGAAGGAATAACTGGTAAGGAAAGGATGTCAAAGGAAAGGAGGCAGAGCGTAGGAAGATAGGTAATTTCAGCTGCCTTTTTCATTCCCCTCTGTTACATCTTTTATAGAAGGTTAGTACATGCCTTTCTTGCATACCATAAAAGTTTCCGCAACTTACTCTCTCTTTGTTGCATCATCTAGTTTGTTATAACTTCCACGTAGATGTGGGTAGTTTGGTGGACCACTGGCGTGTACGTCATGCTCTGAGCATGTATCGCACATGGTGGTAGTGCAACATTTTCCCCCATGTTCAAATCAACCTTGTCCTCAAGGTCGAAATTAGGGTATGTTTGTGTAAGGTGTTCAACATCTTCCCAAGGTGCTGCTTTAGCTGGCTCATCCTACCACATCACTAAATATTGTTAGCGGGACTTCCCCTACACCAAGAGCTGGCGACGTCCAACAATGGTATTGGATAGTAAAATGGGTCGCCCACCACTGAATTGCTTAGGTAGAGAGACTGTAGTGTTTGGTGGCTTTCCCATGTGTTTCTTTAGAAGAGAAACATGGAACACATCATGTATGTGTGCGTCGTTCGGCAGTTGTAGTTTGTAAGCAACGGTGCCAATGCGTTGGAGCACTTTGTAAGGACCATAGTAAAGTTTGGAGAGTTTGGGAGAGGTACACCGGGCCACTGAGTTCTGTCTATACGGCCGTAACACTAGATAAATCCATTATTATATTTGAAACTCAATGTTAGTATGATATTGGTTCACTTATTGTTGCACCTGTTGTTGAGCTTTCATGATGTTATGGGTGAGGTCTTGAATGAGCTGTGTTCGACGTAGTAGAGTGTCCTCAATCGAGGCTAGCTTTGAGGTGACAAGGTCATAGTCTAGTAAAGTCGGGGGAGGATAGCCATAGGTGGCTTCAAAAGGAGTGACCTTGATGCTTGAGTGGTAGGAGGTGTTGTAATGTAACTCCGCCCAAGGGAGATAGTCCAACCAATTTTTTTGAGTGTCTGAAACGAAGCACCGCAAGTATTCTTCTAGGTAATGATTCACTCGTTCGGTTTGGCCATCCGTTTACGGGTGATACGAGCTGCTAGTCGCTAGATTTATCCCTTGTGTCTTCATGAGCTCCCGTCAGAATTAACTAGTAAATAGTGGGTCGCGGTCTGAGACAGTTGACTGAGGGAAGTTGTGTAGTCGTAACATAACTTTTGATGAATTCTGGACGCAAACTCCGTAGTATAAGAAGGTGGTAAGGCGATGAAGTGAGCACCTTTAGTAAGCCGGTTGACAATAACAAGAATAACATTTTTGCAGTGGAATGGAGGTAAATGGGTGATGAAATTGATGGAGATTTCACGCCAAACCTGCTTCGGGATGATAAGTGGCTGCAATAATCCCTGAGATGCCTTATTGAGGGACTTGGCTTGTTGGCAGGTTAGGCATTCGTTAATGAATTTCTTCACATCGTGGCAGATTCTTTCCCAATAAAATACAGCAGATAGGCAAGCCAAAGTGCGTTAAATCCTAGCATGGCCTTCCAAGGGGGGTCCATAGTACTCGTGCGACAACAAGGTGCGTATGAGTGAATCCTTGGGGACTAGAAACTTGTCATGATAGAGGATGAGACCATCCCGCAGAGTATATGCGGTATTAGTGGTTGTCTGCTCACGAATGTTTATGCATAGTGTTTTCCCATCTGTTGTGTCAGCCCAATAATGTCGCAAAGCTTGTAAAATGCCCAAGACCGGCCCGGAGCAACCTTGGATGTCTTGATAGTCACCTTCATTTATTCGGGATAATGCATCAGCGGGCTTATTGTCCCTGCCAGGGTGATACAAAACCTCGAAATCATATCCCATCAACTTTGTTATCCATTTTTGTTGTTCCAGTGTATGAATTATTTGGATGAGGAAAGCTTTAAGGGGTTGATGATCTGTATGTATGAGGAAGCGGTTCCCCAATAAGTATTGTCGCCATTTATGTACGGCAATCACGATTGCATAAAGCTCTCTGTTGTAAATTGATAACTGCCGGAGTGTTGGCGTTAGTTGCTTACTGAAGAATGCTATAAATTTTTCATCTTGAGACAACAAGTGCCTATACCGATCCCAGATGCATCCATCTAAATATGGAATTCTTTAGAGAAATCAGGAAGTGCCAATACGGGTTGGTGGTTAAGGCTGCCTTAAGGGAGTGGAAGGCCTTTGAAGTTGCCTCTATCCAAACAAAGGCCTCCTTTCTGAGGAGCTGTGTCAATGGTGCCGTGATATCCGCATAGTGGGCAACAAAGCGGCGATAGTACCCGGAAAGATCTAAGAATCCATAAAGTTATTTGACAGTCTTTAGAGTTGCCCAGGTGCGAACGGTTTTAATTTTTGTTGGCACTTCGACATCGGCAGAGGAAATGATATGACCGAGATAGGTGATAGAGGACCTGGCTAACTCACATTTGGATGCTTTACAAAAAAATGAATTAGTGAGTAGGAGTTGGAGTACCTCTCTTAAAGTATGCATGTGAGAAGTCCATCCGGAGCTATATATGAGGATATCGTCAAAGAAAACAAGGACCCCTCGGCGTAGTAATGGTCGGAACAAATTGTTCATCTCCGAATGGAAGCTCGTTGGAGCATTGGTCATGACGACAAACTCATAATGCCCATTATGAGTTCGAAAGATGGTTTCATAAATGTCTTCTGGATGGACGCGAAGTTGATGATATCAGGCTCGTAAATCCCGTTAACTGAATATTGTGGCTCGTAAATCCAAATGTTACCAACTACGTGGCGGATGTACGGTAATGGCTCAGGAAAGGACTGAAGAAAGAATGACTGGTAAGGAAAGGATGTCAGAGGAAAGGAAGAGGCAGAGAGTAGGAAGATAGGTAATTTCAGCTTGCCTTTTTCATTCCCCTCTGTTACATCTTTTATAGAAAGTTAGTGCATGCCTTTATTACATATCGTAACAGATTCCGCAATTTACTCTCTCTTTCTTGCATCATCTAGTTTGTTATAGCTACCATGTAGATGTGGGTAGTTTGGTGGACCACTGATGTGTACGTCGTGCTCTCTCAGCATGTATCGCATATGGTGGTGGTGCAACACCAATCCTGATAATCACCTCATCAGCTAACTCTCTCTTGATACCTCATTCATTCATTTTTTTTTTTGGCCAATGGAAATTAGTTTGTGTATTTTTCTTTTGGAGTAGCATACTGTTATTGATGATACCTCCATCATTGTGAGATTAGGAGGCTGGAAATTTTGATAGAGTTCAATCCCGGTAATTTTTTCTATTTAAATTTTGTTAAATTTTTGTCTCATTTATCATTTTGCCTTACTATTCATTGATTATAAATGTTTTTACAATTTTTCTAACTTGTCTGACATGTGACTAGTCAAATTATCAAACGACTAATTTCAAATCTTGCTCTTCTTTTTTTTCGCTTCATAGGTTCTCTGTGGCTAGAGAGTCATTCTGCATCCATGCAAACACTCAGTTTTGTAATTGTCCCTAAAATGTGTAGCGTAATTATATATACATTTCAAGTGAAGAAACTTTGTTCATTGATAAAAAAAAGGAGATTCACTACCAGATTTTAAATTTTTTGCGGATCATATTTGTACCGAAAAAGGTCCGAGAAAGATCCGAAAAAGTACATTTTTCGGGTCTAAAATTGACACACGAAAACTGTCCGCAAATAAGCCCGAAAAATAAATTTTCGGTCTGTTATCGGATTTGTTTCGGGTCTCCGGGGGAGGGATTAAAATACCATAAAATAGAGGGTCATTTGAGGGCCCTTTGCGGACTCTTTTCGGACTCAAAATTTTCGGACTATTTGAGGAGTGTTAGGGGACCAATTTGAGGGACACGGGTCTTTTTCGGGCTCCCAAACACAAACATTTGAGGGGATTTTTCGTACCAATGGAGGAGTGTTAGGGGACCATTTATTTGCAAAACCAATACTAACCGATAAAGAACCGAAAATGGTCTGAAAACAAACCGAGATAAATAAAAATTATTTATTAGTAAAACCAATACTAGCCGAAAAGGAACCGAAAATGTTCCGAAGATTAAAAATTAAAAAATTAATCAATATATAATAACCCGATATAAATCTGGTAGTAACCCGAAAAAAATTCGAAGTCTTTCCCCCGACATTAGCCCGCGACTGGTCCGAAAATTAAAAACATACAAATTCCCAAAACTGATCCGAAAATATTCCTGCAATGATCCGAAAATTTACGTTAACCCGTTACACGTCCTAAAAGCATCCGAAATTTTGTTTCGGGTTATTAAACATTCGAAATCGGTTGTCCGCAAAACATATGAATTCTGGTAGTGATTATTATGTCATAATTTTGTACTTTACCACACTTTTAGCCGAAAGTTAACTAACATAATTTACTCAAATCTAAACACACAAGTTGGATCACATGGTGAAAGGGCACCCCTTCAATGATCACCAAACGACCCCTTCAACCGTCAGCACCTCACTTATTCCTTAAAGCAACAACAAAGTGCACAAACCCAAATAAACAATGATCTTTGTTAAATAAATAAATATATAAATGATTAATCTCATAGTAGATTATTCAAAAGAAATAGTCTTACAATTGGCTCATAATTATTTATTCAATTCGAACCTAATTCAAATCCCGCCAAACACTAATGAATGTGTCAAAAATATGGACCACACGGCATGCAGCCGAAACAATATCTTATAGAAGCTTCTGTGCGACTATTTATAGAGATGGAACTTCAACTTCTTCTTCAACCAACAACAGCTGCCAATGGATGCGAGAAGCAGGAGAAGTTGTCGCTCCGCCCGCTACACCGCCACGATACGGTTAGGCCGAGGGTGTGAAACTGACAGCAGGACGAGGATGTCCTGCTGGTCAAGGTTGTGGGCGAGGTTGGTCGGAAAGGAAAGGCTGCCTAGGAGGGGATCCATGTTATTCAAATCTGGCTCGGTTCACGCGCAGCCTAGCTACGATGAGTACTCGTATTCGCTGAATTTTGACGAAGGACGACCGGTGGCCGATGATCATGACTGCTTGTCCAGGTCCTTCTCGGCTCGGTTTTCTGATTCATCGAGAACCATCGTTTGGTCTTGTAAAAGCCATGTGCAAAATTCTTTGAAATTTCTTTAATCAATGAAGACTTTTTGGTTTCATGGTTATATGAGTTACGAGATAAGGGTGTATCTGGGTTTGAGAAAATTTGTGCCAAAAGAGAATTTGTGAAATAAATGAGAAAGATCATTTAATTTGTGAGACAATGAAACATGAATTTTTTTGGGAAAATAAGATGGAAAATAGAAAGAAATTTTTTTTTTATTTAGAGAATATTTTATTATTTTCTTAAAATTTTCCATCTTAAATATTTTCGTTACCAAATACGCTTAAATTGTTACTCTAGGAGTTTCTTGATCAATCACGATGAAGTAATGTGAAAATCCTAAAATAGTTATTGAGACTAATCAAAAGACTTTGACAAGTGTTACACTATCCATGTCCGAGATCCATAAAATTGTCAAGTAACAAGTCATGTTCACCTTATGTCTTAAAACAAGAAAGAAAGAAATGAGCAAAGCCTGTATAAGAGAGTCATATGAGGTTTTGTATTCTCACATATCTTATAAAATTCTAAACTAGCAAGCTCCTCTTAATATGAGTTTGCGTCCTAAGTTCTAATTGATATCCCACTAACGTAGAGCGAAATCATGATTTGTATATCTCTATGTATACCGGATAGGTGAAGGATAAACAATATTTTGTCATGGCTAATAGGCATTCTTGTCCAATGTTCATAATATTGACATTATTGCCATTGATTATTCTTGAGATTAGTGGATGCATGAGAAGACATGTGCATAGCGAAAAGCTAAATAAGGTTGATACTAGTATATTTGGTTTTATCATATTTATTTATTGGATATAAGTTGATGCACCACCTTTTTTTTTGTCTAAAGTTGAACTCAACATTTTGGGCTTAAATGTGCTCCTAACATCCATTCAATTCATGAATTCATTGCTCAAACGAGCCCCTCGCTACTCCTCACCCCAAGCCCGCAGTGCCCTACGAGAAGTTTATCGAGTTTCACTGTTAGAGGCCCACGGTGGCTGGTAATGTAGAGTTTAACTTATAAGATAAAAAATGACGACTGATTGTTATCTAAATTTATGGTTGAGTTTTCTATGTGCGTCGAGTTAAAAATTATTTACTGTTTAAATGTTGATCATGAGTAACTAAAAGTCTATATTTTTGAGATGATGTGTTTGTTGTGTGTAATTGTGAGTTTGAACCTTATAAGAGATTGATATCATAATCACATGGAATAACATGTCCGGCTTAGAAACAAAGACGTTGAGATCTTCTTAATCAAACACCTAAATGTAACCAGATTTCTAGCCCGAGTTTCATAACATACTCAAACGTTGACTTGGGCACACCATTCACCGCCATTTTTTTTCTTCTAAAGTTACACTTTTTCTTTCCACCCTTTGTGGACATCTGACATCATCAAGTCAGACATTCAACACATGGGCATCTTACATTATTCAAGCAAGATATATATTTTAGTTATAATTTCTTTTAATTTTAAAACATTTTTTTCATTTTGAAAGCTAAAACAATTAAGTTTTTTATCTATTTAAAACATCCAGAAAATGGCTAGAAAAATCAACGGTTGCAAAATGGTTGTAATGTAACCACAAAATTGTTGGCCAAAAAAGCTTAACTGCAAACTAACGGCAAAATTACGAAAAATATGGCCGGTCAAACTAGCTGGAAAGAGTTCAAATGCATCCAAAAAATCTAAATTTAAAGTTGCCACAAATCTGTTAGAAAAACTTATCTACACGCACTTTCTGTTCATGATTTTTTATCCGAAAACCACCAAAAATTCTCTTCTGATAGATTTTCAGCCAGATCATTGTCTGAAAACATAATGTTTTTTTAGTAATAAGTAGGTCCACCAATGGACTAACTCTATAAGGTTTCCAAGTATGTCTTTCCTTAGTTTTGAATTTCTGGGTCGGCTCATATTAGATTTTATCCTCATTGTGACTCAAAAGCACAGACTTGAAGTCATGGTTCAACAATCCAATATAAGTCAACTCTTCTTCTCCTCACTAGCTGATGTGGGTATTTCACCAAGTGATTATTCAACAATCTCCCCCTCACTTGGGGAATGTCACATGCTCCCCCTCAATCAATACTTCGCTATGCCCCTCCTTGTGGTATGCATCCTCTTCGTAGGTGCGTCCTTTGCATCTCCCCCTATTCTCTCGGGATCCAACCTATGGCTCAGTCATCTTGCAACTCTCTCTGGCTCAGCCAGCTCACTCGCATATTTATGAGCCACTCTCACTGCCTTGCAACGTTCTTCATACTTGGGGTGCCTTCACCCATGTTCTTGGCCTTCAACACATGTTCACTACTCCTGGATTGAACCGTCGACTCTGATATCATATTGAATTTTTGAGTCAGATCATATTAGATTATATCCCCACTGTGACTCAAAAGCCCAGATTTGTAAGTCATAGTTCAACAATCCAATATAAGTCACTTCTTCTTCTCCTCACTAGTTGATGTGAAATATTTCACCAAGTGATTACTCAACACCTAGCTTCCTAAATATCCCCTCGCCCTTGACTATAAAGTGTGTTTCGTTTATGGAAAAATAGGAGACAAGTTCTTCAATCCCACTTTAACCTAAATCATCTCAATAAAATTCAACCAAAAATTAGTGGTGTAAAGGATTTAGGTTGGGTTAGATGGTTGGTCTTTGGTATATTGGTTAGGAAAATTTAATTTGGTTCAGCCCAAATCTAACAACACCCAAAATCGACCTAACCTAACATATTCTCAGGTTTCCGCTCGATCGAAAGTCCAACGAATCCCCAGCGTCGCAATCGCAAATCGCACCAGCTACTCTTCGCTCCCCAATGACTCTTCCCTCTCCGGGTCTTTGATCGGTTGCAACGACGGCGTCTTTTAACCCTATGTGTTCTCGATTAACTGAAACTGCGTCAGCCTCTCTCCACTCCCATGGTTTTTGATTGACGATTGTTGTGGATTTGTGGTTGATTACTTGACGTTCTCTTCTTTTCATCACTTAGAACATAGGTCCAATTTTGAGGCTGGGTACGGTAATCCGATCAGCTTCCCTGAGATAAAATTTCTATATATTTTTTATTTTGTAGGATTGTGAAGATGGTGCAGGTGTTCTGTTATGTTGCTGAAATCTAATTTTTTTTTCAGTTCAAAATTTTGATCATGCTTCCTGTGTTTGATGCGTGAAACTAGTAAGAAATTGGTTGTCCGAAGTCTGATTATGCTTCTTAATTCTTATGAGCTTATGGCTGCTCAGTGGGTGTGTTTTCTTTCTGTTGTTTTTGGTTCCAATTGTGGCGAGTGTGAGCTTTATGTGTTGTTTATAATAGGCTATTTTTGATGCAGCTGGTGAGTATGAAAAATATAGAAGTATTCAATCTTATTGGAGCAATTACGATACAAGTAACAAGTCACAGAAAGCCTCGACATCCTCTACACCAATCATTGATCAAGAAATTGGGGACATTAATCATGACGGTGAAGATCGAGACAATGCATCTAACATTCAAAGTGCTTATGAGGTTGAAGTTGTTCCACATGATCCGGGATTAAGGGTGCCTATCTCATCTTATCCTTTACAATATCAAGATGAAATTCGAAGAAAATTCGTTGCTTTAGGACTATGTCAATCTCGTTCTCATACTGTTCCCCAAAAAGATCATGGAAGAGGTAAGCGTCGCTTTTCTATCAAGTGGTTTGATAAATATGATTGGCTTGAATATAGTAATGAGAAGGATGCAACCTTTTGTTTTGTTTGCTATTTGTTCAAGGACATAACAAGTAATGTTGGTGGTGATGCTTTTGTGAATAAGGGATTTGATCGTTGGCATAGATGATCAGAGACATATGTTAAACACATTGGGGGTATTGGTAGTGCTCGCCATCAAGCTAAGGAGAAGTATGAGTTGTTTAAAAATCAGAAAACATCAATTATGGAATCTTTGAACAAGCAATCTAGTGAAGTAGCAGGACTTTACAGATCTAGATTGTTATATTCATTGAAATGTTTGAGATTTCTTCTATGCCAAGGATTGGTTTTTTGTGGGCATGATGAAAGTGATAGTTCAGAAAATAAGGGTAATTCTAGTGAACTTTTGGCATGGCTCGCTGAAATTAGTGATGATGTGGAGAAGGTTGTTTTCAAAAATGCTCCTGGTAATAATCAAATGACGAGTGGAGGAATCCAAAAGGAACTTATAAACTCTTGTGCCAAATAAACAACAAAACTCATCATTGAGGAGATAAAGGATGATTTGTTTTGGGATACTAGTGGATGAATCGAGTGATGCTTCATGGAAGGAACAATTGGCTCTTTGCTTGCGCTACATTGATCAGAAGCGAGGATTAAATGGACAATTTTTGGGTATTGTTCATGTTGAGGACACCACTGCTGTGTCTCTTAAAAGTGCCATACAATCTTTACTTATGGAGCATTCGTTGAGCATGTCCAAAATTCGGGGACAAGGTTATGATGGAGCAAGTAATATGAAAGGTGAGATACATGGACTAAAAACACTTATTATGAATGATACTCCATCTTCTTATTACATTCACTGTTTTGCTCATCAGTTGCAATTAACCCTCGTTGTTGTTGCGAAAGATAATTGTGATTGTACATGGTTATTTGAGCAATAATTTAGTTATTTGTTGAGTGTGATCGGAGTGTCTGGCAAGCGTAAGGAGATGATTAGAATGATCCAAGCTCAAAAGGTCGTAGAAGCTTTAAACTTAATTGAAAGTAGAAAAGGATTAAATCAAGAGCTTAGTTTATCGAGACCAGGTGATACACATTGGGGATCTCATTATAAGACCATTCTGAATGTTATAAGTCTACATCCTACAATCACTGAAGTTCTTGTTACAATTGCAAAAAGTGCATCCAATAAGGAGGATCGTGTCAAAGCTCAACTTGTGCTGTATCCATTTGAATCATTTGATTTTGTTTTTATGGCACATTTGATGCTCTACATTTTTGGGTATACAGATCAGTTGAGCAATGCTTAACAGAAGAAAGATCAAGACATTATCAAAGCCATGATTCTTGTTTCACCGACGAAGGAGCAACTACAAAGTTTGAGAAATAATGGTTGGGAAAACTTTCTTAACAGGGTGATTTCATTTTGCAAGAACCATGAAATTGAAGTTCCTGATATGAATGATTACTATGTTCCTCATGGAAGACCGAAGCGATTCTTCAAGAAAGTAAAAAAATACACCAATTTCGAGTTGAGATGTTTCTAAGTGTTATTGATTTGCATATTTAAGAGCTTAACAATCAGTTTGATAAGGTAAATATGGAATTACTTATTTGCATGGCTCCTTTGAATCCCGCTAACTCTTTTGCTGCTTTTGACAAGAAAAGATTCTTAGACTTGCTGAATTGTATCCCCATGATTTTACTAAGTTTGATCTCCTGGAACTTGAGTTTCAACTTCAAATATATATAGTTGATGTCATAAATGATGCCAGATTTTAGTAAGTGAAGGATCTTGATGGCTTATCTTGCATGCTTGTTGAAATGAATAAGCACAAGACATACAATTTTGTACCTGCTTCTGAAGCTAGTATTGATTCTTCCGGTGGCAACAACAAGTGTGGAAAGGGTATTTTCAGCTATGAGTTTTGTGAAGAGCAGGTTAAGAAATAGTATGAGTGATCAACTATTAAATGATAGTTTGGTCACATTCATTGAAAAAGACATATTTTTACAGGTTAGTGATGAAATTGTATTGCATCGTTTATGAAAACTCGACGGATTAATTTTTAGGACTTTGTATTAAACTTTCCAAAATCTCAAACATTTCGGAGAGTTAAAATGTATTTCGATTCAAGGATCATGTGTAATTCTGTTTACAAAATTTACATATATAATTTTTGTACCCTCGAATATAAAATTCTGGAACTGCCACTGAATTTAGTGACATTTTCCTAGACAATGCTTACCAAACAGTAGAATCATTGGGTATTATAGTGTCCAGACTTCAGATACTAAGGTTTCTGAGAAGATTCCCAAAATTTGAAGCTACTAAGTGGTTCGCTGTTGAATTCATGAAAATGTTATTTGCAGGGCCGGTCCGGAGAATTTGGAGGCCTGGTGCGAAACCAAATTTTGAGGCCTCTAATGACCCAAAACACGTAGAAAAAATGGTGAATACATTTAATTATGAAGTTTACAATACATTTAGTTATTACTGAAATGAAGCTTTGATGATTAAATAGGATATAAATATAATATTGTAGGTTGAAGTTCTCAACTCTCTTTTATTATTGAGCCACTATTCCTATTGAACAGAAAAAATTCAAGGAATTGAAGAAAAATGAATAGAAACCCAGAAGATCTAGGCACATGTGAAACATACAAAGTTTTTAATCATGATATGATGTCTTAATTAAGAATAAATGCTTCATAAAGAACGTGACAAAAATAAGTTTTGGGTCATTCGAGGCCTCACCTTTTTATGAAATGACATAATTCGTAGTTCAAATTTGTAATTGTATTATTAATAATCCACAAAAACTGTTGATCGAATGCATGTTAGGAATTTTTTCTTAAAATTATATTGATGTGTGAAACTAATTGTAAGGATGAAATTACCTATTTTTATGTAAATATAATCAAGTTTTTATTGAATCAAAGGAATAATTTTTCAAGTAATCATTTTCTTTAAAATTCTTACACGCATTGTATGAGTGATTCTTAAATGGACTGTATATATCACAGTGAACAGTATAGTTATCACGTCGTTAGGGCGAGTTGCGGCGCTAGACAACCGCCAGGACGACTAGTCGTTATGGCGGAAGACTAGTCGTCCTACGACGTTAAGTCGTTCTTCATAAAGATTTAGCATATGTATTGTTAGTTTTAATAATTTAAAACAAAAAAAATATAATTTAGTTATTTAAACTCAATTAACATAATATTTTTAAAACAATAAGGGTCAAATTGTATTAATTTGGAACTGGTTTGTAATATTAAGTAGTTAAGGTCAATCATTACAATATTCTATAAAATTTTCGTTTAAATTATATGTTTTAATACTTTAAGGGCCTAAGTGTAATAAAAAAAATTTCTCCTTCTCCCCCAACGAGCAAACCCTACTTCCGCCGCCATAGTTTTCCAACATCTCCAGCTCGGAGAACATTTTCTCCAATTTCAGCATCCCAATTGATTTCGGAACTCTCTGCAGTGGCGTTCAATGAGCTGGGGGTCTGGGGCTTTGCCACGTTAATGGTGTCATCGATTTGGAGGCCTCCCTAATTTGGAGGCCCGGTGCGGCTGCACCGCATGCACTGCCCCAGAGCCGGCCCTGGTTATTTGGTGTATTGAATAGCTTGACCATGTTTTTTTTTTAATTAAATGTAAATTACAATGTACACATCCGACCATTAAAAATTTCAAACTCTGATCATGGGGATTGTCAGGATTCACCCCTCACCCTCTTTACCACCAAGCCACACCCCTAATGTCAACTTGACCATGGCTCCCCAGTCTTTTAAACAATAGCTAGAATGTAAATTTCAAGAGTTATAACACATAAATAATAACTCATGAGATAGAATACAATAATATGATAATTCATGAACAAATTTTGCAACAAAAAGAAGTTTATGGATTACTCCTATTTTGATTGATGATTCATCAGATAATTTTAAACTTTTCCTAAATTAAAATGAAGATAAGATTATAAAATCAAAATTGGCTAAAATGCATTGAATGTGAAATATTTCACACTCACCACCAAGTTGTCAACCTCGAAAGATTCTACTCTAATTGGAATGCAAATTTTCATATTCAAATATGTAAACATTTCACATTGGATTTCAATTTCACATCCCTTTGTGAATCATCTTAGGTTATTAATGCATTCAATTCTCAAACCATATCCCCATCACCATCAAGTTAAGAAGGTCAATATTTCTTAATTAAAAACTCTGATTTGATACCTGAATTGGCATGGATAATTATAGGATCATTAATCACCATTATCCACTCTCTTTTCTTTTGTGTCGATTTAGGAAAAATAAAAGGTAAGGAAAATAAGAGTGAAAATGAATTTTCCATTAATTTTTGCTCATTTTTCCTTTGTTTGGTAAAAACTCACCGGAAAAGAGTCTTCTCATTTTTCATCCAATTTTCATTCCGTCAAATTTCTATAAACCAAGCAAACCCAAGTTGATACCTATATATCTCGATCAGGTTGAAGTCCATGCATTATCCATTTACTCAATATTTACATTTCAACAGTAGCATTAATCATCTCTGGATAATATTTTTGAATCTATTTATAATTATTTTTTTGTATATAATAAAGGATGCCAAATTCTAAACTGAACAGTCCATAACTGTTAGAAAACAACTGAGGATGACAAATCAGTTTCAATTGTATATATCCATGAGAAAGCTTTTTTTGAAACTTTTCTATAAATAATCGGCACAAATCCACCACTCCTTCAGACAAACTCCACCCAACTCATTTCCCTCCTCTCCTCTCATATCTTCTCTAGCATCTCAGACATGTCTGACGGGCGCGTGCCTGTCAACTTCGGCGATCCCAGAAAATATTCCAAGGTTCTCAAATCTGATGTGAAGGAGGCTCTCTTCCCCGATGACCCTTTTCGCCAGTTTCGCCACCCGTCAAAGCTCCAACGGTTCAAGAATGGCCTATGCTATTTTGTGCCCATGGTGGAATGGCTTCCAAACTACACCCTCAGCCTGTTCAAGTTTGATCTTCTATCTGGTATCACCATTGCCAGCCTTGCCATCCCTCAGGGCATCAGTTACGCTAAACTTGCCAACATTCCACCCATTATCGGACTTTGTAAGCTTCTTTCTTTCTTTTTTCTATCACAGTTATCATTTGCGTAACGTCTGAACGTAATCGTGATGCTTTCGAATGAGATTTTACATTTTCATGCATGAGTTTGATCTTGTCGAGAATTTTCGAATTTAATATAGTTTTCTCAAATCAGTGTATTATACGGAGTATTTCTCAACATTAATTTCTAGTTGAATATAAGATTCTAGGCATCCGTAGAAAAAAAAGTAATAATGAAAATTGATACTATCAAGAAGGATTTTACATACTAGAGTAGAGAATCTTGGTGATCTTTTCAAAGAAAATGTGAACTAGGATAAAAAGAGAAGGTTGCATTTAAGTTGAGGGAATTTAGGCTTTGTTCCCGAGTTTTGAGTGAGTAGAAATGGAAGGATTTGGAAGGAGAAGAAAAGAAAAAGAAGCATTTGAGGGTGGTGAGAAAAAAATAGGCGATTTTGAAGGATAAGAATAAAAAAGAGCAAAATTACTTAAATAATCTTACATTTAAAATAAAAATGAAAAAAAATTAAAAGGATAAAAGGGTCTAGAGGTAATTTGGTGGGGAATCCCTCCCTTTCCCCCTAAATCCACCCAAATCGGGTGAAAAAGGAAAGGGTGTGTTTCACCCCAAAATCCTCTCAAATCTTTCCTTAAAAATAACTGGGGAATAGATCTTTCCTCCTTTCTTCTTCCGTTTCTCTCCATTTTGCCACTCGGGAACAATACCTAATTCTTTAGTGATGATATTATGTAAGTGATTCATAATTGTAATGATAGTAGTTGAGTGTGTGAGTATTTTATTTATATTTATTGTCAGAAAAAAATTCAACCATCCATAATTGGCTAGTCGGGCCTTAAGATCTTAACATTTCTGATGGACTAAAATGTGAAAAGAATCAGGAAACTTTATTTATTGGGTTAAACAAGAGGTCATTTTTGGGTTTCTGTGTTACGTCTGTCTCAAGAAATATCCAAATTTGGTCATTTTTGGTTCATGTCTTTTGTAGTTTGTTTGAGATTTTGATGTGTTCCCAACATGATTAATCAGTGTTTTGCATGGGTTGTAGACTCGAGCTTTATTCCACCACTCATTTACGCTGTTTTCGGGAGCTCGAAGAACATAGCGGTTGGAACAGTCGCAGCTAGCTCCCTGCTCATAGCCCAGAACATTGGAGAAGAAGTGTCAGTGGACAAGAACCCCACTCTTTATCTCAACCTGGTTTTCACTACTGCGTTTATCACCGGTGTTTTCCAGACAGCACTTGGCTTCCTACGGTACATGAAAATTAGCCATATCATTGAAATTAACCAAGTGTTGAGGTACTAATCATTTAACATGTACTGAAGATTTTTCCATGGTTTTCACAGCTTGGGAATTTTGGTTGATTTCCTGTCACACTCGACCATAACGGGGTTCATGTGCGGAACAGCGACGATCATAATCCTGCAACAGCTGAAAGGATTTTTTGGATTAGTACACTTCACGTCGAAAACAGACGTTGTCTCAGTCATCGGCGCCATTATTCATAACTGGAAGGAGGTATTTCTCTGGC
>NQLW01000024.1:6978103-7004583 GCA_002312845.1 Kalanchoe fedtschenkoi | reverse complement strand
CTTTTTCGTAGGATCTTGAGATTTATAAGGGAGGAGGAGGAGTTGACGAAGGGAAATGACATCGAACATATCATACTTGATCTGAGCGGTATTTGATGCGTCGGTTCATTTCCAAAAATCAAAACTAAGTACAAATTTGTTCATGTAATTCTTACACTGTAAATGTCACATTATTGTAGGTGTCACGGCCATTGACATGTCGGGGATCGAGACGTTAGACGAGCTTCGTAAAAGCTTGGGAGTCAATGGCGTCAAGGTACAAACATAAGATCCTGACATTCTTGATCGAAGCCATAGACAAGCTTATGCAAGAAACTAAATGTAAATGCTTACTGTTTCATTGAGTATTTGCAGATAACATTGGTAAATCCAAGAATTGATATCATGGAGAAGATGCTGAGGTCAAAATTTATAGACAAGATCGGGAAGGAGTCAGTATTTTTATCAGTCGAAGAAGCCATAGAAAGCTGCAAATTCTCACTTAACACATCAAAGAGAAAGAGCAATGGTGATCACTCCAATACAAGTGGAGTGTGACAAAGTCACTGTTAGTCACTGACGAGTGTCATGTTATATTTTAGCACGTGTGATAAACTGTATATCAATAATAATACTTTGATTTCATTCACACTTAATGATAAAAATATCAATATGATTTTAATATAAATTTTTTATGATGTTTTTTTAATTGTTTACGTCTAAAGTAAATCTTATTTTCATATGCAATTATAAAAATAATTATAATTGTGATTAAAACTTAGTATAATTTATTGATTTGCTATTTTTTAATAGTTATTGAAATGCTTAATATTTATTCCTAAATATAGATATAATGTGACTTTTATTCCGTTATAGTTGTAAGCCGCAAATTCATGAGTGCTCTCGTCCGAAAACGATATCGTTTTTGCGCCGTTTTTATTAAAACACTTATTCCTATCTCAAATGAGTTGCTATGTTCATCAGATGAGCTGCTATGTTAATTAGATGAGCTGCTATGTTCATTAGATGATATGTTAATCAGATGAGCTGTTATATTCATCAAGGAGCTGTTATGTTCATCAGATGAGCTGTTATGTTTATCAATGAGCTGTTATGTTCATCAATAAGCTTTTATGTTCATCAGATTTGATAATATGTTCATCAGATAAGCTGTTATGTCCATCAGATTTAACAAAAGGTGGAGTGTTTTAATAAAAACGAAGTAAAATGACGTTGTTTCCGATGCTTGTGTATCGTTTAATGCTACTAAATGGGATAGCTTCATTTGGACCTGGATATAAAGGTCCTAACTTTCATGATCTTCGAGGTTTGCTGAGACGTTAAAGAAGTTAGAAATTATGTTTCAAATTTTCGAGATACATGGACGAGGACAAGTTGCACTGTTATGGATGATGGGTGGTCAGACCGGTCTAGAAGAACTCTTACTAATTTCTTGTGTTACTGTCTGAAAGGTGATCTGCTGAAAATTTTTGCATTTGCCTGTATTTTTGCATCTGCTATACTGTTTTGCATCTGTTGCATTTTATTTTACATCCACTGTATTTTTTTGCATTTGTATGTATGTTTTATACTTGCTACACTTTATTTTGCATCAGTTGGATTTTTTTTACATTTCTTAGACTGTTTTGCATCTATTGGTTTTATTTTGCATCTACTAAACTCTTTTGCATCTTTTAAGTTGTTTTGCATCTACAGTATTTTATTTTGAAGCTTCAAGATTTTGTTGCATCTGCTATACTGTTTTGCTCTGCTGCATTTTATTTTGCATATGTTGGATTTTTTCACATTTGCGTGTATGTTTTATACCTGCCACACTTTATTTTGCATCAGCTGAATTTTTTTGCATTTCTTGGACTGTTTTGCATTTGTTGGTTTTATTTTGAAGCTGCTGGATTTTTTTGCATTTGCTATACTGTTTTGCCCTGCTCATTTTATTTTGCATCCGCTGGATTTTTTGCATTTGCGCGTATGTTTTGTACCTGCTACACTTTATTTTGCATCTATTAGATTTTTTTGCATTTCATGAACTATTTTGCATCTGTTGGTTTTATTTTGCATCAACTGAACTGTTTTGCATCTGCAACATCTTATTTTGAAGCTGCTGGATTTTCTTGCATCTGCTATACTGTTTTGCTCTGCTGCATTTTATTTTGCATCGGTAGGATTTTTTTTCATTTGCGTGTATGTTTTGTACCTGTTACACTTCATTTTGCATTTGTTGGATTTTTTACATTTTTAGGATTGTTTTGCTCTGCTGCATTTTATTTTGTATCTACTGAACTATTTTGCATATGAAGATTTGTCTGCTTTTTTTACATCTGCCTCCGTTTTGCATTTCATGCGTTTTAACATTTGGTTTATTGTTCTGAAGGTGCTGTGTTCTTGAAATCTATGTATCAGATGTTTCAAAACTGCTGACTTTATCACTTATTTAAGAAAGTTATTTTATTTGTTGGACTTGAAATTGTGTTTCATATGGTGACTGATAATGTAGCAAACTATGTGGCTGTCGGAGATTATTGGAGCAAGAGTTTTCTTCGATGTTTTGGTCTCTTTGTGCCGCTCATTGCTTGAGCTTGATATTACAAGATATAGAGAAGATGGATGAAGTATCTTTTGTTGTAGATCATGCATCAAAGGTTACCAAATATGTTTACAACCACTGCTATTCTTTGCATTTGATGCGCAAATACACAAATGGCAAAGAAATTCTTCATCCAGCTCCTACACGTTCCGCCTCGAATTTTCTTGCTTTACAAAGTACTTTAACTCACAAGGATGAGTTGTAAGAAATCGCGACTTCCAAGGATTGAAAGTTCACAGCTTATGCTAAAGAAAGTAAAGGTAAAAAATTTGTTGAAAATGTTATGGATTCACACTTTTGGAAGGAATGCTTGAATGTCGTGAACCTTACCGAACCTTGTTCGAGTATTACGAATTATGGACAGTGATGAGAGGCCGGCAATGGGCTACTTATTTGATGACATTCATGTTGATACAGAAGAAATATTAGTTAGATTCCAAAGAAGAAAATTGATGACAGATCGATACACGAACATCATTACAACACGTTGGGACACACAACTGAAAAAGAATATCCATGCTATAGGATTTTGGTTGAATCCAAGTAAACAATATGATGCACTTGTGATGAATCAGCATTTATGTACTATTTCTCTTGTATTAGACATTATTTGAGAAATTTAAGAAGTGAAAACAATTAGAATTAATTTAAGTTTGATAGAATTAGATTTTGATTAAGATTTGATATTTGATTGGATTAGATTTTAATTATAATAATAAGTATTATTAAAATAAAATAAAAGGTAGAGAACGTTAGGACTTTCAGGCAAATCGCACTAAAAAAATAAATAGAAAAAAAATGATAAAAAAATAATATATCTTATCAAATTTAAATTACAATAATATTGATATATTTATTAATAAATGCATATAGAAACAAAATGTGACTATTGATATCGTGCTAAAAATGTACCATGACCCCCTCCCTCTACTAACCAACCTGATCGAACTTAATGGCTAACAGTCAGTCAGTCACACAGTATTTGGATTGGAGTGCTCGTCGTTGCTCTTACTCTTTGATGTGCTAAGCGAGAATTGACAGCTTTCTATGGCTTCTTCGACCGACAGAAATACTGACTCTTTCCCGATCTTGTCTATAAATTTTGACCTCTGCATCTTCTCCATGATATCGATTCTTGGATTCACCAATGTTATCTGCAATTACTCAATCAAGCAACTAGCAGTGTCAACATTTTAATCACTTTTCTTGCATATATAAGCTTATCAGGTGTTTTTCAAGATTTCATGTTTGTACGTACCTTGACGCTATTGACTTGCAAGCTTTTGAGAAGCTCCTCTAATGCCCCGATCCCTGACATGTCGATAGCCGTGACACCGCTCAAATCAAGTATGACATGCTCGATGTCATTTCCTGCTGTCACTTCCTGCTCCTCCCTTATAAATCGCAAGATCCTGTGAAAAATAGTAGCCTTTTGAATATCTATCTGCTTTGATTTGATTTGAGTATAAATAAAACTTGGCTTGAATAACTACCTACCTCTCTCTCAAGTAAGTGCAGGTAGCAAAATATATTGGTGAACCCATTTGGATGACCATGATCCCCGGAATGGTGACTGTGTCAGGGTATTGCTCCACATCGCGATGCAAGTTTGAATTCGGTATGGCACCGAGTTTGCAGCTAGTTGGCCTTGCGACGTACAACAGCGCTCTTACCACGGCCAAGCCAACCTACAAGCACACAAACATCACAAGAGTTAGAGAGAGAAAATTTCACGTATATATCCCTATGTGACGTTTTGTTTATATACTTACCGACATCATAAGGCCATAGTCCATGCTGACGAAGATCACACCAAAAAATGCGGCTAGGAAAATAATGAAGTCACCTTTATCAACTTTGAAAAGGTGATGCACCTCCTCGTACCTCAGAAGTCCCATCATGGCCGATGTGATGATGGCGGAGAGAGATACAAGGGGAGTGTAGCTGAAGATTGGCGCCAGGAATAAGAGAGTCAGCATCAAGCAAATCGCCTGGACTACGTTCGACATTTGTGTTTTACATCCGGCATTAAAGTTTACTGCAGTTTTTGAAAATGGGCCTGCAGAAGATGGTGAATTCCAGTCAGTCAGACAACCATACATAACTTATTTAACCATCAGGATTTTGGTTTGGTGTGCTGATGGTTCAGAATTTGAGGTTATGCCCGAACTAAATTCTCACTTCAGACTCAGAATCTCCTCGATGATCAGATCATATGCATGTTTTAAATAATAAAATAAAAAGAGAAAATGGGATATGAGGTGACACTTCATATCCTTAGGTAAAGGATTGGATCAAATTACATGGTTTTGCTAGTTTTCTTTTTTCATTTTAGAGATTTTAGGATTCTAGCATGCTAGAATATTAGGATGATAGGGTTTTAGAGTTTTAGAATTTTCAAATTTTAGGGTTTTGTGGGTTTTGGGTTTTTTAGAGGTTTCATACTAGTCTTAAGGTTTAGAATTTTTGGATTTTAGGATTTATGGTTTAGATTTTTTTATTTTTTAGATTTTGTTGTATTTCAAACTATGCTATAAACATCACAGAACCTGAAAATGAAAAAAAAAGAAGCAAAACTATGTTATTTTGTCTGATCCCTCACCTAACTTATATAAGATGTCACCTTATATCCCAAAACCCAAAAAATAATTGCAAGTCATTTAATATATCATACCGGTGGTGAGGTAGCATGAGAAGAAGGAGCCAATTATGTTCATGAAGCCATATGCAATCATCTCTTTGTTTCCATCAATCTGCTGATTCTTCAATATTGCAAAGGTCCTTCCAACTGCAATCCCTTCCTGCCCATTTTGTCACTAAATTAGCACCATCCATGCAAAGCCATGTTGGCTCTGAGATAGAAGTTTTCTTACTGTCAGAGCAATAATTCCGGTGATGATCCCAGCCCTGAGTGTGGCAGGGAGATATTTGGGATCAAAGTTCAAGTTATGTATCGAGATGGGATTCAATCCTTTTTGCAAATGGCCCACCTGCGTAAAATTAAAAGAGGGTCAAATCGTCGAAGTTTTTCGTTTGTACTTATTCGAAAATTGGCTCTACTTACAATCGCAATACCATGCCTTTCTCCTTTAGCAAAATAGGCAATAGCACAGCCAACCAAGACAGTGATGATTGGTGCTATTGCTGAGACCCAAAACAGATTTGGTTTTTTTTGTCTCTGAAAAAAATACTCCATGTCAATTCCAAAAACCCAACCCACAATGTTTCAACCAAATTTTTTTGAAGGGAAAAAGGACTCACAACGTAATGAGCCGCCTGAAGAAAGGCGAGGAAGACCAGCCCGAGTACCGTGCTCTCCCATCTCCACTGATTAATGAAGTTGAATATCTTCGTAAGAATTTGTTTCTACTTTCTGTTCATTGATAAATGTGACAGTAAGCCAGAGAAATACCTCCTTCCAGTTACGAATAATGGCGCCGATGACTGAGACAACGTCTGTTTTAGACGTAAAATGGACATATCCTAGAAAACCTTTCATCTGTTGCAGGATTATGATAGTCGATGTCCCGAACTTGAACCCCGTTATGGTCGAGTGTGACAAGAAATCTACCAAAAGTCCCAAGCTACGATACCATCCAAAAATCATCAGTGCACAACACAGATGTTGGATTATTACTCATAACACATCGTATTATAATTCAACATGTGTAATCATGTACCGTAGGATACCAAGGGCAGCCTGAAAAACGCCGGTAATAAATGCGGTGGTGAAAACCAGATTGAGAAAAAGGGTGGGGTTCTGTTCCAGTGGCACTTTTTCTTCAATGGTCTGGGCTATTAGTAACGAACAAGCCGCGAGTGTTCCCACAGCTAAGTTCTTTGAGCTCCCAAAAATCGCATAAACCAGTGGTGGAATGAAGCTTGAATCTGCAATCCATGCAAAACACTAGTTAAAGACTTACTACATGAACCAAAACTGGCCAAACTTGGACAAACCCAAGTTGAAAGAAATAAGCCACAAAGTATCAATACTAGAGAATAAAATGCAACCTTCTCCTTTTTATACAAGATCACATTTTGTAAGAAAATATAAACAGACTTTATAGCCTGTAAAATCTATCTTGAATTCTTGATACTATAAAATTTCATTCTTGTTACAGATGCATAGAATTTTATATTGAACTAAACATGGTTCAACCCTGCAAAAAAGAGTTTCTTGATTATTTTTTTCCCACATTTTAGTCCATCAGAAATGATAAGAGATCAAGGCTACCAACCCATTGTGGATCATTGAATCAGCTACACAATATCAACACTAAAAGAATTAAATTCGCTGAAAGCCTGTTAGATAAAATGATCAAATATTTGATTGAAAAATCAAAATTTTTAAGTTCAAATAAGCATTTGGTACACCTTTGTGAGCGTCCTTTTATTAGGTTTACATGAGCCCTCGTCCTAGCTTTGTGAGCCCTTTGCAGCTTCACTAATATTTTTTTAAAAAAAATTAAATTAAATTCACTCTACTTCAACCTTCCCTTTTCATCCAAGCTCACATTTTCAATTCAAAATAACCAGACTCGTAGTGTTTAAAATCATCATTGATAGTATAAGTTTTCATTATTTTTTTCACAGATGCATAGAATCTTATTTTCAACTAGAAATGTTGAGAAATTAATGCTTCGTATTAGGAGTGTAAATAAAAATCGATAAACCGATGAATCGAACTGAACCCATACGGTGGGTTCAGTTTAGAATGTTAGTGGTTCGATCACGGTTTCAAATTTTGAAAAAACCAATGACTAATGGTTTGATTTGGTTTTTAATTTTTTTCAAACTGAACTGATCCAAACCGAACAAAATTATGAATTTATATGAAAATTCTCCTATTTAGTAGTTAAATGAGTCAATAAAGTTCATCAAAAAAAATTAACCGAACCGAATCGAACCATGTGATTTGATTCGGTTTGATTTTTTAAAACGAGCGGTTCGGTTTCAAATTTGTCAAACCAATTACCAATGGTTTAGTTTGATTTTTTATTAAAAATCAAACCGAACCGAATCATTACGCCCCCTACTCCGTATAATACACTGATTTTCACTTGCAATATCTTTTGATATCATTTTTATTTTTATTTTTTTTAGTCAGAACACTATATTGAGTTCAAAAATTCTCCACACCAGATTACCCTTATGCATGAAAATGCAAAATCTCATTCCAAAGTATCACGAGTATGTTTAGATATTAAGTGATGAAAAAAAAGAAAGAAAGAAGCTTACAAAGTCCGACAATGGGTGGAATGTTGCCAAGTTTAGCATAACTGATGCCCTGAGGGATGGCAAGGCTGGCAATGGTGATACCAGATAGAAGATCAAACTTGAACAGGCTGAGGGTGTAGTTTGGAAACCATTCGACCATGGGTATAAAATAGCTCAGGCCATTCTTGAATTGTTGGAGCTTTGACGGGTGGCGAAACTGGCGAAAAGGGTCATCGGGGAAGAGAGCCTCCTTCACATCAGATTTAAGAACCTTGGAATAGTTTCTGGGGTCACTGAAGTTGACAGGAACGTGGCCGTCAGACATGTCTGAGATGCTAGCAGCTAGAGAAGAGAGGATCGATAGGAATGAATTGAGTTGGGTGGAGTTTGTTCTGAGAAAGAATGGTGGATTTGTGCCGAGTATTTATAGGAAGTTTTCAAGGAAGGTTTCCCATGGATGAATGAAGTTGATCTGTTATCCTCATTGGTTTACTAAGAGTAAAGGACTCTTCAGTTCGGGATTTGTCACTCACAAATAATTATAAATAGATTTAAAGAGATATCATCGAGAGATGATTAATGTTATTTTTGAAATGTGAAAACTGAGTAAATAGTGGGGGAACGAGTCAGTAGTGATTTGGATTGACCATCAACATTTACTCAATCATCCGAAGTAGCCTATTGAGAAGGATTAGGTCATTGTTGACAATGCATGATCCAATGTAGATGGAGTGTTATGAAGGACAATATAACCATGGACTTGAACACGACCAACATATATGGATATCATTCAACTCAGGTTTTCTATTTCTGGACATCTTTTACTATGTTTTTTTGTTTGTGGTAGATAATGTTATCTGACTTTAAAATTATGTCATTTTGATTTGTAACTATCAATCACTATCAGACATACATATAGTTAAAATTCATTAGTATATATGAAAACCATGTGATTTTCTTCTCAAACTATCTTGATTTGTAGCAAAACTACCTTGTCTAGCATCATGAGATCTAAATCCAGATGAAAAAGTTGAGAATAGTGATTGATGATCTTATATAGCTAGCCATGCCTATTCTCGAGTGATTTACGAGCGCACTGTAACACAAATAAAAAGTCAACACATGACGCGTTGATAAATCAAAGTGGTACGTGGTGATTCACTATTGGTTTGAAATTTTTTTTTGACTTTTCAACACGGTACGTAACGACTTCATAATTGTGATTTTCATCGCCACATTGTCGACATAGTCCATCTAAAAATTATTCCGTCAATACATGTTTCAAATCAGAGTATTGAGTCATTGACATTTGAATGCATCCATCTATCTATTTATATATCAAAAGTGAAAATAGAAGTAGAGCGTCAAGATTTTTCTTCTAATTTAATTTTCTATTCCAGAACTAAAAATCTCATTGTCGCAAATTCATCTAATCTTTATTTTTATTTAATTTAATTATTATTATATTTCTAATTTTTTATTTTATATAACTATTATATCCGAAGCAAAGTACATCTCAATCACATCCATAATATTTCCTACTCAAATTTCCTACTCCCGCCTGCCTAAATATTTTCCCAGCCAAGCGTGGCTGATCAAAATGCACAGCCCCCAGCTTCAAATCCCACCAAGTAGCCTCTTAGCGGCCTGCATCCTCTACCGCTGGTCAACTCAGGAGCCACAACGAACAGCGAAGTCCTTCACAATGGCTCTTGGGCATGCCATCGATCACTCCAAGGTTCCTGACTCTGGATATACCAAAGCGTAACAAAGCAAGCCATTGCGGCAAACCACTAGTTCTTTTCATTGCTTCAAAGGTAAGAGCGGATTTTATTTCAAGAATACGACTTCTAAGTCATGGTTCAACAATCCAATATAAGTGACATCTTCTTCTCTTCACTAGCCGATGTCAAATAATTACTCAACAATCTCCCCCTCACTTGGGGAAATGTCACATGCTCCTCTTCGATCAATACTTCACTATGCCCCTTCTTGCGACATGCGTCCTCATCGTAGGTGCGCCCTCTGCGTCTCCCCCTCTTTCTCTTGGGGTCCAATCCACGTTTCAGGCGCCTTGCGACTCTCTCTTTGGCCCAGCCAGCTCACTCGCACTTTTTGCGAGCCACTCTCGCCGCCTTGCGACGTCCTTCATTCTTGGGGAACACGTATTTACTGGTCCCGGATTGAACCGTCGGCTCTGATACCATGTTGATTTTTCAGATCGGCTCATATTAGATTGTATCCACATTGTAACACAAAAGCCCGGACTTTTAAATCATGGTTCAACAATCCAATATAAATCTCATCTTCTTCTCCTCACTAGCTGATGTGGAATATTTCGTCAAGTGATTATTCAACAAATATGTTGTCATCGCCATTAGCTAGTGGTGACCAAGCACAAGGTTAAGAGTCCAAATAAAATTTACAAGGGGAGATTATGTGCAAGGTTGAGGAACCCTAGAAAAGACACAAAAGGGAACATACATGCTGATTTTAAGAGAAGGCGTGACTCATCAGTATGGTCGAATTGGTTAACAAAATTCACAAGTGGTGACTATGCGTAAGGTTCAGAAACCGAAAAGAAGACATACTCCCTTCAAACTCATGTACATGTCGTTTAAGATTAAATTGAATAGATTAGGGTGATATTTGATACTACCGGTTGGACGTTGTATTTTCTTCGGTTTGAGAATTTATCTCTCTAAAATTTTAATCGTATTTTTGTAACTAGTTTAAAACGTAAGGAAATAAGTCAATATTTTTCTTCCTCCAAATTCCATATACATATTTAATTGAGTGTTGAGATGATTAATATATCCTAATATTTGATATCAAAGTCAAGTTTGTCGTAAAAATATCAAGAGTGATATTTGACCATTGTAGTTGAATCATTTCTAACTCGGTTTCACTGCAATTGTCACAATTTGACGGTACATATTTCGATAACTAGTCGATTTATATGAATGTATTTTTTTTTTATCTCAAGATTAATGAAATTTGATCGAGATGGGCTACACTGATGTAGCTGGAGAGGTATTTGATGCCCTCCAAAGGAAGAAAAAGATTCACCGGCGGATGTAAGAAGGAAGATCAGAAAGTCTTATGTCATCTTCCAAACCATGGAAAAACCGGTATTTAAAAAAATATTAGAAGCACAAATATCTCATTAAGTGTGGACTATCTTATAAAAGGATTACAAATTAGATGAGCGGAAGGGGGTGGAGTTTGAATCACCACGGATGACTGACTCAAAAAATGTATCAACATTTTTAACCACGTCCAGGTTGTTCTTAACAGCATGATTGTTAATGGGGAGATACCAGAGGAGCAAGGAGTCACCGAGAAGGTGTTATGATCGTTGCCATCAAAAGTTAAAAATGTTGTTGCCGCTATCAAAAAGGGGCACAATATTTTGAATTTGTCGACTGAAATGTTGTTTAGTGTGTTCACAAGAACAACATATAAACATGAAAGCCAACGAGTTAAGCCAGGAGCAAACATTACAAAACCGAGTCGAAATGGGAAGCCATGGAGGTCACTATAGAGGCCGACGTCGTGGACAGGGTCGAGGTAAAGGTCAAAGTCATAACACATGATGAGATTAGGTCTACAGAAATAATTCTTAGAGTGCTCGAGGAGGTGATACTGGACAATATGACAAGTCCAGAATCAAGTGTTACCGGTGTCAACTGTTTGGACACTACAAATCTGAATGTCAAAAAATTAGAAAATGAACGAGCGGAATAGGCGTGTGCTACCGAAGTGCATCAAAATATGGTTTTAGCATGCAAGACCATTAAGGGGTACGAAGACTACATGAATACGTGGTACCTTGACTTGGGATACATCAACCACATGAGTGGAAGAAAGGTGCTTTTCTTACATTTAGATGAATCCACTCATAATGAAGTCAACTTCGGAAATAAATTGAAGATCTAAATAAAGAAAAAAGGTGATAACCAGATCCAACAAAAATATGGTACATTTTTAACTATTAAAAAAGTATATTATGTACCGGACTTGTGCTATAACCTATTTAGATTGGGACAGCTCTTGAAGAAAGGTCATACTATCTTTGTTTGAGATGAAGTTTGTACCATTGAAAATATACATCGAAGGATGATTGTCAAAGTCAAAATGATGAAGAATTAGATGTTCTCATGGATTCTTCAGAAGAAAGCTGAGATGAAACACTTGACAATAATTGGTTGTGGCATTTGAGATTTGGCCATCTGAATTTTAAAGGGTTGAAATTAACGGTTGTGAAGAAGATGGTGACAGGACTGCCTGCCATTGAGGCGTGCTTACTTGGAAAGTAACACAGACAGTCGTTCCAGTTGGAAAGATGAGGTGAGCAAACCATCTATTGGAGTTTGTTCATACATATCTTTATGGTCAAGTGGAGGTAGAGTCTCTTGCCGAAAAGTGGTATATGATGGCCTTAGTTCATGACTTTCAAGAACGATTTGGATCTATTTCTTGAAAGAGAATTTGGAGGCATTCCATAAATTTAAAGAGTTTAGACCTCAATGAAAAATAAAATGGTTATATTCTTAAAGTGCTAAGGTCAGATCGAGTTTATGTTGGAGAATAGATGTGTAACCAAATAGTTGTGATTTGTTGTGGTCTCTTGCGCATGAGAGAAGAGAACGATGAAAGAGAGAGGGGAACAAAAAAGGCGGGAAACGTGGAAACCGGAGACGGCGAGCGCGCGGCTGATGATCTGAGGAGACGTGTGTTTCTTTGTTTCTAGGATTCTCTTCATCATATCGACGGTTTAATTTGATAAAGTTTACTCGGATGGATAAAAATAAGCTGTAGTTGTCTGACTCTCATTCGTTATCTTTTGCTAGCTCATTTTGAAAAAACTGCATTAAACTCAAATGGAGGATGTAGAACACAAATGTCGAATGTAGTACAGGCAATCTGCTTGATACCGACTCTCTTATTCTTGGCTCCAATCTTCAGCTATATATACTACTCCTCTTGTAGCTTTCTCTCAGCCATCATCACATCCGCTATGATCGGACTTCTGAAGTACGTACGAGGAGGTGTTTCACCTAGATAAAGTTGATAAGGATGTCTGTAAGCATAAGCAAGACGCGACTCGCTGTTTATGCAAAAATAATAATAATAATGAAAATTTATACTATCAAGATGGATTTTACAGACAATATTCTATTATTCTGGATATATTTTTCTACAAAATGTGAACTAGGCTAAAAAGAGAGAGTTGCATTTTAAATAGAGTGAATTTGATTACCTAGCAGTGATACTTTGTGGCTCATTTCAACGTGGGTTGGTCATTTTTCATGGTTTCTGTTGCATTTGTCTCTAGAGTTTTTAGCTGGCCATTTTTGATTCATGTCTTGTGTAGTTAGTATTTTGTTTGAGATTTTGATATGTAACCAACATGTTAAATTAGTGTCTTGCCTCGGTTGAGCACTCAAGCTTTATTCCACCACTCATTTATGCTATATATTTTGGGAGCTCAAAGAGCGCAGCGGAACAGTCACAACTTGTTCGTTACTCACAGCGTAAAGCATTGAAGAGAAGAAGTGTCCGCGGAAGAAAACCGGCTCTTCCACTGACATCACTTCTTCTTCAATACTTTGCGCTATGAGTACGAAAAAGCTACGACTGTTCCAACCACTACGTTCTTTGATCTCCTGAAAATAGCATAAATGAGTGGTGGATTAAAGCTTGAGTCTACAACTCATGCAAAACCCTAATTATTAAACATGTTGGTTACACATCAAAATCTCGAACAAACTACAAAAGACATGAACCAAAAATGGACAAACTTGGATAATTCTTGAGACAGACGTAAAAGAAATCCAAAAAAGATCTCTTGGTTCACCAGGTAAAAAAAACTCCTCTAATGTCTCGATCCCTGACATGTCCATGGCCGTGACACTTGGTACAGTGTAACTCTAACCGGCACAAATCCTGATCAATTTTTATTTGAAATGAACCGAAACAACATGTTCTATGAACTTAAGGGTGAAATGACAGACGTGATTTGTATGGTGAATGGGTAAGTGTTTATTTGAAATGAACCGAAACAACACGTCCATAGCCGCGTCTTATTCATGCTTACAGACATCAGAAGGCCATAGTCATACTGATGATGAAGGCCACACCAAAGAATGCGGCTAGACAAATAAGAAGTCGCCCTTATCAACTTTGTAAAGGTGAATTGGTGAAACACCTCTTCGTACTCCAGAAGTCCGATAATTGCGGATGTGATGATGGCGGAGAGCGCTACAAGAGGAGTGTAACTGAAGATTGGAGCCAGGAATAAGAGAGTCAGCATTATGCAGATCGCCTGCATTACATTCGACATTTTTGTGTTCTACATCTTGCATTTGAGTTTACATAAGTTTTTGAAAATGGGTCTGCAAAAGATAGTGAATTTCAGTCAGTTTAGACAACCATATATATATATATATAGCCATTATGGTGTAGTCTGGACCCAACTAATTTCTTTCAACAAACTACAAAAGACATGAACCAAAACTGGCCAACTAAACCTAAAATGGCCAACCCACATTATAGGTAACCAGACTGACTGATGTCTAATATGAACTCTGATATCACAACGTGGGTTGCAATAAGTGAAATGGCCAACTAAACCTAAAATGGCCAACCCACCTTTTCGTAGAGGATTAAATAAACTTTACTTAAATGCAACCTTCATCTCTATTTATCCAAGTTCACTTAAATCCTAGCATCTTGATATTATGAATTTTCATCATTATTATTATTATTATTATTATTATTATTATTTTTGCAAATGGTGAGAAATACACTTATTATAACGAGCAATAAGTTGTTGTGTCGCCCTGCATGTCGTGATTACTTAGGTTAATTTTAGCCCTAGTTGTAGCCCCTTTGTGTCCCTACTTTCACTAAAATCATCCTTCAAGAAAATAAACAAAAACAAACTTCAGTTTACATAGGAACAGGTGAGTGAAAGAGGAGATTGAGAAGTATAGAGTTCAATCACATACTTGCTTTATCGCACGTCTATATGCTGCCAACTCTGAAGCAACGATGCGCAAGCTGAGCTTTAACTCAGCAGCCGAAGTGTGAGAACGTGGCGGATAAGCTTAAGCTTGACAGGCTATGTGATGCACCATGCATATCTTTACCTGAAATGCATGAAGTTGATTGCAAATCACGTCAAGGAAGTTAAGGAAACCGAAAGATGGATATTCCTGCAATGCCGGGATATCCTTGGCTTGAGCTGGACATAATACAGTTTATCGATGAAACTGAAACTGTAAATAACTTGACAGATGATATGTCCTGAAGAAGCTGATCTCTCATAGTCCAAATATTTGAGCTGAATAATGGCAGGAATAATATACCAAGTGATCAGGTCAATACGTTGACCGGCAACAAGCTCATATCCTACCAGCATTTTCATCAACAATTAACTCAACATCAGTCTATTCTAATTTAACTGGATGGAGCAGTTGTACGTGTAATTGTCCACCAAAAATCGTTTATGACTTTTTTTGACACATAAATCAAGATTTTGGATGTGTGCAATACTTCAAGAGACGCCGTTTTGGAGGTTAAGAGACATTGGAATAGCCCTAATCTGTTCTGCATACAGGCGAAAGGGAGATAAAAGCAAGTAGGCATTGAAGTTTGAGTCTCCGCAGTGAACAACCAAGACATTGACTGCTGAAGATTGATGAAAAAGTGCTAACAAAAACCAAATCGATAACTTTCTTCATCTTCGAGTTACTTCTTTTTATTCCTCAAAGCCTCTTTGTCGAGCTTGAAGGTGTTGATGAACAGAAAAAAAATATTTATTACGGAGCAAAAGGTCTGCAATCATGGTTTCTAAACTAAGTATTTGGTCTAATGTAATTTTTTTGCATTATACAATATTTAAGATATAAAACACAATTAGAATATAAACATATGTGATATTGTGATTTAAAATAAAATTAAAAAAAAAAGGTTGATCCCCTTATATTTTATTAAATGAAGGACCCAAAAAAATCTTGCTCGTGGCAATCAAGGATATACGGCTCATATGCCCTAAAAAAGAAGATACACATATAAATGAAAGTTATGAGGGGCATAGCATCCATCCCCGAACCAAAAGAAAAATGGCAAATGTCAACAAATGACTAAAACAAAGTTCTAAGAACTCATACAGAATAGGGTGTGGATAGCGTCTAGTCGAAGGACATCTGTAATGAAATATGAAAGTCGAGTAGAAGTAATGGAGAAAAACTTATGAGTAAAATTTAAAAAGCGGTCAGCGATCCTATAGGCCTCTCGAAGTACATGCAGCAAATGACCCCCTCGATCTATGAGTGAACCTTACGAAGAAGATAGCTACATTTTCAAGGGCAGAAAATCCTCCCAAAAAAGGCATCCACGAAGCATTTCGAGTACAATTGAATCACCGAAATAGGAAAACACCTTTCATTCCTAATCCTGATATCATCCAAAACAGGCCGAAACTCTTCCTTGTTTTAATGATGGTTGATCCTTAATCCATTGAGAAGAGCAGCAGTGTACATGTAACACCTACAGTATCCCGAATCGCACCATCCACTGAGCCCCCTCGATCATTAGTAGATCCATCCACATTCAAAGTAAGCCCATCCCCCAAATTTTTCAAGTCACCCAACGAACCCTTCTTCGAGTAACCTGAATCTAAATAATATGTAGGGTTTGAAATGACAAGGCATCTGATAATTGGCAGTGGGATGCGGCCTTGAAAAGAGGGGCATGTCAAGAAGCCATTGATGTACACACTAATGAATTTGTCTCAAAACCTCGCTCTCCTCATAAATGCGGTCATTCCTCTCGCACCGGATCTCCCGTATGCCACACTCAACCACCAATGCGATCACATAGTCCATCTGATTAGAAGCTTGGCAGTGTGGCATCAAGCTCCAATGAAGTTGAAAGACACTAGTCACCCTAGACTTGTCAATAACTCTATTGTAGAAATTATTTAATGAATCTGCCAGCTCCCCTGAATAAAAAAGATGGTCCAGAGACTTGCAGATAGACCCCACATAACACCTACAATAGAAAGGCAGGATGACGTCTCGTCCATGCATGCATGCAAGTGTCAACAGCAATAGCAGTATAAAAAAAGTCTCCGTATGCAGAAAGGCCAATACTTCACCGGAAGACAGGAAACTCGCATCCAATGAAACTCAGAAGAAAGCGGCTGAGACGATATAATTTTCCAAAATGTTGCCGTAGAGAAAGATCTAGATGGACTATCTTTCCAAACCACTAAATCATCATATGCATCATCAAATTGAACTCTAGATAGCCGATGACGGATCTCCAATGGAAGAGTATCAAGAATATCCTTCCTTGAGTGGCACTCTCTGACTGACAGATACCACGTATGCTCGGAAAGCCGTTGAAGGGAGAAATCGCATGAACGATATATACTAGTAACACCTCTCCCAAAAACTCACTCAACTCTGAACCTTATGAGAAAAACCAGAGGCCAAATGGCCGATCATATGGCTGAACCAAATAGAGATACACTCCTAATAGTGCCAACACAAAATTACTCTCTTTTTCTACAAGGTTTTGTTTGGTTGAGAGATTCTTTTTGATTTGTCATCCTATTTTTTAAATTTCCTTCACTTTTCTATCTATTACCTATTCCTGAAACCAAATGAAGATTAAGTGAACGAAACAAGCCCCCACAAGTCCATCAAAATGATCAGCAACAATAGCAATAGCAAGATTCACTTCTCTTTAATTCAAACGCGTGCTTTTTTACCTTTTCCTTTTATTTCACACCATTTTTATTAAAGGCTAGCTATAACATCTTTATCTACTCGTCTACTAACTTTACATGCATCGTCCACTCTAAAGTGAACGTACAGATTCACAAACCACACACCACACTACGCTAACTGATCTTCTCAGACACTTTACAGACGACCAACATTTAATGAGGTCTCAAATGACTTCACCAAACTTTATTGTGAGTATCCTACACGCAATGCTAAAGATAAGAAGAGGCTGCATACACTAGCCAACATGTAGAAATGCTGGTTCTACATTACCCTACTCTCAGATCAGCTCACATCTCGCATATCATAGGTCTCTTTTGTCAGCATGGTTAGGGCATGTCCTTTGAAGCTTCGTCCCGAGGTTTGTGTCAGATCACGAGCCGTTTTGTCTTAATGTGGAGGTTGGTTCATGGTTTTCTGACACAACATCACTTCGTTTGCACGCGAAGCGTTTCGCGAATTGAGAATATACAGCGTTTTAGAGTTAAAAGCGTCGTAGATACTTTGTGCGGCGGCGTTTGTAACTTAAAAGCGTCGTATAAAGTATTACCATATACAACGTTTATAACTTAAAACATGGTAATACTTTATACGACGTTTTTAAGTTACAAACGCCGTATATGGTATGTTATTTAAATTTAGAAAATCTTAATTATACAAATCTTTATACCATAATGAATTAACCTTTAAAAACTCTTTATACATATTGACAATTTTTATTATTTAAAATTTGTATCATATAAATGTCAAAACAAATCTTTAATAATTATAAACAATCAAATATTTAATTAATCTAGAAAATTTTTAATTGACATATAAAATGTATAATACTACATGTGGGTCCATATGCATAGATTTGAAAGGTTTGTTTCAATGTAGATGTAAGTTTGTGAAAACAATTATGACAAATCTGAACTGACATAACACAAATCTGATGTGACATGACACAAACCTCTTTTTGGATTTGTTTTGATGGGGATGCCCTTAGACATCTTGTTCAGTCTTTTACATATGTTTGCAGACTGGAAAGGCCGAGTGTTATATCTAGATCTCCTACGCTTCACTCAAATATGAATGACAAGATTTTTAATTATGGCATAAAATGCAATAGATATATTGTACTAAGGGCATCTCCAACGAAGTTTGATGGATTTAGCTTCATGTTAGGTGAAAGAGTTTATCCGATATTAAGTTTCCATGTGACAATTGGTTTATAACTTTCTGACATGATGCAGTATCACACAAATGATGCGTTTCATCAATTCCGGCTAATGGAATGTGCAAGTGGGGCAATGGCACAGAGCCTCCTATTTTGGGAAGGCCCCACCCCAGCTAAACACCAAACAGACCGACAACTTTCTCAATGCAATGTTGAAGCTGTTTAGTTTATGTGTAAAATGGGTGTATTAGAACTTGTCATTTTCAGAAATATCAGTCAATTGCCAACTCCGTTTCATATGTGTTTGAGTAGCCTTGTTTGAATTTTAAAAGGCCTCAAAAATATGTCTTGCTCGAGACCCCAAATTTAACGAGCCGCCCTGCGTTTCATAGACAATATATGGCGTTTGCAGTTTGAAAGTGTCGTATGAAGTTAGACTTTATACGATACTTTTTAGTTAAAAATGTCGTATATGTAATACAAAAATATTTTATACTGCGTTTTTAATTGTAAGCATCATATATTGATTAGGGTTTTATTAAATTGGGCTGAATTTTTTTACGGCACTTTAACATTAAAAACGTTATATATGCTTGTAGTTAAATATTAAAATATTGATTATAGCGGTTTTATGGATCATTTAAAAAATTGATAATTAATATACTATAAAAATATAAAAATTATGATAAGACAAGTGCATTACAGAGTTGTATGTATGGTTTATTCAATAGGGATATAAAGTTTATGAAAAGAAAATTTATAAGAATGGTGTGTTAACATGACACAAATTATACGTGTCTGACACAAATCTATTTTTCAAATTTATTCATTAGAGAATGTCTTAATGATGATGAATCATTCTGATTCCTTTGGAACACTCATCGACGGTTACAAATGCTTGGAGCAAGAACAAAGGGAGTGGCCGCTCCATTTGATTTTAGTATTGGAAAAGTCGACAAGAGCATGATTATGTGTATAATGAATGAAAGAAATTTTTGGATGGATATAGTCACCACGTGAACTGTGGACTTACCAATGGGTGGTGCTACGTGACATTTTGACCAATCATGTGACGCGTTAAAAAAAAAATTCACAATCAATAAGAAGTCACCACGTGTCACTTTGACTTTTTAAAGTGTCACATTGCATTTTTTTATTAGTAATGTCCACAGTTCACATGGTGAATTATGTCTACCTAAAAATTTCTCAATGAATGGGTGGTTATGTAAAGTGGTGTGGGTTTGGTTTGAGCTAATTAATATAAATCTAATTAGGTGTGCCTGCAGCCGAATGGGCCGTCTGGTTAGACGCATTGTTTATACGTTGCTGTTTTGGGTCTTACGCTATCACATAAACAAAACAAAAAACGAATCTCTCATCCATTGTTTCATATGGGCCGTCTAACTTTATCTCATAAGTAAGTCGTGGATTCAAGACGTTTTTACAAAAAATTAAAAAAATAAAAAATAATCAATTTTGAACTAGTAATATTTATCCGATTATTACCATTTTTAAAAAATGCGATGAAAAAAAATTAGATTGATTTCATATGATGTTTAATAGCAATTTGTGTGATATCTAAAATATAATTGATCTTTTTGAATTCGTTGAGAATGAAAGATGATTTAGTATGAAAAGACGTCATTTTTAAGTGCGCCAAAAGATATTATTTATTTTGATAATCAAAAGACGTGATTTTCACATATGAATCTAAGTCTTGTGATAATATTACTTTAGGAGTGTAACGGTAAAATTTAATTTTAAACAATGAGTCCAATTTTTTTATCATCTCAATTTTTTTTGAAAATCGTGATAGTTCGCACTGCAATTTGGTAAATAATTATAGTTTAATACATTTTTTTCAAAATTAAATAAATAAATAAATCTAATTATATATCTTCATTTTCAGAACTATACTTTATTTAACTTATTCACATTATTTGTAGAGGAGCATAGGCGGAGCCACTGAGGGTCCACCAAAAATACGTATGTCTATGTAAACAAATTTTATATATATATATATATAATGTTTAATTCCAATTAAATTTTTGGACGTATAGGCTATGTTTGGTTTGATGAAAATTTTAGGAAAATAGATGAAATGGAAATTCAAAATTGAATTATACGTTATATTTAAGAAAATTTAGGAAAAGAATATGAAAAAATAGAAGAAATTATGTTAAAGAGTATTTCAATATTTTCTTCATAAATTTTCACCTTTAACTAAATAGAAGCAAAATTAAAATAAAATCTATTGTAAATTGATTTTCCTCTATATTTATTTTCTGCTTGTTTTTCCTGAACCAAACCGAACATTAATATTAATGAAGGAACATAAATACGTAGGTCCATTGTCAGCACGAGTAAATCTGTTAGGACTCAGCTTCACGAATCAGCCGACGCTCCCATTACGAAAAAGCCGTGGTCCCTCTTTTTAATTCTCCGTTATTAAATTTGCGGTCCGTAATTTGCGTCCTTCTTTTCCACACCAACTTTTCCATATTTCACAAAATGCGTGCCACTTCCTCATATTACAATCACATCCCTATATTTCGCATCTGCTTTTCATTTCAGTCCCTCAATCAGATCAAAAATTAGCTATCGGACACTTACCGATGTTTAATCAAACATTTAATTACCAACATTTGTTATTCTCTCTGCCGCCACGCGTCAGCTAAGTACGTTAAAATTTCATGGTCAACGCGCCACGTGTAACTCTAAAAAAATATCGGTGGCGATACGGTTCGAGAGAATGACATTACTTCATTAATTTAAATTTTAAATTTTTCAATGTTTTTGTACAAACTAGTAAATGCCAAATTTCAAATTGTTGAATATCTGAATTTTGAATTTACTGAATTTATAAAATTAAATATCTAATTGATAAAAATGAATCTCTAACGGACTAAAAACCTAATTGAAGAAGCACTCATCCTATGATAAATATCTTTATTTCAATACTTGTCCAAATTTAGAATATTAAAATGCACAATTTATGACTACGATGATAAATAAGTATATCAATGTCAAACTAAAAAGGGATGAATATCAAATATAATTTTAATTTATTTATAAGTTTTTTTTTCAGATATAAATGTTTAAGTGGTAAACAAAATTATTCAACTAATGAATATAATACATAATTAATGAATAAGGAGATTTTAGCTAAATCATGAAACTACTCCTCATTTGTAAACTATTTTTAATTGATTTGTGTACCGTATTCATGTTTTAATACGTTAAAGGTACATGTGAGTTAACTCACAGTTATTATGAGCGTCATTATTAAGATAGACAGAATGTGTGGTTCTGGATACAAAACAAATTACAAAATTGCTAAACACTATATATTTTATTTTTTAAAATAATTCTAATTTATAAATATGGATATTAAGTTGATAAATATGAATATATAAAGGATATAATTAACTATTATTTGAGGAATATCTTCATTCAATTCGTCCGGTTAATGACCGTTTAATTTTTTTAATATATTGATGATTATAAGTATAAATTTTGTTAATTTTATTTTTGAACTTTATATTTTCTTAATTAAATATATATACATAAAACTGGATTATATTAAACCGAAGAATATAAAATGATAGTAGCCTACTAGCATCTGATGAGTCTTCACTCACCAGCAAAAAAAAAATTGAGGGTAAACGTAGAGCAGTTGATGTTGACGTTGACGTGGAAGTTCTTAACGCAGACACGTCTCATTTTTGCTAGCTGCACTGCCGGCTGTCATTTTTGTCCTTTTCCTTTTGCCACGCTGGCGGTAGGTCCCACACGCTCTCTCGCCTCCTACCTGTTTGAACTCCAAGCCTTCCTTTTTTTTTTACTTGAAAATGTCGAGGATAGAATACGAAATTGGATTCAAATTTGTCAGCAATGGAGTTCAGATATTACATATATACAATTTTGTGAAAAGAAGTGTCGACCTCTTCGAGCATAAAAATGTTATTAAAATTGAAGAATACAATTTTATTATATTATAAAATACAAATAAAATACTTAATTTAATCGACGATTGAATTTGTTGAAACCACCAATTCAATCAAAAACCAACATTCAAACTATTCAACCTCCGGTCTGAATTTAATATTTATAGTCTAGCCAAAATAATACGCCGTGGGTATGATGATATAGCAGAAGAGACAGAGATCCGGTGCTGCGTAGCGCATTGCAGCGAGCACAAAATAATATCATCGTGTGTACTGTTATCCAAAACATTGTCGTTTATGACACAAAACGATGTCATTTAGCGCTTCGCAACAAGGAATCCGTGTTGAAGGCAAAAGGCATAGATTTGATATAAAGATGTTTGATTTAGTGAGTAGTAAATGCTAGTGGGGAGATTAAGATAATGGTGACCGTTGATAAACAGCCGTGCAAGACGTGACATGTGGGACCCACTAACCACCAATGCCGTCCCTTTCCTTCCACACTCATGTCTCGTATTTATTGTGATTAGCTGCTCATTTATACATACATAGAAAAATAGCACATATCACAATTCTTCTTTCTCGTATTTTTCTGCCATAATTGAATTTATTTATTTATTTTATTTATCACTGATTAATTTTTAATATGTATTTAATATTAATAATTATTTTAAAGTGTTAAATATTAATCAATTTATTATCATAACTAATAAAAGAATCAATCTTTATCATTAATAATCTACTAATTTTATTGTTTATTAAATTTTTAAAAAAACCAACAGTAGTACGAATAAAATATTTTAAATATGTGCATTTAATGAATTAGTACGTTTTACAAATATACTTCTCTTATCATAAAAATTAAATCCTGCATTGATTCTAAACCAAACTCGGATTAATTTTGGGACATTATTAGCTTGTATTAAATTATACCACGAGCTGATAGGACACGTCCATGAAATATATTCTCTCTTTTTTTATACGCGACGCAGCCAATCAGCCACCACCACAAAACTAAAACACTTGAACAATTCGTTAATATAATAATAAGATTATACAGTTGTACATGAGTTGGAAGTCTACCATATCCTCCTCCTTCCATTGTTCTAGACGTGTGGCTGGATGTCATTGGTTGACGTAAAAATTATATATCTTTTTAATTATGAAGATATAAAAAAAATTAAAATTAATGATTAATTTTCACTTACCATTTCGATTTTTCAATGTATTTTTTTCTAACAATAATCATGAGTGCGTGTCTACCAAAAATCACTCTTATTTATGTTAGTAAATTAGTTTCACACTTAAAATTAATTGACAATGAGTGAGAGAGTCCAACTATACTTATATGTTAGTGTTTGAGCTTTATGGGCGATGTGAGATACACCCCCCTCACTTGCGAGATCGTTAGGCGGACGAAACCGCAATCTGACGGACGCGGCTAAAAGTACTCCTATTTATGTTAATAAATTGGTTTCACACTCAAAACTAATTGGCAATGAATGAGAGAGTTCAACTATACATATATGTTAGTGTTTGAGCTTTATAAACGATGTGAGATACAATTCATTATATGCACCAAAAGTTACTTAATTGTAGTTTGACATTTTAGCATATCCACCGGATGTGCCAAGTTGTGTACTCCGTAATTTAGTAAGCTTGAAAGATGTCATCATAAGATGTCGGAAGATATTTTTTCTTTTTCTTTATTTTGAAATTAAGAAAACATTAATGATGTTAAGTTGATTAATTAGTATTAAACTACTCAAGATGATTATACTAAAATTAGGATTAAGACCAAACAACAAACGCGCAACCAGCTAAACTCCAAACTTACAAACGCGTTAATGCATGCGAAACAAACGAATTCAAACATATAATCAAATTTTTATATAGAAATTAAATTATCCCACGCTCCAACAAAAAAATCCACTTCAGCACTAAATTAATGTCAACGATTTTGAGTTAAGGAGTTCAGTATTAAAGTTGAAGGGCCAAAATGTAATATTTCTAAAATGGGTGAATGTGAATCGGAGCCGGAAACCAACGGAGTTTTTAACTTTTTATTAAAAATTGTTTAAATAGAATGAAAGTGAGGAACTGAATTGCAAATTCGGTGGGCTTAGGAAGAGCTGTGATTTAGCTGGCTTGGCTTTATAAAATACAGGCTCAATTTCTTTCCTTGTGTCTTCTTCTTCACTAACTCATTAAAAAAAGATAATAAATAAAAAAGGAAAATCCCTGAAAATAAAAACTCAATCGTGAGCGAGCAGGAGCAGCAGCGTCGTCTTCATCCACTCCCTTCTCTCTCTCTCTCCTCTTCCTCCACATTCCTCGATCTCCACGGCTCCTCCACCCAATCCGGCCGGCCTCCGTTGATCTTACCGGCTCCCGCGCCCAGTCAACTGAGAAGACGGGCTACATTTGTTGAATCCGGCGACTCTGATGTCTCAATTGTGATGAAGAGGATTATTAACCACCCGTTTCATCTTTTTTTTCCTTGCATTTTACTGATTCTAGGGTTTCTGAGCCTCGCCCGCTCCGCCGACTTCGCGTCCGTCCCGGCTCATGGCGGAGTGCTCACTGACGCGGAGGCGTTGTACATCAAGCAGCGCCAGCTGCTCTACTACCGGGACGAGTTCGGCGACCGGGGCGAGAATGTGACGGTCGATCCGGATCTGGTCTTCCGGAACGCCAGACTACGCAACGCGTACATCGCCCTCCAAGCGTGGAAGGAGGCCATACTCTCTGACCCGTACAACCTCACTGAAAACTGGGTCGGATCCGATGTGTGCAACTACACCGGGGTCTTCTGTGCGCCCGCGCTCGATGACCCCAAAATTGAGACCGTTGCTGGAATTGATCTCAACCATGGAGATATTGCCGGATACTTGCCGGAGGAGCTCGGCCTGCTGGTTGATCTCGCATTGTTCCACATCAATTCCAACCGCTTCTGCGGCACCGTGCCTCGTAAGTTTAAGAATTTGGTTTTGTTGTTTGAGTTGGATCTGAGTAACAATCGGTTTGCTGGAAAATTTCCGGCTGTGGTGCTGCAATTGCCTTCCTTGAAGTTTCTGGATTTGAGGTTTAACGAGTTTGAAGGGAAGGTCCCCAGGGAGCTCTTTGATAAACCTCTGGACGCCATTTTCATCAATCACAACAGGTTTGTATTTGAACTGCCGGATAATTTTGGCAATTCGCCTGTATCCGTGATTGTGCTGGCGCACAACAAATTTCATGGATGTTTGCCGGCCAGTATTGGGAATATGTCTGATACTCTGAACGAGCTTATTATGATGGACAACGAGCTCAGGTCATGTGTGCCGGAGGAAATTGGGCTGTTGAAGAATTTGACGGTGCTGGATGTCAGTTATAATGAGTTGATGGGGCCTTTGCCGGAGAGCATTGGTGGGATGTTGAACTTGGAGCAGCTGAATGTGGCCCATAATATGCTGACTGGGAGTATACCGGAGAGTGTTTGTTCATTGCCTGATCTGCAGAACTTCACTTTCTCGTATAATTTCTTTACTGGGGAGCCGCCGGTGTGTTTGAGCTTGGAGGATTTCGATGATAGGAGGAATTGCTTGGCCAACAGGCCTCTGCAAAGATCTGCGGCGCAATGTAAAACATTTGCGTCCAGGCCGGTCCATTGCAGTGCTTTTAGATGTAAACCTTTTGTGCCTACATTGCCCCCACCACCTCCACCATCACCTCCTCCTCCTCCTCCTCCAATTTTATCCCCACCTCCTCCACCTGTTTACTCACCACCCCCG
>NQLW01000024.1:6930822-6977692 GCA_002312845.1 Kalanchoe fedtschenkoi | reverse complement strand
CCACCAGTCCACTCACCGCCTCCTCCACAATATTCGCCTCCACCGCCATCGCCCCCTCCATGTGTTGAACCACCTCCACCCCCTCCTCCACCTTGTGTGGAACCACCCCCACCCCCTTCCCCGCCTCCCTGTGAAGAACATCCTACTCCACCCCCATCACCGACTCCAACACCGCCTGTTTACCACAAACCACCACCATCCCCTTCACCTCATCCGCCAGAATATCACCATTACCCACCGCCACCAACACCAGTATATGAAGGGCCACTACCACCAATCTATGGGGTGTCATACGCATCTCCTCCGCCACCACCTTTCTATTGATTCTTTAGAGAATTTCCGTCTGACCATTTGTCCGAATTCAGAAACTGCTTACACTTATACTATATTTACCAGTCATAGCTTCTTTTACTTTTTCTTCTATGTGGTCATTCTATACCATTTCTCCTTCCTCTATCACCAATTCAAAGAATAAAAAGGTAAAAGAGTGCCCAAGGGTTTCAGCTGCTGCTACCGGAAATGTGGTCAAGTGCAGTTTCTATTGAAAAGTAGAAATTCAAAAGATTAAGGAATGAATATTGTTGAGGTAAGAGGGAGAAATTTCTTCTCTCTGAATAAATATTAGGGGTTGAAGAGGAAAGTGTATGTATAGCGTTTGAGTGCAAAAACAACATATAAACAGTAGCATTTCTGCTGGGTTTTTAGCGTCTTTCTTCCTTGTTATTATCTTTCTTTTTTCTTTTACATTATACTTTCTATTCAGCTTATAGTAGAGAGAAGCATTGAAACATATGAAATGTATTTCCCAAATCATCTTCTTTGACATTGACGTTGTTAAGGCGTGCTTGTTTCTTTGGTCGGGTAACATTACTCAGTGATGGCATGTTTAAGGTCAGATCCTGGAACGGTTGTATGAGTTGTTTTGTTTTCTTCAATGCGAACACGGAGTGGTGATTCAGTTCGAGCACAGTTATGTCCCGTGAGACTCCACTTCTTCAAAAACATCACACATATACAAGCCTCCCTATTCACAGTCTTAACAGTTCATCAACAGCTAGTAGTTAATCACGGACTGATTGCCTCCTCAGTTCAAGGCGCTAACACTGGGACCCTGGTTTTTCAATTCCTCAGTGGGGCATGCATGTGTGTCTTCTTGCTACCCCCAAAACTCCCATCACCCATTTGATCCAAACGTCATGTGAATCCACCCACTTTACTTCGTTTTCACTCCATCCGTCTACTCCAGATTAACAGTCAGGAAACTGTTTATCATCTAGCACTAGCATGGTCTTGGAGATTGCTTTTTGATGTGTTATTGATCTTGGCCTTTTTGATGCTGACGGCAGAAACTCAATACTCGCCCATAACCAGGGACCAGAAGACTAGCGACTCGAAGCAAGTGGGTTATGCCTATCCCAAATTTGGTCCTATAATTATGTCGCTTTTCGCCTTTTCCTTTTATCTTGTCTGTGAATCTCGAGAACCCCATTTCGTTGATTTCATGGTCTTGCTTCTGTTGTTGTCACTTTCCAGAGCAATCTACACATTTTCTCGGATTTTGTTGGGGCACAAAATGAAACCAAAAGAAAAAGAGAGATGATGGGGGCGATGCACATGTTTAGCTATGTTTGCCATACAGCTCAAGATTTTCAAATCTTGAAAATGGAGATTTGTTTCTCCATATTTGCTTTGCCAGGCACTCACGATGCTGACGCCCGGCAAGGCTTGTGCACCACTTCCCACTCCGTCTCACTTTAATGCTAATTTTGAGGGCTTGCACTCAGTATTTTAACTGGTTCAAACATCCCCCATTCGGCGACTTTTGATTACAATCTCTATGTGGGGGTGATTAAATTAGTCTTAGTCTGATATCATTGGAAACGGATACATGACATGATCCACGTCTCTTTTCACAAGTCAATGAGAGAAATAGTGTGTTAGAAGAAAAAGGTGCCTCACCGACACTACCTGTCCGGTTACAATCCATTAACCGACAAAAGTCCAGTGCCTCCCATTTTAACCGGCTGTTGCTGCATAGTATATCATTCGCGTCCCGTCCAATCGGTCTTGGGTTTGAAATCGTTTAACGCTAACAAATCGGTAAACATCAGAAACACTTGATAGATGATCATGTGGAGTCTCTCTTCAAAACTTAAGTCAGCCCAAAGAAGTAATAGAGTCGGAGCCATTCTTTTGTGGGTTTTCACATTCAAAATTAATTGGCAATGAGTGAGAGAGTCCAACTATATTTAAGGATCAATTCTATGAGCTTTGTGGGCGATGTGGAATATATGCACCAACATGTCGACATGGTTTACCACGTGGTTATAGACACTACTAATCGCGAATCGTCATGTGACATATTGAAAAATCAATCATGTGAGTCTCTCTTTCAAAATTTAAGTAAGCACAAAGAAGCAAGAGACTCGGAGCCATTTTCAGGTGGACATAGTTCATCACGAGGCCGTGAACACCACCAATCGTGAGGCGTCACATGACACGTTCAAAAGTCAAAATGACACGTGACAATTCACTATTAATTTTTAATAATTTTAAATTTTCAACGCGTCACATAACGTCTCGCGATTGGATGTGTTCACAATCACCACGTGATGAACTATGTCTAACCTGACAAGACATGAAACCCTTGTGGAAGTAGATAAATTGATGTGGTTGGGTCAGAGTTTGGTAATACTTAGAATCACAAGGATTGCTTTGGGCCTGATCAAATCTCTCTAACTCACTCCAATCTTTCGTAAGGTGGTGAGTCTAGTTATGCGGAGGATCATCTTCTAGTGTAGCCAGCCACTAAATAAGTCTCCATGGGCCACAAATGTTTCTAATCTTGAAGGTATAAATTGATTGCGTGTGCATGGAGTCGGTGGCTAGGCCACTGGTGCACTAAATACTACTTACTGGGTGTACTTCTTTTTGGGCCAAGCTTACTACGGGGCCGACTTAAACATTTGAGCACGACACCCTTTTGCTTAAATATCTATTTGACGTACTTCCTTTAGGTTGAAAAGCAGACAGGTGAAGCCCAGTTTGAGGATGGAAATCTCTTCTGATTTAGAACCAACCAACTCCTCCATGATTATATCACATTGTCTCTATGATAGTTATATAGAGGTGACGTATTGGGCCCTGGTTATACGACCTAGCTGAATACGCTCATTAATGGGTCATGAATCATGATCGGCTTCGGTTCAAACGGCCAGGAGTTTTATGACCTGGCCCAGACCACAAAACCAACCCACATGCGCTAGAACACAATTTGTCTAGCAATTAAATATAAGATAGTTCGTATGCTGGATGTGTGTTTGAGTTGGTTTGCAGTAAGTTTGATGCTATTATTATGAGAATTTCTCTGATTTTGCTCTTTTGGATTTGTAGAGATAGGTCGTTTTAGTATTATACTTTTTAGTTGTATCCTGTCAAATTAAATTTGGTATGTCTTCTGTAGTATTTTTACCTTTATACGTTGTATGCCAATATATGCTGTGAAAGTAAGATGATGAAATAACGATGGATCTGACTTCTTATCGGCGTATATGATGCCTTGAAAGTAAAAAAAAAACTTCCTTCTGAATATAAAATTTAGTAATTTTGAGCGTTCTTCTACAAGGTGCCATGAAAACTCTGAATCCGCTTGGATGGAGAACCAATAATAGAACAAATTATTTGCAGGGAAGTTGTAAGAAAAGATTGTTGGAATTGTTGTAGCGTTGTTGAGTAGTGAGTTTTGAGTTGTGTATAAACTAATTTGAAAAATTACATACTTGGATTTTGATGTTGAGTTTGTGGCTTGTGAATGACCCTGAGATGATTTAGCTGTTAAAATATTGAAAGCATTGTCAACCTTTCCTTCATTTTCTCTTTCTGTTTTCTCCCTTTTATAAATTTTCGCAAACTATTTTCATCGTAGAAACAGTAAGAAAAAATGTGTGGCATGTAAAGACTTACGAGGAGTATAAATACTCCACAGGTTCTTTATATCAATTCATCTAACTCAACAACAAAAAAAACTACATCTATTTCATTTGAAAGATTGCAACAACATCTTTCTAAAGAAACAAATAGTTTCTTTTCTCGTGTTTTCTGTATTTTTTACAATTGGTATTAAAGCTAGGGGTCTGATATTAACTCCAAAAAATTAATTATAATGACGGTAATTGTTTTGATGAATTCACTGGTGAACCAGAATGACAACAACTACAGTACTGGGAGTTTTACATTAGGTACTACTTGCAAGGATAAAAGTTATGAGAGATTGTTAGAGGTAACGCAATGTTAGAACCACCATTAGAAAAGACCGATGAACGTAAGAAGTGGCAAACTAAAGTTGGTAAAGGAATGTTTGCACTTATAATCTCCATTAAATATAATTTTTTGTATAATTTGAAGGAATTCAAAATACCCAAAAAATTTGAGACATATTAAAAGCTCTTTATGAGAAGATAAACAATGCGAAGCTACAACATTTAGAGAATGAGCTCATGTCTATCAAACTAGGTAGTTTTACCATTGATGAATATTTCTCCAAGTTAAAAGCCTTGTGCAAAAAAATATCAAAGTTGGATATAGAAAATGCGATCACAGACACACAAACAAAGAGAATTATTATTCATGACATTCGGCCAAAATTTAATAGTCTTGTTACAGATACATGTGGATGAGTGATAAGACCGTCGTTGGGCTGTCTTATGTAGATAAAATTTATAAACATGCTCACTAGCTAATAGTAAGTACAAGATTTTTCTACGAGGACAAGGGACCTATATAGTTAGTGATAGACGCAAAGAAAAATAAAAAGACACAATTGAAAGGGGGGTTTGTATGATTTTCAAATGTCACTGATTGAATATGTAAGACTAAAGATAAGAAAAATAAACGCACTCGTACACTCAAATCCAGTGACAAGTTGTGAACAATTGCTCCCATTCTATAATCATCATACTCTTTGATGCATTGACCATCCCATTAGCAGAAATCAGCTGAGATTTAAGCTCTGAAGACTCTACTTAAAAAATTATGGGCGATTCTTTGATCTTTCTATAGACATTTGAATCAAATTAGACATTTGGCTTAAAAGTTACGTCCCTCGAAAGTATGGAAGGTTCTGCTGTTTCGAATTAGGAAACATTGCGCACGTATCATTTAACTCCCGCGCTCTCAGCTCTTGCACGCGACCACTGATTACGTCATGTTTTCTCTTATTTTTTGAATTTGACACGTGTCCCACCTTTGCCACATCACAACGCGCTGCTCTTGCGCTTGGCAGAATACTGTCTTCTGTCTTCTTTTCTAATCTTATCTGATTTTTACTTTAAAAACTTTTTGCTTAGCACATTTTTATATTAAGATCTAAAACAAGTCTGGAACAAAAAATCTAGCTAAAACAATTAAATATCACTTTAGAACAATAATGAATTAGGCGAGTTAAGTGTATAATGGACAGAATAATTTGGACTCATCAAATATCCCACACTAACCCTTGATCGTCCTCAAGCTAGAAATTAAAAAACTCAAGGAGTATCACGTTATTTGGTTCATATCCCATGTAGTTAATTTTTAAAGTATCCTTACCTTGCTTGCCAGTCACCATCCAAACCTGCAATTTAACTCACATACAACTATTTAACAAATAATCATGATAAAGATAGGACCATTAGCATCAACCTCTTACGTAGCTATATGTATGTATCTAGCTTCATATGTATAAGTTTTTTCAAGATTAATCGATAATAATAATGTCGAAGATATGATCAAAAAAAGCATGTCTTACTAGTTATGCACAAAATATTATCTGACATTCACCAAACCGTAGAATATATGGATACCCAAATGGTGATTTCCTTCCCCGTCAGTGGGATATGAGCCGGTGGCTAAAGACACAAACTCATATTCACAATAACTAGACAATTTATATTTTATGGTTGCGAATATATAAGCTTAGCTCACAATTTTCTCAAATATGACTTTATTATTTTTCTTTTTCTTACAAAGTTTTTTTGAAACATTTTCACTCTCTCTGATTTTTATAACATTGGGTTGAGAGTTTTTTTTTTAATAAATTATGCCTTCAACAGATGAAAAGTAATTTATATCACATAATTTTAAAAATTATTTTTCAAAGCATGAACTCATAGTCAATACTCAACAAAGTCATGCAAAGACAAAATCATTAAGGATTACCTCAATCCAAGCGTCAACATATCTGGTTAGGGCTTTTACAAGCTCTCCAAGGTCTCAAACCAAATCATTTGACTAATCACAAAAAAAATCATCATATTATTTATGAAAGTTAATCACTTGAATGAAATATTAAACATTAGCATAGCTCAATTTTTTTTAAATTTTCATATTTTTACATATCATGTAATGTTGTGAGATTTTGACTTAAAGAAAAAGAAAACATAAAATTGATGCAAAGACTTAAAACTCTATTAACACTAAAATTGGCTCTATTAAATACTAAGTGATGATCCCAACTCACACTAAAATTCAATTGTGTCCTCACAATACATAAGCATATATCAGCATATAAGAAAATAAGCAGGGAAAGAAAGAACCAGGAGACGCAGCCTGTTCAAATTGAACTATTACGCCATGCGGTGATTGATTATGTCATGCATACGGCTTGTCTTCCTTGTGCGCGACTTTTCTGTGGCAGTTCCCGTGAGCCACTTAACTACGTTGCGCGCGCGGTAGTTACCTACCTGTGCGCGACTTCTCTTTGAATTTCGGATTTTGACGCTTTCCTACAAAAACCTTACACTAAAACTTTGTCGCAGTGTTAAAGACTCAAAGAAATAAAGTGTCAGTGGGTAATCAAACTACGAAAACTCATGAAATTACTAATTAAACTAATAAAAATATAAACAAAGTGCAAAACTTAAAAAATTATTGGCATCTCGCTAAGTGCCCTTGTTTAATGTCTTAAGCTCGACGATACCTCAACCGCGTCAAGACATGGGAGCTTCTTCCCATGGCCGCTATTGCGCAATCCATTCATGTGCTTTTGATGGTGATAAATGCTTTAGCACATTGTCGTATGACATATCCTTAATTGCGACGAGTTTTGTCCAAGCACTTATGAAGCAAAACTCTCCTACTATAATATGCGGGTGGATGTGTCATATTTCTCTTCCATAATGACATAGAAATCTATAAGAAAAAAATAAGCGATCCACCTCCACTACAACATTTTTTACAATTTTCAAAAATTGCGAATGAGAAAGATTAGCCAATTAAAAATTAATATAAATTGGTTTAAGTGATCACAATCTCAAAATTTGACCATACAAAATCATACGCTAAATGCTGAGGAAGTGAGGATGGTTGCCCTCACTACGATGAATCAAATGTACCTGATTATTTGAAATATGATTCAAAAATAATTTTTCTAAAAGGGTTCACCAATTAACTATAAATTTTATTAATATAAATTGTAAAATAATTTTAAAAGATAATAAATTAGACTTTAATTATCCGTACTAATCAAATGTTTCGAACATGGATAGATGAAGACATGATAAAGATAAGACCACATAGTACTACTGGCTCAAATAATATCCACTTATAAAATGCCAATAGTTAAAATGAATTTGATTTTAATAATGCATCGGATTACGAATCTTACACATATCCATTCAATTCCAGATTCAATATTATCATACTCATCAATTTAGACCAAAATTCAAGATCTATGATTGAACCCATTAGACTCAGATATGTTCTTTATATATTCAACCATCTATTAAAATAAATAAATAAAAGCTAGTTTTGAAAAACTTTTATGAAAAATAATTTTTTTAGAAAATATTTTATTTTTTTGAAAATTTTATTTTTTAAAAAATGATTTTTTATCTTAAAAATTAATTTTTTTATTTTTATTTTTATTTAAATTATTTAAATTTTTATTTTTGAAACAAATTTTAATCCAAATTGAAACTCAAATAAATTCATTATAAAAGAAGACTCAAGTGGACTCATTAGAGAAATTATTAGGTGGGGTGTGATTAGCGTATGCAGATCATGATTCCTCATGCGATTAAAGAAAAATATTAAAATATTTTTATCATAAATTAATGCACATCAAATGTTATTTTTAATTTTCAGGGCTGCACACCCCTTCCAACGTATCAAAACATAAATACGGTACCACCAAGACTCAAATCTAAAACTTTGAGTTGTTAGACCACACCCTCAACCACAAAACCAACACCTTGTTGATATCATGTGACAATTTAACCAATTATGTGACGTGTTAAAAAATTAAATAATAAATCAAAACTAATGATGAATTATCATATGTCACTTAAATTTCTCAACGTAACGTCTCCTCATTAACAATTTCCGCGGTTCACCAAGGGAAGAGATGAGTTGGCTACAACCAAAATCAAATAGACTCAAACATGCAACTAAATTTCGAATGATGGGTTGAGCCCATAGACATGGAGAGATGAGACAGGAATGCAAATGGGAAGAAGCTTGGAAGCTAAGGCACCCTTGGCCAGCAAGAAACATTAAACCTCGCCTCCAAGCAAAAGACAATCAAGTGAAAAAGCAAAGCAAAGCAAATCCGAAAGCAATCAACTGGTGTGGCGAGACAATGATGGTGCCAGTGATGGGTGTCTTTCGAGCGGCTGGTCATAATCATATCACGACACCAAACACTTGATTAAAAAAACTGGCATGCCAACCACAGCTGCGTCACCTCCTCCTGCTCATTGATTGAGGCAGAGGCCAAAAAATACAGAGTTTCTAATCTCACCTACTCCGTACGCTCTCTCCATTCACAACTCCAGCCCATCCTCCATCTCCACTCTGCGGGTTGACCCTTCATTTCACACCCAGGTACGCTTTTGTTTTGAATCCCCGACTGGGTGGAGATCATCATCATGCATGTTGCTCAACTCTCCAACCATGCATCTTCTGTTTTCGAATCCAGATTAGTCATGCGGTCTTTTCATTGTCTCCATAACGTTTTCTTTCCAAGTTTGAGCTGCGAACATTCAAGAGATTCAAGATCAAATTCCCCCGCTCAAATTACATTTAGTTGTGTGTTAACGATTACTTATCAAGTTTGAACTATGATTATTGATGATATGTAAGTCCCAAATCCCAAATTTGAAGTTATGGAGTATTGGTGCATATAAGGGATTGTATCCACATCGCTCATTGAACTCTTAGAATTACACCTTAAGTATAATTGGACTCCCCCACTCATTATCTAGTGGTTTTGAGTGTAGAATCAACTTACTAACATGATATTAGAACGGATTTTTACTTACGTGGATGATGTTTAATTCTTATCTAATGTGTTCCACAGACAAGATTTAGTCCCAAACAAATGGCAACGTGTGTTGTTTTTGGTGCATGTTAGAGCATGATTAGTGAAGATTAAAAAAAGATTAGTTTAGTGTGAGAGGTTTGAGATGCTCATTCATCTACCACCTTCCTGAAACTGTCTTTCTTAGTACTCTTACACCGACATTGTCGTTGGTCGCACGTTAGCATCTCATCACCTTTTACGCTAGTCTAGGCCAAGCCCAGCCCACTTCCCACCCATCTTCAGCTTGTCAGATGTTCCTCTTTTCTGTGTGAGCAAAGATACTAATTAAAAACACCATGAAGGCCAGGGTTCGTTGCTCATGTCATTTTCATGGGTTCCATATAGTTTGAATTTCTTGCATGACTTTGACTTGCAGAATGCTCCTGTTTTCACTCTTGCGGCTATCAATGTAAGGAACTATGACGCAGGAGAAATTTGGGGCGATAAACACGGAAAAAAATAGCATGAAAAGTTGCAGTTAGTGGAGCAAAAAGCTAATAATTCACAGAAGAACACGCCACTAGATTCAATCAAATGTACCTTTAAACATACTGTTGTAGTAACTTACGTGTCCTTAAAGAATGGACAAATCTGCACCCACAGCTGTTCACTTTTATAATGCATGGATCCCCAAGATTTTTATTACTCAAAAGTTCCACAACTGTCGCTGTCTCTGACCTGCAGATGCTCCACTTCCTCCTCGCTCGCTAGCTAGCATCACCCAGTGGGAGCTGCTATGGATAGTAGTGAGGAGGGTGACAACAATGAAAGGAGCAGGCGAGTCACAGCAGCGGCCGATGAGTCGTGGTTCAGCCAGTTTCGCAACGGGTCTAATCCGTGGATGGCCAGGTATGTGTACGGGCTGATGTTTCTTGCGGTGAACATGCTTGCTTGGGCTGTGAGGGACTACGGCCGCACCGCATTGACGGAGATGAAGAGTAAGATTCCAGTGAAGAATTCATGTTAAGTTTTTAGTATTTTTTCGAATTTATGTGGGAAAAATTCTGATTCGGATTGTGTCTAGGACTTAAGGAATGCAGAGGTGGGAAGGACTGTCTGGGTGCAGAAGGTGTTCTTAGAGTCAGCTTAGGATGCTTTGTATCCTTCGGACCATAAGAAGATTCGAACTCTGATCACGAAATCCTGAATGCTTTAAAATCCTTGTTTGTCTTGTCATGTAAAAATGGATCAAAAAAATTTACCAAGCAGCCTTGACATTGTATGGATCAGACATTCTATGTTATAATGTTCTTGTCGACTGTCGGGACATCAAAGCTGCACCGGCCTAGAGAGCAGTGGCACTCTGGCTGGTGGATCTCCAAGATCTGCCTGTGGGCTGTTCTCATCATTCTCTCATTTCTTGTCCCTCCGGCCTTCATAGGAGTATACGGTTAGTTAAATCAGTTTCTGTTCCACCAAAGATTATGATTCGAAACTTTCATATTTCGGTTTCTGCTCTGCAGGGGAAATGGCACATTTTGGAGCTGGGTGAGTACCTACAGCTCGATCTCCCTGACCCCCTCTCGAGCCATCTTTTCTCTTGTGGGGGCTTATGGCCATTTTTCTTTCTCAACAGGGTTTTTCTCCTGATACAACTTGTGAGTATAATTAGCTTCATCACCTGGCTCAACGACTTCTTCATGTCGGAGAAGTGTGCTGACAGATGGTACGTGTCGATACCCGCCCACCAGACGCTATCAGTCCTTTAGCTAGAAATCGGCGTGGCAGTCTGATAAGTTTTCTTTGCTGCAGCTACATTCATGTGATGTTTTTTGCGACCATTTCCTACGTGATAAGCATCGCGGGGATCATCATGATGTACATTTGGTACGTCCCGCAGCCATCTTGCCTGCTCAACATTTTCTTCATCACTTGGACCCTCGTTCTGCTGCAGGTCATGACCAGCGTCTCGCTTCACCCAAAGGTCAGCATAGCTGTTGAGCATATATAGTGGTATTATCTCACATCGCTTAGTGGAAGCTATTAAGTGATCCTTATTTATAGTTGGACTCCCCCATTCATTGCTAATTGGTTTTAAGTGTGGATCCAACAAATCTACAATAGCATATGAGATTTGTTCAGCATTGTGCTCCTAAAAATGATTCTCAACATAGAATTGAAGCTTTTACTGTGCTGGACATCTTCATCTGAGCAGGTGAATGCTGGCGTTCTGGCTCCTGGGCTGATGGGGCTTTATATAGTTTTCAGCTGTTGGTGCGCCATCAGAAGGTATTGCCCCTCGCTCCACAAACTTCACAGAAATTATCAAGCTGAAGCCGTAATGAATTTCATCTGTGTCGTTCTACTTCACAGCGAGCCACCGGAAGAAAGCTGCAACAAAAAGACGGCAGCTGCTGCGAAGGCCGACTGGCTCACCATCATAGTTGAGTACAACCTCGTATTCTGACACACAACCTTAACGTGTGTAATATTTGTTGGAATGCTCACTGGTGCATGTTTCTTTGTCTGATGACACAGAGCTTTGTGATTGCGGTTCTGACGATAGTCATAGCTACGTTCTCGACAGGAATCGATTCGAAGTGCTTCCAGGTACTCACCGAGTGATACCCACAACCATTTTCCCGAATTTTGGGCTGACAGTGAATCAATCAATGTCGACTTTTGGCAGTTCAGGAAGGATGACAAGCAGGAAGAAGATGACGTCCCCTACGGCTACGGCTTTTTCCATTTTGTGTTTGCCACTGGAGCCATGTACTTTGCGATGCTGCTGATAGGGTGGAACTCTCACCACGCCATGAGAAAGTAAGTTGATCTCCATTATTACAGGATTTATACTCAAAACTGTGTGGGTAGAGGCTCAGGGAGGATGTTGGATGCTGGGATTGCAGGTGGACGATCGACGTGGGCTGGACGAGCACCTGGGTCAGGATTGTGAACGAATGGCTAGCTGTATGCGTTTACAGTAAGTAACCATGCAAATTTCCATAGAAATTCGAAATGTCCCAAGCGTAGTGACAGCTGAGGAGAGTGAAGAGTTCATGCCAGTTTACTCACTGTGGTGCCATGCAGTATGGATCGTTGTTGCGCCGATTGTTTGGAAGAGCAGGCGAGGAGCGAGCGACGCCGCATGACTGTAATCTTGTAGCAGCTTCTCAGCCGGACCAAACTCAACCAATGTGGGCGACAGATTTAGGTGGGGCAGGTGATATGGAGCAGCAGAGGTTGGAGCTAGGAGTTTTTGAACTAAGCTGAGGAGTTTCACAGACCTGAAAAAGGGAAGAAAACGCCCAAGGGATCGATGGATGGAGCTCCAACCTGCAACTGCAAGGAATGTTTTGACACCTCATCTACTTGATCACAGTTACTTACTGTCTTTTGTACATAAACAGTGAGAGATGAATTGTACTCTGAACAGCATATTCATGATGAAATTCACTTAGTTCTTGCTGCAAGCTTAAAGATCCCGGTACTCAGGTTTGTTGATGCATATAAAGGGATTGTATCCAACATCGCTCATTGAGCTCATAGAATTGAACCGTAAGTATAGTTGGACACTCTCACTCATTGTCAATTGGTTTTGAGTGTGGAACCAACTTACTAACATGGTATCAGAGTGAGTTTTAGCCGCACCCAACAATATTTCAGTAAGTGACACTATTACATTTCACAAGAACGTTGCAGTAAAGAGCTGTATCAACATACATTCAGCATTGCTAAATAGTTTGTAACATAAACTCGAGCTTGTTACATATACGTAAGCATTTACCCTTTTACATAGGAGTAAAGCATTTGACCTGTTACATATTTATTTCAATCAACAAATTCAGGAGTTGAAGACCATAAAAAATTTGTTGTACATGTTCAATTGATTTTGTTGAACAGCTGATGTTATGCATGTATAATTGTTGTACATATTTATCAAATTTAAATTCAGCTCTTAGAAGAAACTCTTAAATTCTGGGGCTCCCTTTCGCAGGCACGAGTAACGCATACATTGGCCTGGAATTTGATTTTTTTCTTCGCAAAAGCTGCATGATGACACAAAAAACATTCTTTATAAGGCATAATGAGAAAATATGTCTTCCTTAAATATATAGGTTTATGACATTGATATTATGGATTCAACACTAATTTTTGTTTCTATAACTGATTTCTCAAGCAGTCGATATTTAGGATCCAAGTAAGAAAACAACTCCTGATTTGCTAACTAGGTACCTTTAATCAATGGATATGCCTTCTTTGTCTAATTATGTAAGAGCTTCGGAAGATTTACTATTGAATTTTTGTATATAATGATGTTACAACCAAGAACATACTTAGTGGCAATAAAGTACATGGACCTGTGTTATTTTTAGTTGCAGAAAGATATAGTTCAGCAATTTCAATTAGTGGTAAAAAAATGGAACATAAATAAAACTGCAGTAAAGTTGAACATACGACAAGGTAGATAATTCTTCGAAAATATGTCTGTTGCGGCCTGATGGATAACTTCGGGATCAGTTTATGAATCATTCATTATGATGATTCAAGGAAAAGGCATCCACCACTAGCCTAGGCAATAGCTTGAGCCAGATACGGTTTGAGCTATTACGTACTCTGAGCATTGTCCCTTAAGTTTCAAACTGTTTTAACCATTAGGAACATCAACTCATGAAAGTACCATAAAAATTTTTTATGGAACTTAATTCATTGAGCATCATAAATATGTCAGAAAAAGTCAATTTAGAGACCTTTGGATCACACAGAGCAACATAAATGACCCCCATAAAGTACAAAGAACATTCTCAACAAGCTCAAACCTCATATTTTTATAGAACTTAACTCATTGAGCACCATAAATATGCCAAAAAATGTCAATTTAGAGACCCTTGGATCACACAGAGCAACATCACAAAGCACAAAAAACATTCTCACCAAGCTCAAACCTCTTTTTTTTTAGGAAAAGTAATAAGGAACAGAATGCATAAGTAAAACCATTAAATCCCTTAATAGCAGCATGAACTATGTCCTTGGTGAGATGTTCATAAACCTCATAATTAGCACAACTTTATCAAATATATGATCTGCACCATCACCAATTTTAAACCAGACACACAAATTTTACGACAAAATCCAAGCCCTAACAAACACTTGATCAAATTTCATCAATAGCACAAGCAAATAGTCTACCAAAGGCGTGGGATACGCAATAGGCTGGGGTTTTGAAGCCGCATGTGTAAGGAAATCCGTTTGTCCTCAACTTTCCAGTGAAGCACACTCGAGCTTTCATCGCTAATCGGATCTTCTCCATTTGCGACCAGAGGCGATCGGAAAGTTCTTCGGTTCGACTCTTTGTGTTCTCGACTCTTCTGCTCGCGCTGCACCCTGCTCGTCTGAATTATTGAAGTGGACAACTTCTAAACGTTCGCAGGATTTTTGATGTGTGTAGATAGAGATTAAATGGTGGGAGTAAAGAAGGACCAACCCAATTTGTCTTTCTACGATGAGGTGCGACGCTCGATGAGTTGATCGACGCGGAGATGTTGATACTGATTTTCTTTTTTGTTATCCAATATGTACAACCTAATTAGCGTAAAAGAGAAAATTAAGTGAGGGTATATGTATCATTCTGTATGACAAGGCAGATAATTCTTCTCCTGTGTCAAGGAGAAGATCTTTCCCTTTATTATATTATTATTATTATTATGTTATCGAAATAGAATTTGATACAAACATACTGTTTTAAATGCAAACTTTTTTTAAGAGGAAACTTTACTGAAGGGGAAAACACAGAAGGGCTCATACGAACTTAATGTTGGATCACTAAGTCGTACGGTGCTTAGTTAGAATCCCTCAAATTCGTAGCTAAGAAAGCATTTTTTCCGGAACTTCACTATGAAGCAAGGAGAATTCAAAGAAAACACTCTGAGAGTGAGAACACTTCTTTATTTCAAGAGAGATACAATTGTTTTTGGTGATTTGGAGCAAATGAGTTTCTCCCCTTTTATACTATTCCACATCTTCAATGGACGATGGATATCGATTTGATTCTACGGCTAGGATTCAAGTTTCTAGATGATTGATACAAAATATCTAAATATTACATGTCTCCATCTTAATTCATAAAATTTCGTTACACATTCATCAAGAAATTGGGCTCGAGCACTCATCTTCTTAGACGGGCTTCCATCCCTCTCTCGATATGGCATGGCCCGAAGGAAAGAAGATACAACTATTAGTTAAAAAAAAAAAACAAGAGCTCTTGTTTGAAGGTAGTTGGTTGAGATTGTAATCAGCAGAATCCAACCCAAGCCATGCAAGGGAGTTGCAACTCTTAGCGATAAGTTTGAAGGTAGTAAGTCTTCTGAAGACAGTAGTTGACCAGTGCCTGTCAAAGCTTGAGCCACAAGAAGAGTCCCATTAAACCTCAAGTAGGGAGAATTGTGCTTTGTAGCCAACCTGAATGAAAGGCGACGAAGCGAAGGAAGACCCACCAACTCTAAAGAATTGATCCGTAAAAGCTTAAAAAACCCAACAGAGCAGATCCTGAAGAATCCCTGAAAATGACCCCTCCTGAATTTTCGCTCATTCAGGTCAATTTGACATGAAAGGAGCTCATCACAGTTTGAAGACTCATGAATTTTAAACACAAACTTATTATAATATTTCACATAGATAATGACGAGTCAAATCAACCTCTATAAATGGAAAGTGTCAAATAATTTCAATGGAATGAGACTGAGAGTTGAAATGAGAACCAGTAATCTTAACTCCAATCTTAATCTCCCGACACTCACTCTCCACTCACTCACGTGCATGCACTCTTTCTCGTCTACTCAGATGTCATTCTCTTTTCTAATTAAATAACAAAAACTCATTTTCTATATTTGGTTTAATACATTTCATTTATTAAAATAATCAAAATCCATAATAAGATGTACGTAGTTTAATTCAAGACCATCCATTTTCGAGACTCATAATCCTTTCTAAATTTCCTTTAAAAGTTTCAAGTTTATATTAACCATTGTAAAGTAAAAAATACACTCAAGAAAATATAAGTACAAAGTTCATATTAAATTTTTTTTTTTGCGATGGTCAGGGGGTCGCACACCCCCTCCACCTTGATAGTGACACTCATACTCAGTGCGGGTCAGCTCACGCGCACCTCCAACGTATCTAAACAAAAATGTTGTATCAACAGGGTTTGAATCCTGGATTTTGAGATCGTTAAACGTTACTGGTGGAAAAGTACATGTTAACCAGAAATAAAAACGTAAAAAAATAAGAACAAATATTTGCTATAAAAATAAAGTCAACCCAGAACATACAAATGCTCAGATTCCTTAGTGAAGTGTGATGGCATAAAATACAACGTTCAACGGGAGAACACATAGATTTTGAAAAATGTGTTGTTATAAAAATATCAAGTTTAATGAGAATTTGAAATATACAAAGTTCATCAACAATTTGAATAATTAATTTAAAATGTATATTAATTTGAATATCATACAGAGTGCAAATTTTGTACCCAAATTACCACCAAAATGTTTCATATCATCATTCTTTTACCACCAACCCATATCATCCTAGCCGGATCCGGAATTTGATTTTCAAATCACAAAACAAAAATCTGGAATGTTATAAAATAGCTATTATGATTGTGGTAATAATTTAAGTTATCAGATTATATGTGAATCCGGATTACTTTTCACACAACGTTATTGATTTCAATTCAATTGATATACACAAATTTGAATCCATATTAATATTCATCTAATTGTTTCCCTTCGAACTCCCACATACGGAATTGCATCCTAACTAGAATTCAAATATCATAACGTAATTAGATACAATAAGTAATTATCTTTTCTATGGTGTCATATGCGTAGTGACATGTGCAATTCATTAGATGACTCCTGAAAATCCGTGAAGTGGGAATATGCTAGACGACTCATTGAAGACGTCAGTCCCACACCCTCACTTTCTTCTATAATAGTATAACAAATGAGGGATCTCAATCTCATTAGAAAAAGTATGCATTTCCATATCTATTTAAAATTAAGATAAAAATAAATTTGAGTAATAAACAATAAAAATGTCTTATAGACACAATACTTTTGACATTTATAACCGCCTTCGGTGCAAAAACTTACAAAATGGTTAATTACCAAATTTGTGAGTTTTAAATCTTATTTTGGCGTAAAATCAATTCAAACATTATTTATACTTTTTTTTTTACATTTATAACCAATTTCAATCTTAGAACATCAAAATACCCTAAGAATAATGTTTGTGATTTTTAAATCATAAATCTAGGCTAAAAGTATCTCAAACATCATTTGAACTTGGTTTTTAAGATTTATAACCAACTTTGGCACAAAATCTCTAAAAAAAAACCTAAGAACAAAATTCGATAGTTTTAAATCTTAAGTTTTGGCTAAAATCAACTTTAATCAAGTTTTATCTAAAAACATCAAAAATGACTAAGAATTAAGTTTGTGAATTTAAATCCTAAGTTTTGGCTAAAATCAACTCAACCATGATAAATTGTAGATTATATATAAACTCAAATTTCATTTTAATCAATAAAAATTTCATTCATTGTGTTTATGCTTCTTTAAATTATATATAATATGTCAAATGTACGGTGTGAAGATTAGAATTACGAGGCATACAGAGATATCAGTTATAGTCAATAATTTTCTACACATGAACACGAAGTTGAACGATGATCCTGAATGATAACATTACAAGTTATAAACGCAACTAAAAATTTCAGGATGTTTTGGAGTAGTTATTAGCTGATCAATAAACTCTCAATTCATTCATCTATAATTGAATGTATACTTATTAGATTAGTTGCACATATAGAAATAAATTTACATTAGATTAGTTATAACTTTGTAATTTGGTGAAACAATATTGATACATATATTCCTCCATTCGGGAATAGTTGTCATACAATTGTTTAATTTATCATTTTTATGGAAATATTATGTTCGTATAGATTCTACTTTGAGAATTTTATTTATCATAACTTTTTATATCTATAATATAATAGTTATACATTCAAAATTTAATGCATATAAGTAAAAGTGACATTTATATATGATCAAAAACAGATTCCTCAATTTGATTTTCTCCAATTTTGATGTCACCCCTCTTCATTCCATAGAAAAATAAAATAAAAAAATTGTTCTAACTAGAAGACAAAACTGTCACATCCCATCCAGCTCCCATTTTGCACTTGCAATTTTGTTTCTTGGGTTGGCCAGCTACTACGATCAAATCGTCACTTTGTGGCGGCGCGATTATATATACTTGCACATACTATTACTTGTCACCTAAAATATAATGCATTAAATTTTAAAAATAAATTATTTAAAATGTAAATATTATAAAATTATATTAAAAATATATTATCAAATTAGAATTCGATACGAATATATTATGATACATTATTGTTAAGCATAATAGTATTATATCACATCGCTCATTGGAAGTTCTAAAGTGATCCTAATATATAGTTAGTTTCCCCCACTAATTGTCAATTAGTTTCGAGTGTGGATTCGACTAATTACAAAGTATCAGAGCGAATTTCTGGCCGCACTCTTAGACTATGTCCGTGACGATTAACTAGATCCGCACGAGGTCCCACTTGTCGAGATTAACAAAGGCTCATCTCGACAAGTGAGGGGGAGTGTTAAACATAGTGATATTATACCACATCGTTCATTGATTGAAAGTTGAAAGCTCTAAAGTGATCATAATATATAGTTGGGCTCCTTCACTCATTGTCAATTAATTTTGAGTATGAATCCGACTAATTTATTATTATCATAATATTTATCATAAAATTTTATATAAATACTAATAATTTACATTAAGAAAAAGCGAATAGATGCCAAGTATGTGGCCGGGTGACCGTGCCTTTTCCGAACACCTCAGGGCAGTTTCCTCTTACGTTCCTCGTCTCGTCCTCATACGGAAATTACTGCAAGAACCTTCCATTGGCGGCAGCGGGCGATCCCACACATGCCGTAAAGAATATTAAAAGAAGGAAAACGCCATATCCATCTCGCTCACGATGTTGAATTTCTACCCACCAGATCGTATATTACACTATTACCCCAAAAGGTGAGGGCGTGTGCAAATTTGTTACTCCCTCCGTCCTCTATTACATGTCGTTTAAGGTTAATTTGAGTAGATTAAGGTGAAGTTAATACTAGCGGTTGAACAAATTTAATGAATGGGTGGTTGATGTTTTTATAAAAAAATTCGTGCAAAAAGTAAAATTGGTAGATGATTACTGGTGGAGAATGTATTTTTTACTGAATATGATAATGAAGTGATTAATGTTTGACATTTTAAGGTAGTTGTTGACATTAAATACGCATTGGAAATTGTTAAGTGACAAGTAAAAGTGGACAAAAAAATTCGGTTAAGTGACATGTAAAAGAGGACAGAGGGAGTATGTCTTTGTGCTACTTTCATATTTTGTTAAGAGTGATGTGGGCGTGGTCTGGTCGCAAAAGGGTAGGGGTGTGAATTCTGATAGTCTCATTATCATAATTTGAATTTTTGATTGTCAGATGTGTGCATTGTAATTTACATTTAGTAAAAAAAATATTAATTTAATATTAAATAAAGTATGTATTGACTAACAAAGTATAACAATCCTCAAATGATGAGTGCGAGTTGTTGTACTGCTTTTATGCTCTGATACGCTAATGGTGTACGTGAATTGTCCGCTAGTCATTAAATTTATTGGATGAATATTTTCAACCCAAGACTAACATTGTGATTGCTTATATCGAATATTTATTCAATAAAACATGAAGTATTTTAATTCATATAATTCGTAGTAGTTTAATAAATCATATAAACAACAATTCCCGTGTGTTGCATGAGCCCCTGAAAAATTTATATTTGTTATTTATAATTAAGGAATGAGTCATTTTAAAAATACACATTGGATGAGTTTTAGTGGATACTATAAAAGTTTGTGAGTATTAACAAAATTTATATAGTCGGTATTGTGGATAAGCTTGAGAATATATGCCGGGAGCAGCTGGGGGTGAAGATACATTAAGAAACGTGCGTTAGTAACTTAGTATAGAGAGAACATTAATATAGTCAAATATTGTCGAGTGGGGACCCAATTTGACAAGTGTGCTAGCAAATTGCATGTCTTTATTTATGTCATGAATCAGACCATTTTACCGACAATGGGGGTGACATATTTTTTTTTTTTTTTGGGTAGGCGAGGTGTTGTTTAGTAATTCCTTAGTATAATTGTATCAACATTTAACATCGATGGATAATGAGTAGAGGGAGCTAAATTATAGATTATAATCGGTTGAGAGCATGTAAAGGGTGATGTGAGATAAATTACTGGTCAACATCCTCCCCACTTGCAAAATTTTTTGTTAAAAACAACAAATGGTACCTCGTGCATATGTAGATAACCGTCACTCGGAGCGATCCACTACCAGACCAAAGAACTTCTAATTCAGTGTAATAGTAATATATTTTTAATTTTAATACCCTCAGTTAAACTTAAAAATATTATATTTTTTATTTTTGTGCCTCATTCAGTTTAAAAAAATTTTGTACCCACATTTAAGCTTAAGAATATTATATTTCTTATTTTTATATCTCCATTCAGCTTAAAAAAAAACTACCATTAAAATTTCTAGTTCCGCCGCTGACCGTCACGAACATATTCTAATGTGAAAAATTCGTTCTGATACCACATTAGTATATTTGAATCTACACTCAAAACTAATTGACTATAAATGAAGGACCAACTATATATTAGGATCGGATCACCTGATAGCATGTAAAGGATAATGTGAGATAAGCCACTGCTCAACAGTAATATCATATACCTGATTTTATAATCAAAATGAAAGAATGTGTTGTCGAAACTTAAAAAAAATCAAAAAAAGATATTTTTATTAAATTGAATGGTGATGGGTGCCTTCTTCAGTATTTAGAGAAAGATATTCATGCATTTAATATCATGTCATTTTATTAATATCTAAAGGGTTTCCTCACTTATTTTTTAAATATTTAGTAGTTGAAATCTCGATTTTCCAAATTTATTTGCATAACATAAAATTATTTAGTAAAAATGCGTGGATTGGATGACAAACGTCTTGATTTTGCAACTTATAGTGTTTATTGTTTTTCTTCCTCCTCTTCTTTCACGAAAATGTTATGTTGTAATTATTTTTTGCGTGAAAGCTTTAATAAATAATTATTATTTTGTAACATTGTAGCTTGTTCCTCTATGAATCAATTAATATTTTCCTGTGAATTTGACAATAGGATAAAAAAACTATTTATCTAAGTTTTAAATTCTAATCAAACGAAGTCCATGAAAGTTAGAATTTAATTATTATTAGTTAATTAAATAATTGAACATGGGTTACAAATTGATTATTTAAAATAAAAACTATACCATATTAGTTGACTGTTTTATATTTGACATTCAACAAAAATCAAATCTTATTGATTAAAACAAACAACAATAACAATATCATCAACTATAGGGATACAATTCAAAATAGGTCATGAACTATCACCACTTACCTATTTGTGATTCGAATTATCACGATTTCCAAAAATGGAGCGAAGAAAAAAATTTGGACTGATTTTCTAAAATAATTTACCATTACATTCATAAACTAATATTATTATAAGACTTAGATTTGTGTGTAAAAATTACATAGTTTGGTTATCAAAATAAATAATATCAATTTGCACAGATAAAGAATATCACGTCTTTTTATACGCAATCATAAATAATTCTCAACAAATTTAATAAAATCAACTATATTTAAGTGTTCAAACGAACTAATTTTAAGAATCATAAAAAATAAGATTAATTTTTTATCGCATATTTTCTAAAAATCGTGATAGTTTGGATCGCAATTGGATAAGCATTGAACTCTTCTAAATTTTTTTTCATAATTATAATAAGGGAAAAAACCCAAAAGAAATCCTGAACTACCACTGCTTACCCAATTACTGGTCAAAACTTCCACGGTTTTCAAAAAGGGTGCGCTGAAAAAAAATTGGACTAATTTTCTAAAATAAAATTTATCATTACATTCCAAAACTAATATTATTATAAGACTTAGATTTGTGTGCGAAAATTATGTCGTTTGGTTATCAAAAGACGTCATTTTTTATGTGCACAAAATAATATATAATTTATTTTGATAACCAAACGACGCAATTTTCGCATACAAATCAAAGTCTTATTATAATATTAGTTTAGAATTGTAATGATAAATTTTATTTTAAAATATCAGTCTAATTTTTTTATCGCATTCTTTTTTTAAAATCATGATAATTTTGACCGTAATTAGATAAGTGATGATGGTTCAGAAACATTTTTGAATTTTATTCTTAATAATAATATAAAAAAACCGAAAACAAAAAGTAGGAACAATGAACCAAATTGATTGATGGTCAACAAGAGGCGAACACGGTAGGGCCGCAGTTGAGCCTCGGCCTCGCACTATCTCCCCCCTGCTTATATATAAAGCGTAGTAGACCCGCCTTCCTCGTTTCCCCTCCAACTCTGACACAACACTCATCATTTCTCTCTTCTCTCTCTACTTGTATTTTCGCATCGAACAAGCGAAATGGACATCGCCACTCCATGCGGCAGCCGCAAGAAATCCAGCTTCGGAAAACGCTGTCTGCTCATCGCCAAGCAGCACCGGACCCGATTGCACATCCTCGGACGATGCATCTCCATGCTCCTCTGCTGGCACAATCACTCGCTCGTTGACGATTACTAGCGCCACGCTTCGATTTCTTCATCGATATCCCGTCGACAAACTCTGTCCATTTCGTATGAGTGAGAGCGGAGGAGAAAAGCATCTGAATCGGAGCTGTTGAGCCGACTACCAAGTTTTGTTCTGAAAGAGAGAGCAGGGGTCAGTTTTGCACTTTTGTATAACTTTAGGAGACTTTTTGTAAATATGTGAAATTTATGACAATGATATACGCAGCTCATTTTATTTGACTTGTGTTCTTATTGTGATGTAATTGAAATCCTTCATCACAAAATTAATGAAAACTGGACCCCGATATTATTGTCGGATTCTTCAACTGCTCAAACTCGGTTTTCTTGAATACTGTAATGTACTCCCTCCGTCCTCTATTACATGTCATTTAAGGTTAATTTGAGTAGATTAAGGTGAAGTTAATGCTAGCGGTTGAACAAATTTAATAAGTAAGTGGTTGGTGTTTATTTGAAAAAGTTCGTGCAAAAAGTAAAATTGGTAGATTATTACTGGTGATTAATGATTCTTTTATTGATTATGATAAAGAAGTGATTAATGTTTGACATTTTAAGGTAGTTGTTGATATTAAATATGCATTGAAAATTGTTAAGTGACAAGTAAAAGTGGACAAAAAAATTCGGTTAAGTGACATGTAAAAGAGGACAGAGGGAGTAGTATTTTAATTAACTGTGAAACTTTTATAAGAACCGGACACGGTCCTAATCATAGATGTAAAAATTGGACCGAATTTTATAAGAACCGGACACGGTTTAATTATCACCACGCTTGAGATGAGAAGCGTGGTGATAATTAAACCTATTGCCACGCTTCAAAAGATGAAACGTGGTAATAGATAACCACATATTACCACGCTTCAAAATATAAAACATGACAACATGCTCTTTTTTTATCAACAAATAAGAATGCATATTAATATTTTACTCTAATCAAGTCGTCCTTATCTTCTCCATCCTTACTCATTTACAAGCAGGGGTGAGTACATGGATTTGGTGGCTTAGCGAGCGATTGATTCGAAGATGGTTGTCAACAAGCCACTGAATCAAATGTGGTTGGGCATCTCAAATCGTTGGAAGATTTGGCTGTCACAACCAGATTTCATGATGAAGGAACCGCGATGCGCAACATCAAAATTGGACTGAGATTTTCTGTCAGTTGCTATGTCCGGATCTGGCACGTTTGCGGCCACAAAAAATTCCTATCCCCCTTTGCACCCTACCTCTCCCCACTCATGATTTTTGATGATTTTCTTAATAGGATATCGGACTTCTGAAATCAATTGATGAGGAAGTAAATAAAAAAAAACTAATATTTTCTCTCAATCCTAATTACAACAACAACTGCAGCAAATTGCATAACTAATATTAAATTTTTTGAATGTTTTGTTTTTTTATTTGTTTATAAAAAATGTATTTGGAACTATGAAAATTTAAATAATAAAACTATATTACATTATGATTTTATTAATCCATAATTTATTTATTTTAAATAAAAATGTCCAATAACTATGTTTGTAATAAAAAGCGTGATAATAGGTGGTGAACCTATTACCACACTTCAAGTAAGAAGCGTGGTAATAGGTTCACCATCTATTACCACGCGCTTTGTACTCTACCAATTACGATGGTCGCATTCAGCACGCTTACTAAACCTGATGAACGCCTTAAAATAAGTGTGGTAATAAATTCCGATCTGTTGTAATTTGGGGATGAGCCGTTTAAATTTCTGGGTGGGAAGACAAACATCGCACTAATTAGGAAAGAGAAAATAAAACACAAATATTAATAAGGCACTAATTTAGATACATCAACCAAAACAGTTACTCATTATTGCCTTAATTCACATGCTTTATTGCTTATGAGTATTTATTATTTAGCTTATTATAAAAAAATCATAATTAATGAATTCCTTTTTTTTGCTAGCGTGAAAGTTAATTAGGGTTTACAGCCGCACTTGCAATTGCAAGGACAAGGATCAAATCTGCAAAGGCAGGCTGCCAAGTGCGGGGATTGGCCACTGAGGCGCTGCTGGGTGACACCTCGTCTAAATTTTGGGGGCTTTGTCCACTTGGGGTCCTGTGCAATCGATCCGGTTGCGCAGCCTAATCGCCGGCCTTGGATTCGTGACGGTATCAGTTACGTGATTGTTTGTGTTCTGGCGTTCAATGGTGACCCGATTTGATGTTAGTAAGTTCGATGTGCAATTGAATTTGTGGGCAGTCCGCGTTCCGTGCGAGCTCTGCAAGGTCGCCACTAGAATTCTTAACGGGTATGTTTCGATGGGATTTCCCGACTTTCAAGTTTTTATTCCTTGTGATGTAATTGGATTTGTGTGTGGTGCAGTTACTTGTTTGACAGACCTCGTATTAAACCAATCACCCAAGACCCAACATGTTCCAAGACTCGCTTGATGCTATTATCAGAGAAAGTTCAGGATCCAGGTAAGAATCATCATATTTTTACTGTGGACCTGATACATTTAGCTGGGTTTTGTTTGATGTACTGGAGTAAGTCTTTCTGGTTACGAACTTCATTTACTTTTCACTTGATTTGATTGACTACCAGCATCTTGGATTCCTAGCTTCCGTTGCAATAAAACGACCCACTTAACAGAATTCCATTCAATCAAGCTGAGGATGACTTACTGTGTAATCTTTGCTCAAATTTATTTCACACGCAGCGGATTTATCAGCTATTCCGGAGCAAAAACTTGATGAGTTGAGGGAGCAGTGCAAGATTGAAATGGTTCCGTATTCGTTGACACTTGATTATTCTTATTGGGGTGCAGGTAAATTTTTTATTCCTAATGATTGGTGTAAAGATGAGCGCCGAGTATTATGTTGTAACTTAGTGTAGCCTTCAGAATGCTACATGTTGAGCATATTGTTTTGACAAGTATATTAGTTCAAAATAGTGCCATATAGGGATGGATTCGTTGATTTTTACATTGAATTCAGTAGATTTCACTTTGTAAACATGGAATCGCAAAATAACTAGTTCTTTGATGCTAGATCATGTATTGAAGCAGATTCTTCCGGATGGAGTTGAGGTGCCGTCTTCTTTTGAAACAATAGTTAAGTTTACACTCTTTTTCACTTGCTAAACTTTGCTCAGTGTCAGACCTTGTGAACCTTGATGTTTATGACTAACGCAGGCCATATTGCCCATCTGAACATAACTGAAGAGCTACTCCCATTCAAGGAAGTTGTTGCCAAGGTTATCTATGATGTAGGTAACATATGCTTTCCAAATTAATTTGATGCGGCATTGAATTGAATTCAGCGGGTTTTGTTTTTGCCACTATATGTTATTGGAGAGATGTTTATATTTTTGCATTTGAGTCATTTTCTTGGAACTAGTTATTACGGGTGCAATTTGGACCCAATTTGGAATTTGGGCTGGATTTTTTTACCGACCCAAATAATTGATAATTTATTGACCCATTCCAATCCATTTTGTAGTTCACCCATCCCAATCCCATCCAAAATAAGAAAATCGGGTTTGGACTGTTCCTGCCAATCAAATTCAGCATCAACTTTATATGATTATATTTTAATATTGTAATTTCATTTTTGCTATAAACTTTGGAAAAGAGGTAATATTAGTTTTTCTTGGATATTTATCTAACTAATGTTTTTCAATTACCTATTATAAGTAGTTTGGTGTTTACTTGAAGAAGATTATACTAGCCCAATCCATTTTAAGGAACCGAATAATGGACTCAGTATCATGTCTGCCTAACCCAAGATGAGAAATTTGGATTTTTTACGGACTAAATTTGGGTTATCCGAAATAATTCACACCCCTTCTACTTATCCAATTAAGTTGCTAAATATTTATATCTACAAGCTTAAATACCTTGTCCAGGACTATTTTTAGAACTGCAGTGCATTCTTCTGAGTGTGAAATTGCTCCTGGAATATATTTCTCACTCATGGATAAAATAATCATTTGTTCTATATTGATTTTCAAACTAAGATAGTATGTATGTGTTTGAAAGTTATATACTCTTGTGTTGATTCCTTAAAGAGTTAGGTTTTTTATGACACCATTTCTTGTCATTATCTTCAGAAAAATTTTCCAAGGATTAAAACTATTGTAAACAAAGTTGGATCAATTACAAATGAGTTTCGCGTTCCAAAATTTGAAGTTCTCGCTGGAATAGATGATATGGTTACAGAAGTCAAGCAATATGGGGCAACTTTTAAGCTCGATTACAGCCTTGTCTATTGGAACTCGAGGTTAGAACATGAACATAAACGGCTGGTTTCCCAATTTAAGTCTGGGGAAATCATTTGTGACATGTTCGCCGGTATTGGTCCTTTTGCGGTTCCAGCAGCCCAGAGAGGATGCTTGGTATATGCAAATGACCTTAATCCGGATAGCGTTAGATATCTGAAGATCAATGCAAAGATCAATAAGGTCGACGATCATATTCGTGCATACAATTCAGATGCTAGAGAATTCATTTCTCAACTATTGGCTGTACCCAGTCATGAGAATGATCCAGGAGCTGATGGTCCTACCCTAAAAGTTTGTACAACAAATGGAAACCAAGAAAAACACCCTGGAAACGAAGGTAAATATTCAAATTTTCAGCTGGAAGTTATTGCAATGGTTGCTTTGTGCTGATTCTTAATGCTTCTCTAGGTGACACAGCTCAAGAAAGTGAAACAGCCAAAACTGGGAGCATCGAAGGCTCATGTACTAGGGAAAATTTAGTTGCCAGTAATGTCACACAAAGTTCAGAAACCTTTTTGGAAGGTACTCTGTTACTCTCATTCTGACCTTATATCTTACCACATCTCGTAGAATTGATACATGAGCATATTCATCAATTTCATTTGACAAATAAAAATCTAGTTTGTGTTGCCTGAGTCAATGAATCCAAGAATATTTTTCCATCATTCTATGTAGGGGGGAAGAAAAAAGGAGGCGCAAACAAAAGGAGGAAACTGGATCTAGACTGGACCAATATTAAGACATGGGAGCATATTGATCATGTTATCATGAATTTACCTGCCTCCGCTCTGCATTTTCTTGGTATAGTTTCAATTCAAACTCTCCAATCATGCCTCTTTTCATATATTTATTTTCATTTTTCAATATCTCCGGTCTAATTGCCTCCAAGATGGCTTGAAATTTTTTTCAGCTTTCATTTTGTTAGAAAGCAAAAAATCATATGATAATTGGTGCCATCTTTTTATTTTCAAGTTTACGCAAGGCGTCTAAAGTTCACTTTTCAAGTTGACAAATAGTCAAATCCCTTTGATAACTGATGCCCTGCTTCGTATCTCATTATATAAATCATTCTCCTCAGAATTCTCATCAAATGAGACACTCGTCATTTAAACTATTTTTGAAATCTCTGTCAGATGCGTTCAGAGGCGCCATTCAGAAAAAGTATTGGAAGGGTACACTGCCTTGGATTCACTGTTACTGCTTCATGCGGTCCACCGAAACAAACGAAACGATTATCCAGGTAAGAATCGGCTCTTGCATTGTAAGAAATGAGATTGGGCTTTTGGTGTTAGCATTTTGTTATAAACAGTAAAGGGGAAGCATCTTCATCTTCTATATTGTATTGGTTAATGTATCAAGTCAAATTGCAGAAACTGGAAGATATGTTAACTTGAACCTCTCACTCATGTCTATCTCGTATTTCAGGTAGCTGAAACTGCTTTGAAAGCGATTATCCAAGATCCAATACTTCACAGGGTTAGGGATGTCGCTCCAAATAAGGTATAATCCATTCATTTTATCACATAAACCAAACCACGTTTGCATCCAGGTTTAGCCGGGAACCATGTTATTTAGGGTACATCGGCAGGCTCAAAAACATGATAAACTCTCATTTTGCAGGCTATGTACTGTTTAAGCTTCAGGCTGCCAGATGAGACATGCATCATGGAGGCTTAATTTGTCTCTCTTCTGTTTCATGTAAATTTATTAACTAGTCTGTCTTAAATTTTAATTCGACCAAGTATACATTTCAGTGAAAAATATATATTAGATCGAAGTTTGGTCATCAGACTAGGTTAAACTGTAAGACAGCGTTTTTCATTAAAAATTTTGTTTGTTTGATTTTTTTATTTTTCTGGGAAAGGCTTGTTTGGTTGATAACGGCAAGATTCAGTGTTGATTTTGTTGTGAAAAAATATGCTTATATTGAGAACGTTCATTTCCTATATGTAACTGTCAAAAATGTTGTAACAATTATTATATTCAAAATTTTCAGTATTATTCGAAAAAAAATGTACTTGTTTTGTTTTTAAACACGTACTAATCAATTATGGGATGTCTTTGATTATGATTTATAGTTTTTTTGAACAATTATTCTTTCGGCATAGTTTAAATTTTGTTCACTTTTTTATTAATAGTTATTTCATAACAAATGAACTATATCACTTAAATTATTTATCTATAAACTAATAAAAATTAGGGTAAATTATAAATACAGTATCTGTACTTTCGCCTGATTTCAATTCAAGTACCGTATTTTAGAAATTTTCAATTCAAGTACTCCAAGACTAATTTTGAAACACAAAACACTATAATTTATGAGATTAAATACACCAACACTATAAATGAGATAATCTATTGCATGATATTGAGAATTCATATTTAATCAGATGAATTATAGTGTTTTTTTAATTTAAAATTAGTCTTGGAGTACTTGAATTAAAAATTTACAAAGTACGGTACCTAATTTGAAATTAGGTGAAAGTACAGATACTGTATTTGTAATTTACCCTAAAAATTATGAATAATATAGAATAACATATGTGGGTTGAATAGTAGTAAAATAGTTGTATTGAAGGTCAGCATAAATGTGATACTACCAAGGGTCGAGTGGACTCCAGCATAAATGTGATACCATCAAAGTTTGAATCTCGAATTTTGAGTTGTTACACCACTCAAAATCATTAGATCAAATTATTAGTACTTTTTTTTTTGCGGTGGCTAGGAGCCGTACATCCCCTCCACCTTGATAGTGACGCACATATTCACTTCGTACCAAATCACGCGCACCTCCAGCGTTTCAAAGCGTAAATGCGGTACCACTAAAAATCAAACATAGGATTTTGAAGTATTTAGACAACATCCATAACCACTACACCAACATTTTTCAAAATCTAAAAAAAAACTCTCAGTTTTTAGATCATACTATTTGGGTAGCTTTAAATATTGTATTTAGATTTTTCTGCATAAACAGAAGGTACAGCCAGGAGGAAGAATTGCGTAGAGTAGAGATGAAGCCAGGAGGAAACATTGTCGTTTTTAAGATAGAATTAAGATGGTTTTGTTGATAGCAAGAGTTGTCCCATGAGTTAGAAATTAAGATGGTTTTTCCATGTCTCTAGTTTACATTGAACTTTCGTTTCATAATATCTTACAGTAATCGTTGATCTCACTTTGGTTGAGTCCAAAAATTGTACTTTGACATATTTTGAATACATGAGTCGCGATATATTCAAAGACAATATTTGAGCGTCGAGTTTGTTTGATTAGTGCCAAATACTTATATAGTTTATTTTCATATCCTAAGCGTACAAATTGATTACGTATTTGACAAAATGTTTCAAATCATCTGTTGAAGAGAATAAGAAGTAACTTATATTAGATTGTTGAACCATGACTTATAAATCTATATTTTTGAATTATAACAGGTGATACAATTCAATATGAACCTTCATATCATTTTGTGATAAAGTATTGGATTCTGTGTGCTGGTTTATGTTCCGCATATTTATTGCTTGTCTTGATCACAACTGCGCAATAACGAAATTCAATCTGAGAGTTTTCTTCCCTCAATTATTGTCTATCATTTTCTGTAATCACTCTTGTTAGTGCGAGCTTGATAGTATTCGGAGAGAGACTGGTAAAATAATGAATGATTAGGAGAATGATTGTTTGCATGATTAATCCAAACTACTACAATCTCTCAAAAGCCCTAAAACTTTCAACCACATTGAGAAAACTCAGTAAGTGATGTTAATAGCTCAACAATCTCCAACCTTATGTTTGTGCTCATAAATGTTTACACATGTATTCTTTTGGTTCGCTTTTACTAAATGTCAATTAAGGTAATTCTGTGACTACTAAGAAAATTAGAAATTTTTGGTGGACACAGTCCACCATTTGAACTGTGAATACACCACTGCGTACGTAGCCGCTACGTGTAATTTTGATCAGTCATGTAGTGCGGTGAAAAGTTAAATTTTTTAAAAACCAATAGTGAAGTACCACGTGTCACTTTGACTTTTCAAAGTATCACATGACGGCTCTTTATTGGGGATGTCCACATAAAATGTGTCCATCCAAAAAATTCTCCGAAAAAATTAGTGTTATTGCTTGATTAATGTACTCATTAATGCAACCTAGCTATTTTATACTTGTATAGACAAAACGGTTAAAAAGTTAGTTGTGTGAATAAATTAATTGTATTTTTGATGACAACCATTGAGTACGAGAAATATAGTTATTAAAATCGGATCGAATTGGTTGGTTGGATCGGTTGGAACAGGAAGCGGTTCAAACATCGGTTTGACTTAAAAATTCATACCAGACTGCACCATGATTTGGTTAAAAGGATAAATCATTAGTGGGACTCAAACCCATGCTTCCATAATCGGAGAGGAGTGTTCATACTAGCAAGCCACCCATTTTTTGTTTAACTTCTAATTTTAGTAAGTAAAATTCATTTATTGTAATTATTACATATAATTAAACAGACGGTCGAACCAGTTTAAACTGTCATTCAACTATCTAAACAAGGAGTACAAAATTTTTAAAAACCCCATTTGTATCTTACATTGTATAACATTTTCTTCTTATTATCGAGTTGCATATTCATTCCATGGGTCTATACTAACCAAAGTACAGGAAGAGGTCGCTACACAAAAATATGAATAGGTAATGTAACTAATCCAACTTGATTACACCTAACAGCTTGGAGCATCAAAGAACTTAGATGGGATCAACGATGGAAGTGTACTTATCAGACTAGATGTTCCATATGCGGATGTATTCCTACTATACTTCTTAAAACTCAAACATCCATTGAACTTACATTATAAATGATGAAAGGAGGACATGAGAGTATACAACACATACTATTAAAGAAAGATATTTAGAAGAGAAGGCCTGTCACAAACAAACACACGTTTCAATCAAGACGACTGGTTCTTCAAACAGGACTTCAAGATGGATCAAAGAACTCTCTGAAGAAGTTTTGCCAAAGACGATTCTTCACTTGTTCACTGTATTTATACGTTACTTATAACATTAATAATAGATAAGAAAAGTTATCTCATCTTGAAACAACCAAGCCTTCTAAATTTCTCCTTTTATCGGGGTGTTCGTCTGCAAGCTCCACCACGCTCCGATTGCCCGTCATCTACATAGTTTTGTTGGATTTAGTCAAATAAGGTGAAGAAGTCAAACAAAAAAAGTTGTATTGATGACATAAAATGCTCCAAATGATACTACCACCATGGTCTATTTTCTGGTACAAGATGAGTTCTAAGCTGTGGAGAAGAACTAACATAGGTGTGCCTGAGTTCGATTCTCATGAATGAACATTGTAAATCATGATGCATAATTTACTAGGCTCAAACCTGCCTACGTTTCTCATTGGCTCATCATAAGATGTTTTTTCATAGTATTGTGCTAGAGTTTTGATCACACAATTATTCATTCTTGGTAGCTAATATGAGATAGAGATGTATTAGTAGTGAGATCAATAATTTTATCTATTTTGAAGGAATTTTCGCTGTGAAATTTAATGAGCAAAATTTATATAAAAAATCATTAATCATTATTCATTATTGGTTCCGTCACCATGCCGTTTTGCTGAGGGGTGTACGGCGCGGTGGTCAAGTTTTGTATGCCATGCTCGGCGCAGTACACGGTGAAACTGTTAAAGTTGAACTCTCCACCGCGATCGGATTTGAATATAGCAATACTCAACTCTGCTCCGCTATTTACCTCACTGCAAATAAATATTTCCATATATTCTTACTATTCTTATCTTTTAAGATTTATTAAATATTCTTTTATTTTTAAAAGGAGCTGAAGTGTTAGATAATTCGAATGATGATGAGATAACGTAATGCTGATAAATTTATTTCTTGGTTTTATTAAGCTTTTTTGTTTCTTTTTAATTGACTCGGTCTAATTTATTCTTAATAAATAATTTAATTATGTTAAATTCATCATATTTTTATTTTTACATAGTTACTTTTTTATATAAAAAAATTATTTCATAATGGAGACGTACACTCATTCCATAGCTTGAACTTCATGGTTGTATGTTAATAATATCCAAGTCGAGTTTGTATACATTTATACAAATTAAAAATCAGATGTACCCCCACATATCCAAATTTCACATATTTTAGAACTAGTTTTTGTTAAATTATTTTTATGATATCATATTCGTATCCGTATTTTCACTAAGGGTGTGTTTGGTTTAGGAAAAATTTGGTGGAAAGGAAAAATTAGAGGAAAATAAAAAAAAATTATTTGGTTAAGAGAAAGTAAGAAAGGAAAAATTAGATGAAAATTTTTAACAAAATAAAGAATAGTTTACTACTTTCTTAAGAATTTTCACCCTTAATCAAATAAAAGAAAATAGAATGGATTCCATAAAAAATTCATTTTCCACCAAATTTTTCTTTCTCTAAAATTTTTCGTAAACCAAACACACCCTAAGTGCTTCAAACAATCTCCCTAATATGAGAAAGGATTAATACGTAAAGCTAGCGAGTAAAAGAATGAACCGTGTACTAAACCTCCCCACGTATCATAGTTTTGTCAAAATCTTAGGTGGTGCATAATTATAATTTTCCGCGTTGCTTGTGCGACATGAAATGAAACATTTCTAGCAAATGTTGTCATCTAAAATGCACCAATAATGTGTTGGCCTAGTGATCTTGGATGTTGTCTAACAATTTTAAAATTTTGGGTTTAAGTCTTGTTAGTGCCGCATTTATGCTTAGATATGCTGGAGGTGCGCGTGAGCTGATTCGCAGTGAATATGGACGTCACTATCAAGGTGGAAGGGAGTGTGCGACCCCTGACCACCGCAAAAAAAAAAATTGCACAAGGCGAAACGTGCACATTTATAAGCATGTGGATATATGCATTTCATTTAATTAACGGTGGTCATAATTAAGTGCTGAAACTTGCGGCGTTGCGTCTGATGATTGAGTGCGTGTGTATTTTCTTTATATTTATTGTGCCTATTGTAAATAAAAATGAAAAAAGAATAAATATTAGAAGAAAATTTGATCCAAATGTTTGATATTTTGGGATCAATTTTTTTTGGGAAAACTCAATCTGAATAGTAGAAAGTTTATTTTTCTTCCTATTTTTTTCTCTAACATTGTTTTTTTATACTTTTTATTGTTATATATTTATTTATTATTCATTGATATATTTCGACAAATAATTTGTTTGTAGATCAACTTTTACGCTACTTTAGTGAAATCTACTACATGAGCTTTCATCAAGTATCAAATCAAAAGTCAAGACATCATAGATGGATGTATATAATTCTTACCAACGTTTGTGTAAATCAAATAAACCTGACATATCAGGCATCATTGAAAAGCGAACTCAAGATTTTAATCATATCTTATTAGTAAAGTTAGGTTGTGTTTGGTTTAGGAAAAATTTGGTGAAAAATAAGAAGAAAAATTTGTGAGAAAATATGAAAGAAAGTTTGTAGGAAAATTAGATGCAAAATAGGAAAAAAAATTTGTTTAAAATAAAAAAATATTTTAGCATTTTCCACCATTTTTATCCCTAAACAAATAAGAAAAAATCGGATGGATTCCTTGTGAAAATCTACTTTCCCCAAATATTGTTTTCCATCAAATTTTCTTTAAACCAAACACACCATTAATTTTGTTTATGATTGAATTTACTTAAGAAACTGTGATATGAATTTCTGATCTGTGGCCATGACAATCTATATCTTGTGGTCTCCGCTTTAAATTTCATTATCTCATTGATGATTGGGTTGATAATTTTTTTTTTTTAAAAAAATTCTGACCAGTGCTTACTAACACATCAAATGATGATTATTTTCAAACTCTCTTTTTTCACTACTTTTTATCTAAACTATTTTTTCATTCTATCTATTTTCTATTGTACTGTATTTTTACAAAAATACAGTTTAAAACTATAATTTTATTGAAAAAAAAGTTTTATTACTATCAATCACAGTTTGCCTTTTTTTCAGATGGTCATGGACCGCACACCTCCTCCACCTCACACGCACCTCCAAAATATTCTTGCTTATACGATACCACCAAGACTTGAATCCATAACTTAAAAATTGTTAGACAACAAGTCAAACATAACATTATCAATCACAATTTGCTCTTATGAAAGCACTTGAAGTGAACAAAGTCACATAAAAAAACTCCAATCCAAATAAATTTATGGATTAGCATACCCAGAATTTTTCTTTGTAAAATCACTCTTTGTTTTCGCAATATAAGATGAGATGGATTTACCCGACCAGGGGTAGGTGAGTTAGTAGTGAGCTAGGACATCAAGTTGACCCACCTCGGGGTCTCAGGTTTGATCCTAACAAGCACCAATTTAACGTTTATCCTGTGAAACATCCGGGAGGCGTGACAGTCGGACATGTGTGGGGGCTTCTCTCTGAAATTTAAGCCGACCCCGAAAAAATACAATTCTCCGGGATAAAAAAAAAAAGAAAAAAAGATTTTAGTGCTATCTACAGCAGCATTAAACATTTTGGCCGGTGCATTGGGTCACAACACTATTGTGGGAATGCAACAATTTATGAGCATCTTGGTGACTGACATTTTGGTCTCTAGCATGACATGGTGATCATTTCGAACAACGTAACATAATAATATTGCAGCTCAACTAAATTTAATATCGAAATTTTTATAAATAATAAAAAGAAATTGACAGTGAAATACCAAATATTTGACTATAGGAAAGCCAGTTATGAGCGAGTAAACTATTAATGATACTCTTAATAAGCAATTGGTGGCGTATTATTTAGACGTTCATGTACATATAAATACCAAAATTACGGTGGTTTTAGTCCAAAAAATAAATTCTTTAAAAACAGAGATAGTTATACAAATTTGAATTTATTAATTTAATTATTGTACACGTGTGAGATGGAAAATAAATATTAAAAATTAAAACGATGTAGTATACAAATAGTTGTATTTGATTTTGTTGTCTTGGATCGAATTCCTTGCTGAAATGCATGGATAATTAAAAGGTTTGGAAGAAATATTATGTCATGATATATAAGTCAGATATTTAAATAGTGGTCAGAAAATTAAAAAGTTTGCCAACAAGGTGTTGGCCTAGTGATCTTAGGTGTTGTCTAACAACTCCAAGGAGATGCGCGTGAACTGACCCGCATTGAGTATGATTTCACTACCAAAGTGGAAGGGGTGTGCGGTCCCTGACCACCGTAAAAAAAATAGATTTAAATAGTTAAAATCATATGGGATATTAGCATTAAACTTGTATGGCATTATGTGATGTTATTCCAATATTAAAATCTTGTAAAATTCATAAATTCTCAAAACACTTAGGCTGTGTTCGGTTTAGAAAAAGCGAGAGGGAATAAAAATTTGACGGAAAATTAAAAGAATTTTATGTATGATTTTGGAAAAACTTTGTGAGAAATAAAGTTTGACGGAAAAATTAGAAGGAATGTTAAAGATACATAAAAGAGAGCTTTACAATTTGTCACTCACTTTTTTATTTCAAATTAAATAAAAAAATCAAATGAAATCTATGAGAATTTTATTTTATTCTTATTTTCCTTTTCTCAAATTTTTCCTAAACCAGACACAACAAAGTCCGAAATTTAAAATATAAAATTCTGAAAATTCATTCAAACAATGCCATTTTAATGTCGTGTCTAGTTTACATTTTTTATATATCTGTCATATAATTAATTAAGTTTCAACAATGAAAAAACTATATAAAAAAGGGCAAAAAATGTTTTTCAAAAAAAAAAAAAATGCTTATGCACTAAAACCTCTTGAACGGGTAAGCTACAGATGGCTACCACAGGAGGCGAGGGAGGCGGGACAGGTGAGTGTGTTGTGTTATGCTTCTTACTAAGTACGTTTGTTTTAGTATATAATAACGAAGTGCGTCTTACGTTGTTGTGTGGTCTGCTCCATCAATCATAATTCATTTCACTCGCTTTTTTCTCACCACCATTACCACCCAATATTCGTAATTTCAATTCTCCCCCAAATCAGACCCAACAAAATAAAGAAAGGTTGGATCTTCCATTTTCTCCACCCTAAACTCATCAAACCCACCACCGCTTTTCTTCCTTCATCCGTCAGGTACGACCCAAAACCACCCATCTTTTTTTTTTGCATTCAATCTGTGCAATAATGCCTTTGGACAAGAACCCGCGCTGTTGGGATTAGCTGTACCCTTTTCTGGTCTCTCATTCTTCTCCATCTTCGTTTGTTTCTTGCTATTGTGTTCTTGGTGTGTCTGCAATTGGCATCTGTGACGATGTTTGTGTCCCGGTATATGGCTCATTTCTTGCAGACATGATTGGTTTTGAAATTAGCTGGCTCCAGCTTTGTTCTCTTGGTTAGGTGAGGTAGAAGTTATGGATTATGGTCTGATTTTCATTTGTTTAGTTATGACTTATGACCAATGTGTCTTTTTTACTATAAAAATTATCATTATTGTGTCTGTGACATCAACTGAAATCACCTGCAAATTTGTCCCACTAGCTGTTTGTCTGCAGATTTGGCATACATGGTGTATGGTCTGGTAGCAGATAATTGTTAGATTCATTAGATATTATCTGATGCTGGTGGAAAAATGGCTCTTTGTGAAGTTATCTATGACTCGCTGTCTTTCTCAGGATCTCATTTCACTTCACGTAGCCACTTTATGAATTTTCATCGCATCTAGCTGAATACTTATAATTGTGTAGGTTTTAGAATATATGATTTCAACAATGGTTTCTTTTTGTTCGATTCACCAGATTGAAGGTTACAGATTTTATTCTTCACCTAGGTGGTAACTGTGTTCCTGTATACTTTGTAAAAACTCGATCATGGCGGCTGCTGCTGCAACTGCTGCAATTTTCCCTGCTGCATCGTCTTCGCTGGAATCCAACTCAGGGACTTCTTCTAAGGCAAACGGAGGATTTGTCAACTTGAAGCCAAGTCGTGTGTCATCTGGTGGCTTGAAATTCAAGGCTAGTGCGCAAGCACCCAGCAAGCTTGGTGGTTCATCTACTGGTTCGACATCACATAAAGAAACTTCAAAGAACGATGGCTGGATGTCATCATCATCAACCCCAAGAACATTTATCAATCAATTACCGGACTGGAGCATGCTTCTTGCTGCCATTACTACTATCTTCTTGGCAGCTGAAAAACAATGGATGATGCTGGATTGGAAGCCAAAACGGCTTGATGAGCTTAGCGATTCTTTTGGCCTGGGAAAAATTGTTCAAGACGGTCTTGTTTTCAGACAGAATTTTTCAATAAGATCTTATGAAATCGGTGCCGATCGGACAGCATCCGTGGAGACTTTTATGAATCATCTGCAGGTGCTCCTTGATATTTATTTTTATTCTAATTATACTTAATTCTTTTCCATAACTAATAATCAACACCTTTCTTTTCTGTCTCCTTTTCCCTACAGGAAACAGCTCTCAACCATGTTAAGAATGCTGGTCTTTTGGGTGATGGGTTTGGATCGACTCCGGAGATGAGTAAAAGAAATTTGATTTGGGTCGTTACAAAAATGCAAGTTCTGGTTGATCGCTATCCTACATGGTATGTTAATGGGCGTATTATTGCCACTTGCCCAAGGAAATCCCATAACGAGTTTCTTTGCGATTAATCCTCAATCAATGAAATAGATATCTTGATAGTTAGAGTAATGAATTAGGTGGCTATGTGTAGCTGCAACAGATAGCTTTTGAGGCTGGATCAGCTCAGCACTACTAAAAACATGATTATGATGATCATAAAATTGTTTGTGGTCGAACATTTTGGTTGCATTAAATTATGAATACGACGTCTAACAAGAAACAACAGCCTATAACGGTCATTTATCTCATATTCTTATTAAGTTGCTAAACTTCTGTTTCCCATTAAATAAGTAGTGATTTAATGCACTTTTTTTTTTCTTTCTGAACTGATGTTGTACGGTTGCTGGACTTAATTCTGTATCTTTCTTTACAGGGGCGACGTTGTTCAAGTTGACACGTGGGTCAGTGCATCTGGTAAAAATGGTATGCGTCGTGATTGGCTTGTTCGAGATAGCAAAACTGGTGAAACCTTGACTAGAGCTTCCAGGTTAGATGGATTTTGATAGGATTTTTTTCCCCCATTTTTTTTCGTGTGCACAAGCTTTTTAGTGCTGTTATGTGAGTGTTGATTCAACATTAATCTTGGAAAGCAATTTTTTTTTGTACGTTGATAACTGACCCCATGATCAAGGGCTGGTTGAGAGTTTGAAGTCTCACTGGGCTTTCCATTTGGATTTTTGTAGTGTGTGGGTGATGATGAACAAACAGACCAGGAGGCTCTCTAAAATGCCTGATGAAGTGCGGGAGGAAATAGAGCCATATTTCATGAATGCTGATCCTCTTGTGGATGACGATAGCACAAAGTTACCTAAATTAGCTGTGGATGCCGCAGACTATGTCCGCGAAGGATTGACTGTAAGTGTTAGAATCCTGACGTGCCTGTATCAGTATCCAGCACCTGCTTAACAACGTTCACTTATGTTCCCCTCGTGTGATGCTATCTATTGTATCTTCTGCAGCCCAAATGGTCCGATTTGGATGTGAACCAGCACGTTAACAACGTGAAGTACATCTCGTGGATCCTGGAGGTCAGTCATTTTACATTAACACTATACTCATCCTCTGACTTCTGCCGCCTAATCCCCGTGTATCAGTAATTTTTTCATTTGTTCGTCACATTACAATTTACTCTTATCCAATCTCTTGGTACCTGCTGCATAAGATTGACTCATTCCAATAATTATACGGAAACTACTGAAGCAGAAACTATGTTTTCTCCATACATTTGTCCATAGCTCACTTGCATTAAGGCTGTGTTTGGTTTAGGCAAATGTGGAGGAAAATTGGTAAAATCCAGTGTTTGGTTTAGATGGAAAATATGAGGGAAAAAAATTATGTGGAAAGTTAATGTAAATTAAAAGTAGTTTTGAAACTTTCCTTCAAATTTTCCATTCTAAACCAAACAAAAGAAAATAAGATGGAATTCATAATGAATTTCACTTTCCATCAAATTTTCCCTAAACCAAACACAGCCTAAGAGACGTAAAATCTCTGATCAAATACTCATATTATCGAACACTGTAGTCAGCCAAATTTTCTCTGATCAGCACAGCATATGGTGTACTTAATACGTGGTTCAACATTTTGATTTGATGCTAGCTGACATGGATGATCTGAATGTTAATTGCAGAGTGCTCCGGTGCCGATTCTAGAGAGCCATGAACTGTGTTCCATGACACTGGAGTACAGGAGGGAGTGCGGGCGCGACAGCGTGCTGCAAACCCTCGCTTCTGTCTCCAGCCCCAAGTGTGGCGAATTCGAGTGCCAGCACTTGCTCCAGCTCGAGAGTGGAGCTGAGATTGTCAGAGGCAGGACAAAATGGAGGCCCAAACTGGCCACTAGTCCTCAGCATGCAGGTCAGGTGCTGACTGAATGCACTTTAGCTTGAGACGCTCCGTCCCCGCAATCTCATCAGCCTAATAATTCGTTATAGGGAGGGACTCATGAGTAGAATCCTCCGGCTTCCGCAGGCTCTCTTAATTTATCATCATTCAATGATCGGAGAATGTTATGTATGGTTGGTTACTTCTTTCTAATTCTTAGGTGCTATGTGGCTTTCCAAAAGTTGCAGGAATTCTAAGTTATTGAAATTGTATAGGTAAGGATTGGTTTTAGTTTCCCAGAATCTCAGCCTTTGAGCTACCATTCCATCAGCAAGAACAAAAGAGCTTGTGATTCTTTCATGTCTCTCTTTCATGTACATACATGTCTGGTGTGCCATTCATTGTAACTTCATTTGTGTCCATTCATTTTCCCATTTATATTTAATTAAAACAATATCATTAAATCCTGTGATTTATTTAAGAGATATTTGTAGTTTCATACAAACATATCATAAATGTCATTGGAGATGTGGTCTGGTGGTTTAGGTTTTGTTTCTCAGTTTTGAGAGAAATGAAGGGAAATGATTTGAAAGAAAAAGAAAAGAGAGAAAAGTTGGAAAACAAAAGTTCCCCGAGTTTATGAATAATTTAAAGGGATAACGAGAAAATATAATATAATTATTAAATTGTTTTTATATTTAAATAAATTGAAAAATATATGAGGGAAATATTGTCATTTTTACTCTTTTATTCATTTCCATTCCTTTCTCTCCAAATTGAGAGGAAGAAAATGACGGTTCCAATCAAACTAGTAGGGGCAGGAATCGAACTGGCGGGCACTCAAACCAATAGGCCAAACAATCATCTTGATGTGATTTTGATAATTACCAAATTTCAGTGGTGGATATAGGATTTTTTTTTTCAGAGGGGGGGCAAAATTACATAATCAAAATTTTGGTGAAATTTGGGGGGCGAAACTAAAAATTTAGTTGAAATTAAGCATATATATTTATTTTTTATATATATAATTTTTTTTTACTTTTTTTTACATATAAATAAGTAGTTTAGGTGGGATTTGGGGGGCAGCCGACCATGCCCCCCTAGTGGCTCCGCCACTACCATATTTGACGTCAAGTAATTATTACATATAATTGAACCGGTGGTCAAACCGATTTGAATCATGGTTCAATCAGAAAACCTGGAACCGGAGCCTGACCGGTTCAGACTCCGGTCCAGTTCTGATAACTATGCTCCAAACCCTTCCTTAAAATACTTGAAAATACTTCTAATTTACTTATTTTTCTGCCTCTTTCCTTTCATTTCTCTACTAAAACCAACTCATGAACACTATCTTAGTCTTAGAGTATAAGAGGTAATTTCTTACTGTCATCACATTCATATTCGAATTTTCTAATGGTCGGATTTATACGTATAGATAATAAAAAATTGAAAGAAAAAAACAGATTCATTTTGCATAAAATAATACAGGTGTGCATGTGAATGATATTATTGGAGTAATATCATTGGTGAGAGGATAACAAATCTCATCGACTTCTTCACGAGCTCTTCAAATCACAACACACATTCATTTTGCAACTGATCAACTTCACACCAACACAACCTCCACACCGCCCTCATCAACTTCATTTCCCCCCACACACTTCTATTCAGATCGATGAAGATGGACGTAAAAAGTTCACAAGTGAGAATTCGTAATGGCAGTCTAGCCTCACAGGCAGAGAAGGATTTATATAACAAAAAAAGTAATTATTATTTTTAAATATTCAAGCAGTGGCTGTTCCATGATTTTTTCCCCGGAGAATTAAATTATATTACAAAATTTTTGATTGAATTTAGGGAACAAAATTAAAATTTTTGTCTAAATTATTAATATAATTGTTTTTACCATGAGTAAAGGTATTTTAAGTTGGATTCGGGGGATGACTGTCCCCCAGTAGATCCGTCTATGGGTTCAAGGCCTGATAGTACCACAAGAGCATAAATATGTTGGAGGTGTGCATAAGCTGTATTGTAACGAGTCTGAATCTACTATTAAGATGAAGAAGATGTGTAACTCTTAGGCTGTGTTTGGTTTAAAGAAAATTTGGTGGAAATGAAAGTTTGAGGGAAAATTAAAAAGGAAATTGAATCATTGAAGGATTCTATTTAATTTTTCCTTATTTGGTTTCATAAAGAAAGTGTCAAAAATTGTTAGGAATCCATTTCATTTTCCATAATCATGAAAAATTTTGTGAAAAATATGTGAAAAAATATCAACCTTTCATCACTCCATACATTGAATTTGATGAAATACATTAATTTTGTTCAAAAAGTTTACTTATTTAAGATACATTGAATTTGATTAGATTGATTTGTTATAAATCATTTTCGATCTAATTTTTCATACAATTTTCCTTCTCTCCTATTTTTCATTTAAACTAAACAATGAATTTTATTAATTTTCCATAAAATTTTCCTTTCCTTCAAATTTTTCCTAAACCAAACACAACCTAAATGAAAAATATATATATTGTAAGATTAGATGAAATTGAAAAATTCTTTACTTTTTTTTTAATTCATTTTTATACAATGATGCCAAATAGAATAAGACTTACTGGTAAGAAAATATAACAGTAGAGCTAAGCTACTACAGACTGTAATTTGGTCATTGGATTCTTCTTTATGTCACCACACTGCATTCTAGATGAAATAATAGAATCAAGTTGCTTCCATTTCGTGTGACATCATCATATAATAATTTAATGTAAGTTAGTCATACGTTGCATTATTTCATTGTTCCCATGTCTTCTCTACGAGCTTTATGTCCGACTAATCAAACTATAAATACCCCATACGCACACATTTGGAGGAAAAATAATACAACAATATAATCATATAAATCATGCCATTTTTTATTTTTATTTTTATTTTTATTTTTATTTTTTTTGAATAAAGAATTGATAGTGGTTCCCCACTTCCCCTTGATGTTTCGGATTGAAAATTACTCACTCCGTCCTTTATTACTACATGTCGTTTAAGATTAATTTGAATCCATCATCTGACTGATCATTCGACTACCGCCACTCATAACAATAAACAGAGCTTTATGACTCTTGGGAGTAGGCAATGTTACGGATTGAAAATTACTCCTTCTATCCTCTATTACATGTCGTTTAAGGTTAATTTGAGTAGATTAAGGTAAAATTAATGCTAGCGGTTGAACAAATTTAATGAATGAGTGATTGATGTTTTTATAAAAAAAATTCGTGCAAAAAGTAAAATTTATAGATGATTACTGGTTGAGAATGTATTTTTTATTGAATACGATAATGAAGTGATTAATGTTTGACATTTTAAGGTAGTTGTTGACGTTAAATACACATCGAAAATTATTAAGTGACAAATAAAAATATATAAAAAAATTTGTTTGAGTGACATGTAAAAGAGAACCGAGGAAGTATTAAATAATAAATAAAAACATAAAGATAATATTATTTACCAATTGAGATACCATTGTAATTATATCTTCAATTTCATGTTATGTATTTATTGAAATGAAAAGGGAAGGAAAACAATAAAGAAACTGGTGCTGCTTTGCTTTGCTTTGCTGCTGCTGGCCACTTCAGTTTGCTGCGTACGAGTGTGTCGGCATCTCATCATATCGTCTGGTCTCTCCACGAAATCGTCAAATCCCGTTCATTCACACACACCCTTTCTCCCAAAATTCACGCTACCTCCCTTATCTTCTCGAACTTTGAGCGAATCCTTCGCATCCCATACCATACCATAGCAGCACCAGTACCTCTTCTTCACACACCCTTTTGGTCTTTGTATCTGGATTTGCCTAGTCTCAATGGAGCACCCGTGTTGGAGATCCGTTTTCTGAATTTGTTCAGGTTTCTTTTCCCCATCTGCTTATAGGGTTTGTTTTCTCAAATGTTGCAGCCCCTTTTTGGTTTGGATCTGGGAAAGACATGTAATAGGTTACTGTTAATATTCTGATGTTCATGGTCTGTGGTTTCGAATATGTCCTTGTCGATTGTTTTGTATATTCATGAAGCTTGTCGGATTCCAGATCCAAATTCAAACATTTTGCTTGTTGGGTGTCTTTTACACTGATTTTATGATTCACTTATATGGGGAAGTTGTTTATTCTATAAAGTCTTGATCAGTTGAAGGTGAAGATAAGCTTCTCAGATGTTCTTTTCTGTGCTTGGGTTGTGGAGGAACTTGAGTTTCTAACTTTCTATGTGGGAGTTGATGTACTGATTGATTTATTGGCTATCATTTTCAGCTGGGGTTTCGGAAATTAGTAGAGCTATGCTTAAGAGAATTCTGAGCAAGCTTCCCCAAAAGACGTCCAAATGCGTAGGATCAGATTGTGATACTAGCTTCAAGGATCCTGGTAGAGGTGATGAAGTTAGACGGACCAACGGAGGAGGAATTGTTGCTATAAATGGGTTGAAGGTCTTCAGAAAGGTAGCTGCAATTTTCCCAACTAGCACAGCGGCTGGAATGGAGTTGGTGGAGCCACACCTATCGTTTAATGATGTTCCGAATGCCATTAAGCAGAATTTGTTTCTAACGAAAATGAACTTTTGTTGCTTGGTGCAAGATCCGAGGGAGGTAGGCTCTGATTCTGGGGACTATGATCGGAAACGTCAGGCCTTGTTGGAACTTGTCGAATTTGTGTCCTCCGGATCAGCAAGATTCACTGAATCAGCAGTGAGCGTCATGTGTAAAATGTTCGCGGTCAATTTGTTTAGGATCTTTCCGCCTAAGGACCGATCTGCTTTTCGTGGGGGCGAGGGAGAGAATGAGGAACCGATATTTGATCCTGCTTGGACACATATACAGCTTGTTTATGAGTTGCTACTCTACTTCGTCAATCACAACTCCCTGGACATGAAAGTCTCAAAGAAGTACATAGATTGCTCATTCATCTCGAGACTTGTTGATCTCTTTGATTCTGAGGATCCAAGAGAACGGGATTGTTTGAAAACAATCCTCCACCGAATCTACGCAAAATTCGTTGTCCATAGACCATTCATCCGGAAGGCTATAAGCAACATAGTCTACCGTTTTGTTTTTGAGACAGAAAGACATAATGGTATAGCTGAGCTTTTGGAGATATTCGGGTGCATAATCAGTGGGTTCAGCTTGCCACTGAGTGGAGAGCACAGGATGTTTCTGTTGCGTGTTTTGATACCTCTCCATAAACCCAAATCCATGGGCTCATATCATCAGGAGTTGTCATATTGCATTGTGCAGTTCATAGAGAAGGAGCAGAAGCTGGCCAATAGTGTCATTAAGGGATTACTGAAATACTGGCCGGTGACGAACAGCCAAAAAGAGCTGATGTTCCTAAGTGAGCTGGAAGAAGTCCTGGAATCGTCAAGCATGGAGGACTTTCAAGATGTCATGGTCCCCTTGTTTCATCGCGTAACTAGCTGCCTCACTAGCTCCCACTACCTGGTACTTGTTATCAACCTTCATCGCCGTTTGTTATCACAGTGGTTTAAACTTCCGAGTCTGCCTAATGCAACTGATATCTTTCTTGATTTTTACCATTTTCAGGTGGCTGAGAGGGCACATCTCTTATGGAACAACAAGCACATCCGCGACTTTGTGATGCCAAACCGGCAGGTATTACTGCCTATAGTCATTCCGGCCCTGGAGCTGAACACCAACAGCCACTGGAACCGAGCGGTGCTTAACTTGACACTCAACTTGAAGAAGATGTTATGTGAAATGGATACTGAACTTGTAGTAGCTGGTCATGGTAGTAGCGAAGAATGCAGTACAAAGTCTGAGGTCTCTGGGGAGCAAATATCCACGCTAAAGCTAGCGGAATCGGGTCCAGAGTCCTACAACCCCGCACTTGTTAGATCTGCGGCCTTTGTAGAACCCGTTTCGTGTTGATAAACACCTCTGAGCAGTCGCATTAGTTTAGGATTATGAAGTTCTTATCGTCGCTGGCGATATACATGCCTTGGTGTGAGGTTTGAGCAGCAAATGCTTGCCATTGCAATGGTATGTAAAATATGATGGGGTGGTATGTAAAGTCTGATGGC
>NQLW01000024.1:6918704-6930196 GCA_002312845.1 Kalanchoe fedtschenkoi | reverse complement strand
AAGACATTGGAGCTGATTTTTGTTCTTGTGACAGCAGTCAGTGTCTTATACATGGAAATAATAAAGCTCATAACATAAAGAAGCCATTGTGAGCACTATCAGAGAGGCTGCAAAGAAATATGCTTTTGTCTTCACTTTTGAGAACAGGAGGAATCTCAAGGTCACTTTTGAGAACTCTCAGAGATGAATGGCTCAATTGATATATGTTTACTCATTTTGGCAGAAGCATTACATTTAAGTTCTTGAACCGAAATCGAACCGAAATCGAACTGAACCGATCAGTTTGATTCAGTTCGGTTTTTCAAATTGCACGATTCGGTTCAGTTTAAAAAAATTGAAACCGATGAATATCTATTCGGTTCGGTTTTCATATAAAACCGAACTGAATCGAACCATTACACCCCTAGTTGTAATACACGCATATCAAGTGTATTCACTTCATAATCGTGTCAGGTGTAACGTTGTCCGAATCCTCCATGAATAATTTGAAACGTCAGTATGAAGCCAGGGATGGAGAAAAATGCAGGTGGCCTTTACGGACCATTGATAACTGCGTTGGTTGAGCGTTGGTGGTCTAAGACCAGCACATTCCACTTCAGAAAGGATGAGATGTCAGTCACACTTCAAGACGTTAGACTTCTTACGGATATGTCCGTTAATGGGATGATGGTGACCAAGAATGAGAAAAACAAGGTTTGAACGAGTACTTGTATGGAGTTGCTGGATTTAGGAGTCACAGATACCTACACTTGGAGTAGTGCGGTTCTGGCATATTTGTGCTACGCATTATGTATTGTTTGTGTCAAGCGTCACAAGTAGATGGCGGGAGCAGTTTTACTGCTCCAATTCTAAATGTTGGAGCATTATGAATTTGCACATTTTTCTTCCAATTCTAAATGTTGGAGCATTATGAATTTGCACATTTTTCTTCAAGATGGACCTAGCAATTAAATGCAATAATGCACATGATCTTGAATGTTGTCATGAAATTTCATCTGTATATGAGCTGAAAGTTTGCCTTATAGATTAAACCACTTTCTCCAAGAAATGAACATTCATTCACACTCACCTTCTTTTCTGGTATGATATCATTTGGTAGAGATGGTACAGTAGAATGCTCAATGGCGATTATCTCAGAGTTTCCATCAGCGAGTTTCAACCTTAAGAGGCGCCTACTGTGTATGCGAAGTGTTTAATGAACTATCAATGCTGCTTTTAGATATGTCCCTGGCTGAAACTATCTGCTTTGAACAACTTTAACTATTAGAATGAACATTCCGATCAAAAAACTGAAATGAAAATCTATCAAACAAGACTGTCTGTCACTTATTTGGAGTTGGATCAGCTGCTTTCCTCGCCATATCTGGCGAAAGACTGGCTGGGACACAAACGAATAGCAGGTCTTGCTGGAGTATTGGAACAACTTATCCACTCAAAGCTCTGCATTTCTCACCAGTGGGTCAATTAGATCGAGGGCATGAAGGTCTACTTCTGTTGAGAATTCTGGCTAACTAACAAGAGAGAAAACAGTAAAGAGCACATAAGATTTAACGAGGTTCGGTTGTGTGCCTACGTCCTCAGGAGCAAAAGAGCAGATGTTTATTATTGAGTGTGTCGTACCCTATTAAGTAACAGTTACATGCTATTTATAATGGAAATCCTATTCTTATACCATACCGCTGACATTTGGCCCCGCAACCCCAATCCTACTTAATCCTGATCCACAACTACTAGTCTTGTTGTCACCGTCCATTGAGATTCAGCCCTATGTCACTTCTTGCTCCACTTTGACATTAGTCTTTTATCAGTATATGAGCTATACCCAACAAATCTCCACCTTAGCGAATATCCTGCTCTTTAGGAGATAAAATTCGGGATATCTTACGCCTCAAAGTGGCATGCGATTCCTACTCTTCTAGCTACTGCAAACATCCAACAAGTCCAAACAACCCTTGAGCTTGTTTGTAGTATTCTGTTCTTTTCCCTCAGGAAGCCAAACAAGCTCTCATATATCATTTTTTATCAAAGACTCCATCTCTTCTACCATTGCAGCCATCCATTTATCTTTCTCCTTGCTAGTGATAGCTCCCTGAAAGATAACCGGATCTTCACTACTGCTGTGAAGTGCATAAGAGATCATGTCTTCAAAACCGAATCTGTCTGGAGGTTTCACATTGGTCCGTCTTTCTCTGTCTCTGGTCAGATTGTAGCTCTGCAAATCATCTTTACTTGAGGTATCAGGTGCTGAAGTAGAACTATCAACTTTTTCTGTTGATGTAGGGGTCTGTTCCAAATCCATCTGCACCTTCTCTTCATTCTGTTGTAGCATGGACTGTTAATCTAAGACTGCATCCCTACTGGTCACCATCTTCTTTGCTACCGAATCCCAAAACTTATATACCTCGACACCCTTCTTATATCTCAGAAAGATGCACTTCTTGAATTTTGCATCAAGGTTTGATCACTCATCACCAGGTACATCACATAAGCTAGACAACCAAATATCCGTAAGTGATCAAAACAAACCGAATTAACTGTCCATACATCTTTTTCAACTTTTCCTCCCAATGATGCTCGTAGTGATCTATTGATGACGTAACATGCTATATTCATAGCCTCTGCCCAAAAGCTTTTAGAAAGTCCTGCATTCAATCTCAAGCATCTCGCCCTTTCAATCAAAGTCCTGTTCAATCTTTCTGCAACACCTTTCTATTGTGGTGTCTTACGCACCGTGAAGTGCCTCTGAATTCCATTCTACTCACAGAATTTTTGAAATTGTGAATATGTATACTCCGTACCATTATCTGACCTCAAACACTTGATCTTTGTCTCCAATTAGTTCTCCACCTCAGCTCTCCACAACTTGAACTTGTCAAGGACTACAAATTTCTGTTTCAAGAAATACATCCAAACTTTTTTGGAAAATCATCAATAAATGTAACATAATAGCAGAGTCACCCATTGACCTTTCTTTGACAGAGCCTCATACATCAGAATGCACATAATCAAGAATCCCTTCAGTTGTGTGTTTTTCACTCTTGAAACTAACTTTAGTCTGCTTCCCAAGATCAGAAAATCTACAAAATTCCAACTTGCATCTTTTAACACCATGTAACAGATTTCTTTTATGCAATTCAGTCTATCTCGCTCACTAAGATGACCAAGACGCATATGCCATAGTTTTGTGCTATCATCACGTGACTCAACAGAATGAACTCCACCTATAACTGTACTCCCTAACAGTTTATAGATATTTCCTGCAGTCATCTTTCCTTTCATCATAGTCAACGCCCCTTTAACAATCCTAATAGTTTTCTTATCCTCATATGTCTTAGGAATAAAATCATTCTTATGCAAAGTGCCCAAGGATATAAAATTCTTCTTCAATTCAGGTACATGTCTAACATCACACAATATTCTCACTATCCTATCATGCATCCTAATTCTGACTTCACCAATACCAGCAGTATTACAACATCTATCATCACCTAGATAGATAGATAGATAGATAGAACCATAATTAACTGACCTGTATGTGGAGAACCACTCCGTATTGGGCATGATATGATAAGAGCATCCCGAATAAAAAATCCAAACATCCACGAATTGAGTAGTTGAAATTGAAAGCATATCATCATCGCTGCAATCGGAATCATTCTGTGCCACATTCATAGACTTTGATGAGTCCCTGTTTTCCCATCAGTCTGATTATTTCATATTGAAAAGTCCCTCTTCATATGTCCCGACTCCTTGCACTTGTAGCGAAGAATCGTCTTCTTACTGTTTGATTTTGATCTTGAGTTCCGTTTTCCAGAATCATCCTTCTTAGACTTTCTCTCACTGTCCTGACTACTCTTAACGTATAAACTGTCAGCTTGTGAAAAAGTCTCCCCTGTATTCTGCTTTCGCTGTTGGGCCAACAAAGCTGCAGTAGTTTCTTCAACTTTAATAGTTTCTTTTCTGTACGTCAGAGTGGTCACCATGTATTTGTAAGAAGGAGGCAACAAACATAATACGATCATTGCTCTGTCTTCATCCTCAATCTTTTATTCAAGCTGTGTGAGATCCGTGATGATTTGATTAAAGACATTTACATGCTGAGCTAAATCACTTCCTTCCTGCATTTTCAGCCCGTACAACCTCTGCTTTACATATAATTTATTCGTAAGCGATTTCGACTTAAATTGAAACTCCAACTTCTTCCAAATTTTTCCTAGAGAGACAAACTAATCACGTGGTACATAACCTCGTCTGTCAAACACAACTGTATCGTTCCTGCAGCTTGTTGCTACATATCCTCTGAATCCTCGTCCTTCATCGATTCAGGCTTCGCAGGTTTCAAAGCTTTCAAAATCCCTTGCTACGCTAACAGATCTTTCACCCTTGTCTGCCACAATCTGAAATTATCATGACCATTGAATGTGACTACTTCGAATTTAGCACTCGACATGGTCATCTCAACTTTGCTCTGATACCACTTGTTGAGAATTTCGGCTAACAAACAAGAGAGAAAATAGTAAAGAGCCACAAAATTTAATGAGGTTCGGTAGTGTGCCTACATCATCGAGAGCGAAAGAATAGATGTGTATTATTGAGTGTGTCATACCTATTAGGTTACATTTACATAGTATTTATACTAAAAATCTTATTCCTATACCATACTGCGGGTCTTTCGCCCCGCAACCCCAAACCCACTTAATACTGGCCCACAACAGGAGGAAGAGGCCTTCTCAGCCTCTTCACAATATAATTTTTTCATTACACAAAAAAATACACACGTACTCAACCACTAGTGTGAAGTTTTGAACCCGAAACATTACGTAAAATTATGCATACATAAAATTAAGCAAGATATAATACCCATCCGTCTAAGCTCGCTTCATATTCCATCTCTTCATGGTTGTGTGGTAGTGAACAGCCTTGAATGACTCACTAGAATCGGCGCTCTATGTAAACAAAATCTCTTTTCTCGCGTCACAAAAATAATTTAAAATAATTAAAAGACATTTCATTAAATTATTATTTTTTTAAAATAAAGCATTTTGTTGAAGGAGCATGGATGCCTCGAAGAGGCTATGCCGATGCTGATTCTTATAGAAACAAGAGGGATGGGGTGTATGCTTCGGGACTGGGAGGAATGTCGCGCGCTCTTAGGGTTTCAATTAAACTAATTGATAATTGAAAACAATATATGTGATAGGCTCACCAGCCTCTCCTTGAAGATAAAGCTTGAGCATGTATCCCATCTGGTGGTTTGTCCATCTAATGCTGGAGGTCTCACCCTTCCAGTTAGGGATGTTAGATAACTCAAAGTTTTCCGATCGATTTTACACTTAATCACACTAATTCATAATAATTTGAGAGTTTAAGTTAATGATTTTTTATGTAGTGCATGTAGATAAAATCATATCTAACGAAAATAATTGGTTGTCAGTTGGCAATCTGTCAAATTTATGGTCTCCGCTTCAAATCTCATTGATGGTTAAGTGCGTAAGTTTTTATAAATAAAAATAACTAGTTAAAATAGTGTAGAACCAGACGAAAAATGAAACAAATCAGAGGAGGCGTACACTCCACACACACTGTTATAAGGGAAAAATAGGATTTAAAACTAGTCTTAGATGCAATATAAAAAATACATGTTATAAAACCTAACAAAAATGTTACTTAACATATTATCACTTATTAATTTTCAACTCAGATTCTCATATATTACACTTTCTCTAATCACATACATTACACTCTCTCTAACAATCGACCACTGTATTATAACTGGACCATCATTCTACTGGTCCATTCTTATCATCACTTGTCGTCACTGAAAAAGTGATGCAAGTTCATCTTCTGCTCAGGAATTGTTAGTAAGTTGGTTCCACACTCAAAACCAATTTGCAATGAGTGGGTGAGCCCAACTACTTATGAGGATCAATCTTGAGCTTCCAATGAGCGATGTGGGACAATACCACTATGCTCAACACTCTCCCTCACTTGCGAGGACCTTTGTTAACCTCGACAAGTGGGACCTCATGCAGATCTAGTGAACCGTTACAAGCATGTTCTAAGAGTGTGGCCAAAACCCGCTCTGATACCATGAAGATTAGTCAGATTCACATTCAAAACCAATTGACTATGAGTGGGGGAGCCCAACTATATATTAGGATCAATATTAAGCTCAACTTGGGCGATGTGGGATAATATCACTATGCTCAAAAGGAATGTTGACACAAAAGATAAAATAAAACTAAATCATGAATGACAAATTTATAAGCAATGACGAGTGTAAACCTTACAAAAATTGTCGTATCCCTTGTATATGATCCATGTCCTTTGATCACGACCATGGGCTCTCTGTTGCTTTTTGGGACATCTTTCGGCTCAGGAACCGTGGAGGAAAAGAGTGTGTCCCCTGTCACCCAACCATTTGTCATCAATGTGGATGATGTTGAATGGCTCTGATGGCTGAGAGAATTACTAACTCTGGCATCATCGGGAATGGGATAGCGCTTTTGATCAACTTCTTCAGCCAAGCACATCCTGTGAACAAGGTTGGGGTATTTGATTACCTCTTTAACAAATTTCAATTAAGCAATCTTTAGGATCTTACTGTACATGATGTTGCTTAAGTTGAATGATCTCCTTCTTGCTCTAACTTTGCATATTAACCTAGCTATTTGAGGAGAAATTGAGCTATCTTATTTGGTCTTGGAATAGTCAACCTTGTGTAAAATTGTGTATTTCAGTGCAACTTTTTTCATTTCAAATGATTACTGCTTCTCTTTTGTTCAGTGATATGTGCTGGGTTAATTTCAGGCTCATCGTAGGTCGGTCAATTAAGCCTATGATCGGTGTGAGTTTTTCCATCATGTACGGTTCAGTTCCCTTTACTCAGCACATGCACATAATCAAGCAGATGATGTCTATTTCTTCTAACACCGGTTAGTATGTTAATTCTATATTTAGTTTGGTGTTGATGTTATTAGACTAAGCTAACGAAATTTCATGTGTTCCTAAATTTAATGATTAGTCAAATCTAACAATATGGTATCCTTAGAGCTCCTTCACCACCTAATCCACAGGGTCCTTTTCAATTTGTGAAATCCTAACCTCAGATTGTGGGCATCTAATCTGATTGCCTCTAATGTAAGCTTGCTGATGATAAGCACTGAATCCATCATCCATGTCTTCTAGCAGGTTTAGCATATTTTCCAACACCGTCTTCTTATTGTAGATTCCAACATCTTCAACAAAGCTTACAAGTCTTGCTCTTTCCAATAATACAAGGATGTCTGAGTATATGTGTCTTAGTGATCATCTTTGAGTAGGTTTTCCTTTCATTGATCAGCTCATACAATCATACAACCTCAATGTTGTGGAGTATATATCATGGATGGGTTCGCACTCTTTGGTGTGAAAATGTTTGTTTTTCTATGTACTTTAAGAGTACATGATTTGTATATATTTATAAGGATACAAGTAGGAATAATGGATACCATGAAAGTACAGCAACAGACGTCATGAATATAATAGCAATGGATGTCAAGGGTACAGAAGTAACAGACATCATGAATGTAGATGTAACAGAAATCATGAATGTAGATGTAACAGACATGTGATGAAGGGGAATACTAAGAAGATATGTCTAAGCCTCTAACATCATTTGATTAGATGTTTGTTTTGACGTGATAAAAAACTGCAATTAATGTATAGTAAATATGATGTGGTGTTCTTAACTTGCTAAAGGATTCGAACTTCCAATCATGTTACCCCCTGGCATTATGTGGCACTCGTAGTTATTTTTGAATCAGTGTCCTCTTTCCATTTGGTTCTGGTACAAAACACTTTATTTGAATCTTAGCTGCATTCTCATATTTTTGAAAATCAAATAAAATCATTATCCTCTTTCTTTCATTCACATTTTTCTGCATGTGTCATAATGTATCGCACTTCGGACACTCTGTCATATTCTCATATGCACCTATGTAAAGGATATAATCATTTGGGTACGCATGCATCATCTTGTACTCAATACCCGTTGGACAAAGTATTTTGTTCACATATAAGTTTTTATGGGGAGCTCATTTGGTTCCGAAAGAATCTCGCTGAGAAGTAACAAGAGACTTGTGAACAATTTGTCACTCCACCCGTATGTGATTTTCAGATTGTACAACTTCAACACTTTGGACAATTTACAAAACGTGTGCATCCAAAATACAGAGAGGTGTCTGAATTATTATTAACTACTTCAAATAAGTTGGGATTTTCTTAATTAATCACAACCATGTTGTTTAGCATTATACTGAAATCAACATCCGCATATATTTCATCGGCGCTTTCCTTAATATCACCAGCTTCTACGGTTTGATATCCACCAAATGGTATCAGACGATTTAGGATGCATCAATACCGTAAAGGCGAAAATGATATTTTAATTCCACGATAATGACCATACTTCCATTTCCGCATTTTATACAAGGACAACAAATCATGTTCGTGGATTGCTTCTCGCAATATGCTTTCGTAAACTCACAAAATTAACTTATGTAATCCAAGTTGTATTCACTGCTGAGACAACTTGATTTCTTCTAATTTCTACTCATTTTTGCTAGCTGGAACGTGAAAATATAATATAAAATAAGCAAAAGGCTTATATGTATTTATAATAACAATAATAAAAAGAATGTTAATTTATGAACTGATAGCTAATAAATTCTTACTCTTTTAAATGAGTACTAATCATACTAGAAAGTGAATTGAACTATCACTGCGTATTGAGTGTCAAATCAATGTCGCACATCATAGCTAGTGTAGAGATAAAACCCCATGTAACTAGGACTTTAAAAAAGACATTTATAATCAACAAACGCCTGAAAAAATAGGAATTAAAGACAAATAAGTGACGCTTTGTCTCTAAAAGTGTCGTATATAGTTTAAAACAAATACGATGTTTAAAGGATCAAAACCCCATGTAAATTGATAGTATTTATACGACGGTTTTGACCAAAAAGTGTTGTAGGGTAGTCCTAGTCTTAAAGAAGTTAGAACTTCTATTCTATTCTATTGGGAGAGCTAATTAAAAAATAGAATTAAAATAGAACTTCTCATTCTAATTAATTTCTAACTTTTGATATTCTTAATTTCCGAAATTATTTTTTTAGCTTGATACCTAACAACAACATATAGTGGGACTGTCAATTGGGTAGGGTAGATTTAGATACATACCCGTCCAGATCCGCAAATATAAAATTATATTTTATCTATTTGGGTCTTTGGACCCGTTAGGGTATAACTATTTAGACTCATATGGGTCTTGAACTCATTAGGGTCTACCCATTTGGATCCTTATAATGGATTTCATATTTATTATTTTTTCTTGATTTAAATATAAGCATATTTTTTCTTAATTTATTATTCTTATAAACTGATATTTATTTATTTGATTTGATAGTTGGATATTAATAGAATTGATTTTAGGTCCAATGAGTCTACTGAGTCCAAATAATGAGTCTAGATTTCGATTCAATATTTATAAAATTATTGAGTATGAATCTAGATGCAGACCAAATGAAATGAGTTTGAATCTGGATCAGACCCATTAACACCCATAGCATATAGGTTGATTGAGATTGAATTATGTAACACTTATTTGTGTTCTCTAGCTATTTTTTATTTATTTTTACACAATTAATAACTAGCAGGGGAGGGATCCGTTGAGAACCTCCTTATATTGAGAACCTTGTGAACCAATCATATTCATCGATTTGTTTTCAAATTAAACACAAATAAAAATAACAGGATTAATGAATGTAAGACATAATTAATTCATTTGGTATAATGAAGTGGGAAGAGTGTGTGACATTTATGCAGTGCCAATTAAGAAAATTTTAGTTTTCCTTTAATCGCGCTTAAATATTTGATTGGCGGATTTTGTTTCCTTAATTTTCGAATTTAATTTTTCTAAGTTATAACTTTCTCAATTTTTTTTAGTTTCTTTTCTAGTGAACATTTTTTTCTGATTTTATGCAAACACTTTGTTATTTTGATAGCGAATATGTTCACTATCGATACTCCGCCCATTATGTACATTGCAAACATATGTTCACTATCAAAAAAAATTACCCAAAAACTCACATAAAATATCAAAGTTTTTATAATATCAATATTTAGAAATATGTTTACTATTCAAAAATGTACAGTAACAGTGAACATAGTAAATTAACGGAGAATCAAACAATTTATAAATGGTGAACATATGATGGAGTGATTTGTGAATAAAAATTATGTATAAAATCAAAGAGGAAAAAGAAAAAATAATTAAATATATGATGGAGTGATTTACTCCTAATTAATCAAGTGAGATTTATGTAATATATGTTACTAAATAACAATCAATAAAGCATAATAAACAAAGTCAAAAAATGAGATATCTTAATTAAAACACGGTCGTTTTGTGAACAAAATGATTGATCCACGTTTGTCCAAAAGGTTCTCAACTTAAAGAGGTTTTCAACTGATCCACCATGGTTAAAACACAAACAATATTTGTAAACAGGAATCATATTGAAATCTTTCAAGATTTGAAATTAAATATTTTAATGTGACACTGTAATAATATTTCCAGTAAAGTTTGCAAGTGAAGTTAAGCCTTGTGTATAAGAGACCTCATGCATGTCCATCCACATCCTAATAATTTGTCATTTGGTTCCACAAATGATGCATATCTTGTTCTTTCAATATATTTTGGTAGTCTTAGGCTGTGTTTGGTTTAGGGAAAATTGTAGGGAAAGAAAAATTTGATGGAAAGTGAAATTCATTATGGATTCCATCTTATTTTCCTTTGTTTGGTTTAGAATGGAAAATTTGAAGGAAAGTTTCAAAACTCCTTTTAATTTACATTAACTTTTCTTCTAAATTTCCACATAATTTTCTTTCTCTCATCTTTTCCATCTAAACTAAACATAGGATTTTACCAATTTTCCTCCACATTTTCCTTTCCACTAAATTTTCCCTAAACCAAACAGAACCTTAGTCTTTCAAAACATTTATTTCAACTGTTAAAGAATTCAGACTCAAGACCTAGCAATCTTAATTACAATGAACATTATTTTCAACTACTGAAAATTCAAACCAAGAAAAAATTCAAACTCGAAACCTTGAACACTACAATGCGTATGTAATCCATCGTTGGCAGGCTCCAATCAGGAAGGACTATTATAAGTCATGTGCTTGAAATCAATCTAATGTTGGCATTGGTAGCTAGGGTTGTCACAATCTTTCCATTATCGAGTCGTAGTAGTAATAATGAAGTGGAGGAGGAGGGTTTGTTGTGTTGGAAGAGATTCTTGGCTAATGGAAGAGAGAGCTAGGAGAGAACTCTTGAAGAGAGAATTGTATTTATGATGGGATGATTTACAAGTGAATGCACACCTCCTATTTATACTACTCTTGGATACTACCTACCACATATCACCTACTACATATCACCTACCACACAT
>NQLW01000024.1:6875542-6912868 GCA_002312845.1 Kalanchoe fedtschenkoi | reverse complement strand
CAGATTCAAAACACATTATTGATATACTCCCTCCGTCCTCTAATACATGTCGTTTAAGGTTAATTTGAGTAAATTAAGATGAAGTTAATGTTAGCGGTCAGACAAATTTAATAAGTAGGTGCTTAATATATTTTTCTGAAAAAGTTCGTGCAAAAAGTGAAATTGGTAGATGATTACTGGTGAAGAATGTATTTTTTATTGATTATGATAATGAAGGGATTAATATTTGAGATTTTAAGGTAGTTGTTAATATTAAATACGCATTCAAAATTGTTCAGTGACAAGTAAAAGTGGACAAAAAAATTCAGTTAAATGACATGTAAAAGATGACAAAGAGATTATATAAGTATAGACATGTTGGAGATGTGAGTGTGAGCTGATCTGAGAATTGTGGATGACTTGTTCGGACTTTTGTTACAGGAATAAAAAAAATATACTATTTATCTCATCAACACTATGTTGACCTGATGGTTAAAGTATTATCTAACAACTTCGGCTTCCAAATTCAAATACTAATGATATTACATGAGTATAAATATATTAAAAATGCATGTGAGCTGACTCAAAAATTACCATCTTCATCGTCAAACATCAAATAATTATGTTGTTGTGTAAGGCTGTACAAGGAGACCACATGCGGTCACGATTCAAAGAATAGAACGTTTGTGTGACGTTGTGTAGGAAAGTGACCGGGAGATATCATACCATTACCATCAAAGAATCTGACTTCTCTTATTCAAATCTGCACCTAAATTTCACTGCTATTAAATGTGGAATTGTCCATACAAGTCATTCAATGTTACCACTCCTTGATGTTATATGTTTATACTATGTTACCAATTTAATGCGCTATCTCCTCACACTATGTTTTGCAGCCTGGAAATGTTGGGAGTGTAGGGTTTGTAAGTAATATTATCCCCGGCCAAGTTGGTGTTTGAAAGCTGATTAGAAAATGTTCCCTTGCACAATTTCATATAAAAATTAATAACAAGAAAATGTTCGTTGTTCATGTGGATGGCCATGGAAGATGAATAGAAGTTTTACAGGTCTGGGAAATGACCTAGCTAGGGTTTTCCATTATACAGTGTCCACCTAATATTGTTGCTCATCGCAAATTAATTATGACAAAAACACTCTTAATAAAGGCTAGCACTTCACTATCACGAGATTAAATAGCCATGTCTAGACCATATACCCTACTTTCATCGCCACTTTAATATCCATCCATTATTGTGGTTGAAGCCTAAGCAAGTCCTAATTATTATTTAGGGTTACAGATGTATCATCTTATATAAGCTAAGCGAAAAATCTAGCAAAACTACGAAATATTCCGAACAGATTAAAAAAAATTAATTAAGAATGGTCAATTATAAAAAAATTATATTCATATATTTGATATATTCCCTTAACCTGTTCTTACATCAGCCACTTTTGATATTATTTTTATTTCTTTTGTTTGAGGGTTTATTTTATTTTATAAATTTTAACTCTATATATATATGAGGCCCCTAGCTAAATAAATAAACTCCGAAACTACTCCGAAACCGTAAATCTTTACATGTTAGAACTTAAAAATCTTAATTTAGCAAATAAGAAAGAGAACTTTTTCACTATAATGCATTAGACTTTATATAATCAAATTTTAGTGTTGATTCTAATATATAGTTTAGCTCTCCCACTCACTATCAATTGAGTTTTGAGTGTAGATTCAACTAATCTAAGATGGTATTAGAACGGATTTTCAATGCATCCTTGGAATATATCTATAACGGTTAACTAAATCCGAAGGAGATCTCACATTCTGAAGTTAACTAAATCCACAGGAGATCCCACTATCTGAAGTTGAAGTGGGGGATGATTTTAAGTAGTGGCTTAAGCTTCATCATATCGTCCAATAAAGGTCTAGTATCGATCCTAATATATAGTTGGACTCCTCAATTTTTTGTTAATTGAGTTTGCGTGTAGATCCAACTCATCTAATAATGTCGTATCGTCCCCCCCCCCCCCAATTCATCCAACTCAATTTTTCTACCAGGTGTACTTCTACATTTTCTAATATTCATTTTCTTAAATTAAATGAAAAATAAATAAATAAAATAGAAATGAGATTTATAAGATAAATTTATATAAAAAATAAAATAGGTCAAAACGATATTGTTTTGATTAACAAAGGGTAAGGGTTCATTTAGTAATTAGACTAAAATATTTCTGGATGAGATTGAAGTTTATTTAATTACAACATGACCCCAGAAAAGTAAAAACCTAAAAATTGCAAAAATCAATAGTTACGCCTGCAATTTGTAAAAACATGGTAGTTCATACACCCTTTTTTGTAGTTTTCTCTTGAATTTAATTGGATTGATTTGTTAGAGATAAGAATTACATTTTCCATCAAAATTTTCACCTAATTTTCTTTTCCTCTTATTTTCCATCTAAACCAAACAATGAATTTTACTAATTTTTCATCAAATTTACCTTTCCTCCAAATTTTCCCTAAACCAAACACAGCTGTAGAGCAATGCAAAAAATAAGAAGGAATAAGATTAAGGTTATTAAGCAATTTGCACTCACTTAAAATGATGTAGTATTCAATGTTATTAGTCAATTTTTAAGTAACATGTGTCACATCTAAATATATCTCCATATTTTGCGTAAAATCACTCATTTATTACGTAAAATCATTTTATTTTTATATTGACATGACTGCACCAGATATTGTTGGTGCATATAAAAGGATTGTATCCCATATCGTCCATTGAACTCATAGAATTGAACCTTAAGTATAGTTGGACTCTCTCATTCATTGTCAATTGGTTTTGAGTGTAGAACCAACTTACTAACATTGTATCAGAGCATATTTTAGTCTCATCCCTGGATAAACTGGTCTAATGTGTTGGTTACCTCTGCACGAGATCCCACTTGCGAGATATTGATTTAATACGGTGTCGTCCATCAGATGCGGTTTCGTTTGCCTAACGATCTCGCAAGTGAGGGGGGTGTTGGTGCATATAAAGGGATTGTATCCCACATCGCCCATTGAGCTCATAGAATTGAACCGTAAGTATAGTTGGACTCTCCCATTCATTGTCAATTGTATCAATCCAAATTAAAAATACTGACAACATTATATAATGATAAAAAAAAATGTTCTTTACTTATCAGTCCCCAATTGATAGTATTTTTATTTAATGTAGAGTGTCTTCTTTTGTATGTTTATTTAGAGGAAATTATTTTACGTGGTGAGTACCATGTATGAAGTTCCAACAGCACTGAATTTTCTTCTCAAACAAATTCATAAATGATTCTTACATTTTATAACTAAGTATCAAAAAATAATTATATATCATACAATAATTTAATCTACTCAATTTTAATAGGGGTAAATACATTAAAGAGTGGATTTAAATTATGCATATATCAAGTTTAATGTATGTAGCGAGTAGCATCAGTTATATTATTTTTGTCCAATTTCTTGTTTTTTCTGATTTCATTTCTTGAAATTCACTTTTAAAAAATAAAAGTTGCGCATATACAATACACTTTTAATATATTAAATTATACCGTATCCAGTGATATTATTTTTGGTTTGAACTTCGAGCCATAGCTATTAAAATCGGATTAGTCGGTTTGACCAATTATGCCAGAACCGGATAAAATTGAACAAATTTGTCGGTTTATTATGAAACTGTTGAACTAGAACGTTTATACTGGACCGGTTCATTATAAATAAAGGTTTAATTAGACATTAATTGCATCTTACCTAAATGCAATATGAAATAATTTACAAATTAGTTGGACTCAACAAAAAAAAGTGTTCCTATTAGCAATTAAGCCACGTAATCTTTTGTTTATATTTTGATTTTGGTATGAACCGATACAGATCAACTGTTCAATCATAAAATTAAAAACTATAATTCTGACCAGTTTAGTTTCCGATTCGATTCTGATAATTATGCTTCGAATAAACTGATTAACAAAGTTTATTCAGAGAGTTGAATTTATTATAATTTATTTAGAGAGTTTGATTTTTCCGTAAGAGATTGGATGATCGGTTACTAAGGTTGAGTTCACATAGATTTGAAAATTTTGTAAAATTGAATCATGCTTAATATGAGTATATTAAATTGTTTTGTAAATTTAAGATTTGTGTTTGTTGATTTAGTTTGAGATGTAACGCATTCGGATATGACATAATGAGTGCCAAACATGGATATTTTAAAAATTCAAATGCACCAAGAACAAATTTTGAAATATGTTTCTAATTTTATTATGAAAATTTCAATTTTTGTTTTTTATGTTTGGTCAATTATGAATATTCTGGTGTTTGTAGTTATTATCTTTTGGCTCAAATAAAAGACAAACTAATCATTTTTACAAAGTCTCTCTTATTTTTAATAAAATTTGACATTTAGACTTAAATTCATGAAATGATAATCCATCAACCAGTTATCACTGGTTTCAGATATTTTTGGGTGTATATAATGGATACCAATAATTTTGAAGCGCCACGTGTTGAAAAGTATCAAAAATTCAAAACTAATTGTGAATATCACTTTGATTTTTTAATGTGATATGTGACGGCGTATAAGAATCGGAGATGTCCACAAGCATATAATAGATTATGTTCAACTAAAAAATTGGCTCCACCAGTCTCCCTTGGAGACGTTTAAACACAAAATTGAATGTGTGATTTGTCGCGTTCATTTTTTCTATATTTAAATGTATTAATAATTTTTATGCATTATTACATATTATTCAAATTTTACTATAAGTTTATTTTATTTTTTGAAAAATTGCTGTCTATCCGAAAATAAATTTTCATCAAAGTTTATGAATGTGGGCAGCGAGTGAACGTAAGTCGGCAGCGAGCGAGTGGGGAAAGAAACAGCATCTCTCAGAGTTGACAAAAGTCAAAAAAAAAAATTATCATCGATAGTAAGGCTGTGTTTGGTTTAGAGAAAATTTGGTGGAAAGAAAAATTTGATGTAAAATTAGTAAAATTCGTTGTTTGGTTTAGGTGGAATATAGGAGGAAAAGAAAATTAGATGGAAAATTGAATGGAAAATGTGATTCTTCAACGTATCTTAAAAAATAATTATTTTTTAAACAAATCCAATGTGATTCATCAAATTCAATGTATGAAATGATAAAATGTTAATATTTTTTTACCTATTTTCATAAAACTTTCCATAATTTTAAAAAATGAAATGGATTCTTAACAATTTTCCTTGACATTTTCTTTATGAAACCAAACAAAAACAATTAGATGAAATCTTCAATTTTCCCTCGACTATTTTTTCCACTCAATTTTTCTAAAACCAAACACAGCCTAAATGTCATATGTTACAATTATTTTTTAAATGTTACGTGGCGTCTTTTCATTAGGGTATATATGGTCACGTCGTATACTGTGTACCCCCAATAATTTATCTTTCTGAGTCTCACCTTCCCGCTTCCCGCGCCCAACGATTTCTTTCACTCCATCGTCTCAGCAGAGCTTTTTTTTTTCTTATAGAAAAAAAATAGAGTGAAGAAAGCATGAAAGAGTGTTAACTTCACAAGTCACAACTGCAGAGCAGTGCAACAACGTGACATGCCACACGATGAAGACGACGAAGAAGAAGAAGAGGAAGCAGATGAAGAAAGAGGGTGGCGCCATTAATGCTTAGCTCAACCACCATGGACAAATGCTATCTCTCTCTCTCTCTCTCCCTACAAAAACAAGTGGTTGAAAATCACTCGACCTACAACTTAACCTACAGGCCCCTCTAAACTTTTTATACTCTGCTTCTGCTTGTTCTTCTTCTTGTTTTACTCACTCTCTCCTTGCTTCTCTTCCACCGGCCGCCTCGCTCTTTTTTTCTTCTGATCCGGTTTAATGTGGAACGCGTCCGACAACGTCTTCGGCAGATCCGGCTCCTTCGACGACGACGGCGATGACGAGGAGGCGCTCAGGTGGGCCGCGCTCGAGCGCCTCCCCACCTACGCCAGGGTCAGGAGGGGCATTTTCCGGAATGTGGTCGGCGAGCAGACGGAGGTTGATGTCTCTCAGCTCCAGCTGCAGGACCAGAAGCTCGTGCTCGACCGCTTGGTCAATTCCGTCGACCACGATGCTCAGGCCTTCTTTGCTAGAATGCGTCGCCGATTCGACGCGTCAGTCTCGCCCTAACACTTCTTTTATGTCACAAAATTGAGTTTGAATTTCTGGGTTTTGCGCTCATGATTCAGGGTGCAGTACATATCTGGGTTGCTGATCTCATACTACTGACTCTTGCATTTAGTATTTCATCATCAGCTGTTTCTGTACTCATTCTGATTCATCATTGCATATTTGGATGCTCCACTCTGTCATTGTGGTTTTCAGATGCTGACAAACTTAATTTCAGACCGTGAAATTCTGTACCTTTTCTGATCTGCTGTGGATTTACCTCTCAGCATTTTGTTGACATCTGACCCTTTGTGAAGTTTATGTTTATATTGATTTGCCCCATTTGAATTTCCTTTTGCTTCTGGATGTTGTGTAGGGTGGATTTGAAGTTCCCCAAAGTGGAGGTTCGGTTTCAGAATTTCAAAGTTGAGTCCTATGTCCATGTCGGTAGCAGAGCCTTGCCTACCATTCCCAATTTCATATTTAATATGGCTGAGGTTGGCATCTTCATAGTTGTAGTTCTTTCACAAAATGAAGAGTTCTCAGTTTGTCACTGCGTATAATATTCATTCTGATACAGTCGTTCAAAATTGTTTTAAGGCTCTCATGAGGCAGCTGAGATTATGCACCGGAAGGAGAAGAAAGTTGTCTATCTTGGATGATATTAGTGGGATAATTAGGCCATCCAGGTAAGTTTTGTAATGGTTAAAACTATATATACGGTGTATTTTTGTACTGGTAAGTAATTCACAAGTTTTCTCCTGTGTTTTGTAGACTGACTTTATTAATAGGTCCGCCAAGCTCTGGAAAGACAACGTTTCTGTTAGCCTTAGCAGGGCGCTTAGGATCTGATTTAAAGGTGGGGAATCTGCATTATTTCAAACAAAAAATTGATAGGCAGTGTGTTTTAATTTGCTAACTACTGTGTTCATGAGTTTTTGTTCTTCTCTGTCTCTTCTATAGACATCAGGAAAGATCACATACAACGGACATACATTGAATGAGTTTGTCCCACAGAGGACGGCTGCATATGTTGCTCAATATGACTGGCAAATTGCTGAAATGACGGTGAGGGAAACACTTGAATTTGCGGGACGGTGCCAAGGTGTTGGCATCAAGTATGGTGAGCGTCGGATCTTGTGCGTCTCGTTTGGTACGATTCCAGTAAATGGTTAAATATGTGAGACACATTTTTGACAGATATGCTTATGGAGCTCTCGAGAAGGGAAAAGCTGGCAAGGATTATACCTGATGAAGATCTTGATATATTTATGAAGGTATGAAATTTTCTTCTATGCTGTACCCACACTCATACATTTGGTCTCCACTCCAGATAGCTCAATGTTATTCTATCAACAAATTACAAATGGATATTTAACAGTGGTACCATCATTAAAACATGGATTTTCTTTCAGGCATTAGCTCTGGGGGGTCAAGAGACGAGCTTTGCTGTTGAATATGTCATGAAGGTACATTTTTCATGCTGGTTTGCTTACTGCCACTAAAAAGACAATGTAAATTTAAGTGTAGGACTAATGGTTCCTTTTATCATCATATTGTAAGGTCTTCAAATTGTACAATAACTCATCTGAGAGACTACAGGAGTACTAGTCCATGCTTACATGAAATACCATTTTTACGTGACAGTGAATATGCATGGTCTGAAATATTATGGACTAATAGCTGAAAGCTGAGCAGACTTGCCTATTAGGAAATTGTTAAGTAACTTGTAGCCTCGTCGGTTGTGTTTTCTGCCTATCCCTGATTGGAGGAGACAGAGAACTGCGAGTCAGACACTGACATATACTTTTACTTACATGCTCTTTATTTGCAATCAAGTTATAAAATAATTCTAAATAGAGACTTACAAATTTTACAGCCCGATAAGAGTAATCAGCATGTCAGATTGCAGTAATTTGTGATGCAGTCAAGATCTTTTCAGTCAATCCAATCTGCTTGTCCCATTCTTTTAGTTTGCTAGTTTCAACTTAGTGAATCATTTTTAGACTGTGGAAGATTACTAACCCAAACATTAATATTTCTTATGACACAAACAACATTTTTCAAATCTGAAATAATCTGAGTGAAGATTCTAGGATTGGACATTTGTGCGGACACATTGGTGGGAGATGAAATGCTGAAAGGCATTTCTGGAGGTCAAAAGAAGCGTTTAACTACTGGTACGAGATAACTCCTTCACATTTTCTTGGCTTGTGCTAAATTCGCTTATTCTGACGGTGCAAGAACTATGTGACAGGAGAAATACTTGTTGGTCCAGCTAGAGTGCTGTTTATGGATGAGATATCAACTGGGCTTGACAGTTCAACTACTTATCAAATAATCAAATACCTTAGGCATTCAACACATGCCCTTGATGGGACAACAGTCATTTCTCTACTGCAACCTGCTCCTGAAACCTATGAGTTATTTGATGATGTCATACTTTTGTGTGAGGGCCAGATTGTTTACCAAGGACCACGAGATGGTGCCATTGATTTTTTTGCATCGATGGGATTTAGATGTCCTCAAAGGAAAAATGTTGCGGACTTTCTGCAAGAAGTAAGTAAAAAAAACCCACTTAATGTCAACCTTAGATGCGCACATAATACTTATTAATGACTTATCCTTCTTTACAGGTTACATCCAAAAAAGACCAAGAGCAATACTGGTCACTTCCTTACCCTCCTTACCGCTATGTTCCAGTTGTGAAATTTGTTGAAGCCTTTCAGTTGTATTCATCTGGACGGAACTTGCGCAAGGAGATGAGTGTTCCTTTTGACAAGAAATATAATCACCCAGCAGCATTATGCACTTCTTATTTTGGGGAGAAGAGGAGTGAACTTCTAAAGATCAGCTATCAGTGGCAAAAGCTGCTGATGAAGCGAAACTCTTTCATATACGTATTCAAATTTGTTCAGGTACATCTCTGATACCCAAATGTTACACTTTTACACAGAAGAGTAAGTAATCATCATTTTTTTCAATATTTTGAAGCAGTGTGCTTGATCTCTTAATTGTTGCTTGCTTTGTCTTGTAGCTGCTTTTCATCGCTGTGATCACAATGAGTGTTTTCTGCCGGAAAATTATGCATCATAGGACAGTTGATGATGGTGGCCTATATGTTGGAGCATTGTATTTTTCAATGGTTATACTGCTTTTCAATGGCTTCACCGAGGTCCCAATGTTGGTTGCTAAGCTCCCTGTGCTCTACAAGCACAGAGATTTGCACTTTTATCCAAGCTGGGTTTATACACTCCCGTCATGGTTACTCACTATTCCCATTTCACTCATAGAATCCGGCTTCTGGGTGGCGGTTACATATTATGTGATTGGATATGATCCCTCAGTAATCAGGTAAATGCTTAATGAAAGTTAGAGTCAAAACTCACTCAATGGGATGAACATGACAGTTGAATTCTTCTCTCTGCAGGTTTTTTCAACAATTTCTTGTATACTTCTTTCTACACCAAATGTCAACAGGTCTTTTTCGTCTAATGGGATCAATGGGCCGGCACATGATAGTTGCTAACACTTTTGGTTCCTTTGCCATGCTGGTAGTGATGGCCCTGGGGGGCTACATAATTACACGAGGTCCAAATTCCTTCTCCTGCCATGTATTTTTTAAGTTTACAGCCTTTTGAGTTTCTTTGATTTCTTTGATGTTGAGTTATGATTTCTTATATCATAATTCCACAGATCGTATTCCACCATGGTGGATCTGGGGGTTCTGGGTGTCTCCCTTGATGTATGCACAGAATGGTGCATCTGCAAATGAATTTCTCGGTCATTCCTGGCTTAAGGTAATCTCAAGTTGATAGTTGTATTGGATCTTCAGATGAATACCTGTATTCATGTCCTGCATGCCTTGACACTTGAGCCTGAACTAAAAGGATGCTTATATTGAATTCTGGTTCCAACCTCTTCTTTTTACCTTCTGAATATTCTGTTGCCATTATTCTTTTATGCAGAAAGCTGGAAACCACACTGACATGACATTAGGTGAACAAGTGATGAGAGCACATAGCCTGTTTCCAGAGAAGTATTGGGTTTGGATTGGTGTTGGAGCACTGGCAGGATATATGGTTCTGCTTAATGTTCTTTTTACACTCTGCCTAACTTATCTCAATCGTGAGTATCTATGTGCTGTGAGTTGATAGACAACATTAAATACTCATACTATTTTCGATTCACATGATACTTTTCTCTATTCTGTTAGCTCTGGGAAAGAGACAGGCTGTTGTTTCCGAGGAAGAATTACGAGAAAGGGCTAGAATCAAACAAGGGGATCCTACTGTTGTTGAGTTGAGGCATTACCTGCAGAATTCAGGCTCATTAGCTTGTGAGTGTATCCACCAAACATCTGCACGTTGTTAATTAAAATTTTCCTGAATCCATGAAGCGATCTGATTTGTTATCTTAATTTTCTAGCGGGGAAGAATTTTACTTTCACAGAGAGAGGAATGGTTCTTCCATTTCAACCCCTATCAATGTCTTTTAGTAATATCAATTACTATGTAGACATACCTGAGGTATGCTAGCCCAACTCCCTTTCAAAATATTTTCATTTTGCTTATGGTTATACATTCTAAATTCACGCGTCCATGTTTTTCTCCAGGAATTGAGGCAACAAGGGGTAGCAGAAGAAAAATTACAGTTGCTACATAATGTTACCGGGGCCTTCAGGCCAGGCGTCTTAACAGCATTGGTCGGAGTTAGTGGAGCTGGAAAGACCACTCTCATGGATGTGCTGGCTGGCAGAAAAACTGGGGGGATAATAGAAGGGAACATTTGTATATCTGGCCACCCAAAGAATCAAGATACATTCGCTCGGGTGTCTGGTTATTGTGAGCAGAATGATATTCATTCTCCATGTTTGACTGTTCTTGAGTCACTCATATTTTCTGCCCAGCTTCGATTACCGCCAAATGTTGAGTTGGACACTCAAAGAGTTAGTATTAATTTACTTATTTTGTTTGACTTGCAATGCATTGGTTGACTTACAGACAAGTCTGGCTTCAATTTACTATGTTTGACCTGCAGTGCATGACCGATTTTTTGGATTTGATTTCCAGGCTTTTGTTGAGGAGGTCATGCAACTTGTGGAGCTTAGCAAGTTAAGTGGAGCCTTGGTTGGCCTACCTGGGGTTGATGGTTTGTCAACAGAGCAACGCAAACGATTGACAATAGCAGTTGAATTAGTCGCAAACCCTTCGATTGTGTTTATGGATGAGCCAACATCAGGGTTAGATGCAAGGTCTGCTGCCATTGTTATGAGGACTGTGAGAAACATTGTAAATACTGGGCGAACAATTGTCTGCACGATCCACCAGCCCAGCATAGACATTTTCGAATCCTTTGACGAGGTATATTGTTTGCTTTACTAACATTCGCTAGCATTCATTTTTCGTCTAACATGTCAGAAATCAAACCCACTTGTGTTTTTGAATCCATCAGAATGTTGCTTCATATTTTTTTAAGATAGATGAGTGAAGAACATTATGCTAAACTTTCGTCATTCTGTGAACATCACATGCATCTGTCAATAAGCTGCTGAGTTTATTATTTGTTCCATCTTTTCCCCTCTTTTTAGGCTTACTGCTGAGTATCTTTAGTTGTACTGCAATCTAATAAGTTGTGTCTGGCATCCTTTGAAATTCATAGTTGGATACCTTCTCCTTATGCCTGACTGCTCTCTTGTGCTCCAGCTCTTATTTATGAAACGAGGAGGGCAAGTCATATATGCTGGCCCACTTGGACCCAAGTCAGAAGATCTCATCAAATATTTTGAGGTTAGAGCCACTTTTCGTATACTTGTGGGATGGATTTTCTTTTGAAGATTTGCTAATGTAATAATGTCTTTCTTTGTTAAAGGCTGTGGAAGGAGTCCCAAAGATAAGACCCGGGTACAACCCTGCAGCGTGGATGCTGGAAGTTACATCGACTGGAGAAGAAAACCGTCTTGGTGTTGACTTTGCGGAAATTTACCAGAAATCATATCTGTTTCAGTATGTTTACTAAATTTATAAGTTTTGCTGGTTAGAAACATTTTCTAATTGTGCGTTCCATTTTGTAAGTGATATCCCCTTTTTGCTTCAGGCGAAACAAAGAATTGGTTGACTATCTCAGTAAACCAAATCCAGATGTGAAGGAATTACACTTTCCAACCAAGTACTCGAGGTCTTTCTTTGAGCAATTTTCAGCTTGTCTCTGGAAGCAGAATCTGTCATATTGGCGGAACCCACAGTACACCGCTGTTCGCTTCTTTTACACTGTCATTATCTCGTTGATGCTTGGAACAATATGTTGGAGATTCGGTTCTGACAGGTTTTTCTTCGTCATCTAATCTATCATCTCTAAAATTCTCTCTTTTTTTGGGTGTAATGCTTTCTACTCCCTTTTTTTTTTCTTTATTTCCAGAGGAAACATCCTTTCCTCAGTAAAATTTAACACTCCCCACTTGGTACGATCAAGTCGCATCTAGTGGGATTCATAGCTGAAGTTTCTGGGGGAATTTTCATAGTTGTTACTGTTAGTTCCTACACCAATGTGAATGTGATTTTCTATTTTTATCTTCTGCAGGGAGACGCAGCAGGACATTTTCAATGCCATGGGCTCAATGTATGCTGCAGTCTTGTTTATTGGAGTCACTAATGCAACTGCAGTTCAACCGGTTGTTTCAATAGAAAGATTCGTTTCCTATCGTGAGAGAGCAGCTGGGATGTACGCAGCACTCCCATTTGCGTTTGCTCAGGTTAGCCTCCGCACCAAGTCCAACATAATCTACTTCAGTCACTCATTTTCTCAAGTCTCAAATATTTCATTCTTTCTCCAACAGGTTTCCATTGAATTCCCCTATGTGTTTGCACAGAACGTAATCTACTGTTCGATTTTCTACTCCCTGGCTGCATTTCGCTGGACCGTCTTCAAATTCTTTTGTTACGTATTCTTTATGTATTTCACAATGCTATACTTCACATTTTACGGGATGATGACAACGGCCGTTACTCCCAATCACAACGTGGCATCCATCATTGCTGCACCATTTTACATGGTCTGGAATCTTTTCAGCGGCTTCATGATTCCTCACATGGTAAATCTCCCACTCCCAACCTCATCCTCACTAACGCCTTCATCTCAAAATCCATCTCTAATTCATTTACAATATTTCAGAGAATCCCCGTATGGTGGAGATGGTATTACTGGCTGAACCCAGTAGCCTGGAGTCTATACGGCCTGGTCACCTCGCAGTATGGGGACGACTACGCGCTTGTGAAGCTCTCAGACGGGGAACACATGATCACAATTCGCGACTTGTTAAGAAAAGGCTTGGGTTACGAGCACGAAATGCTGCCTGTTTGCGGTGTGGTGGTGGTGGGATTTGCTGCACTATTTGCGGTCATTTTTGCCTACGCAATAAAATCCTTCAATTTCCAGAGAAGGTGAAATACACAGTGGCCTATGAGATATGCTGATAGAGGAGTAAGTAAGTAATACACTATATATGCACACAAATGCTTATCCTAATTAACTTGTATAGAATGATTATGAATAGAGTCTGCATACTGAAATCTGATATGTATTTAGACGAAAAAGATATACTGCGATTTCATTTTGGATCCAAGTTTCTGGTGCTCCAAACTGTACACATAATTACACAACGATCCAGTTATAATCAAGATGAAGAAAAAAAAGGCACATTTCACCATTATACTTGTCTGTCTAACACCAGAAGCTGGTGTCAGGTTAGAGAGCCTCCATGGCGGATCAAATTGGTTAATATATGTCTTGGAAAGCCTAGTACCTAGTCGAAGATATCTGAACGGATATGGGACAACATGGCCATAAATTAAGTACCTCATAGAATGGAAAAATCATCATTGAATCTTCACTGTAAATAATGTCCTTGTGGCTTAATGGCTCACTATGGAGAGGTGGATTGAGGGCGAAAATCGCACATCCTTCAGGAGGTGACCTTTCATATATATAGTCCATACGGTTTGGGCTACAAGTCATGTTTGTACTAATCTATCTCCAATACCCGTCAGCAGTCGAAGCGGTAGGTTCATGGACTCAGAGACTAGTTCGAAAATCATTAAATAATTGTATAGACAAACCCTTAGTCATGATGTCCGCGTACCGATGTACTGAAGGAACATGAAGTATTCGGACTTGTCCCAAAGTAACTTTCTCACAGACAAAGTGAATATCGATTTCAATATACTTCGTGCGGCGATGATGGACAAGATTAGCAGTCATATAGATAGCGCTAACATTGTCATGGTAGAAGACCGTCGCAGTAGCAATATGAACATGGAGCTCCTGAAGCAGCTGTCGCAGCCAGCAACACTCAGCATCGGCATGGGCAATTGTTTGTTACTCAACCTCGGCACTGGAGTGGGAGACTTTGGTGTGTCATTTTGAGGATCTAAGTCACAAAATTATCACCACAATATATACAGTAGGCGGATGTGGAACGCCTGGAGTAAAGACAGTATGCTCAATCTGCATTAGAGTAGGCAGTGAGCGAGTTAACTGATAGTGGACCAATGTGTTGACCAGCATACAGAGCGTCCTTAATATAGCGAAGGATGTGCTTAATCAGAGAAAGGTGAGGCTCCTTGGATCGTGCATGAAAAAGCACACCTGTTGTACGACATACACGATCTTTGGACGAATCAGCATAAGGTACTGAAAAGCTCCAGCAAGGCTCCTGTATTGTGACAGATCAGACATCGGAGCTCCATCAGTGGTAGACAACTTGGCCTTCGCGTCAATAGACGTAGCAATTGGGTGACACTAGGACATACCGGCGAGTTGGAGCAGATTAACAGCATATTGACGCGAGAGAAGAAAGATAATGGGAGAAAACATAATAGAAATCCTAAGAAAATGATGCAGGTCTCCAAGGTTTGTCATGGTAAATTCCGAGTAAAGACGTTCTGTATTGTGCTACAACAACTGTGGTAAAGATGTAGTGTCAGAATGATGTCGTCGATGTACTGAAGCATATTGACAATACTATCTCGGTTTTTGTAAACAAAGAGAGACATGTCTAATGAGGATGCAACAAAACCAAACTTCCAAGAGGTTGCTCCGAGGCAGGTGACAGAGGAGTGGATGGTGGGTGCCTACTGTACACGAGACGACACTCACGGACATGGCCGCAAGTGGTGTTACGAGAGGGGTTGCGGGTGCTGGGTGGCCAACAAGAGCCAAGGTTAAGCAAGCAACTAGCCTAGTAAGGATGGGGATGGCCCAAGAGAACTAGCAGGGGCCAGCAGAGGTGCAGACAACATGAAAGAGTCTTGGGCATAGTCCGACACTGTAGGGGACTTGTCCGTTCTAGGAGCAAGGGGTGCCAAGAGTGGTTTTTTGACGTCCAGAGAGGATGGAGCAGCCTCAGACCTGAAAATAAATAGAAAATAGAAACTAAAAGTGGCCTCGGAGTGTGAAACAATAAAGGAAAATTGGGATTCATAAAAAATGAGGCGTCGCAAGATGATAATGCGACTTGTGGGGATATCGAAAAAATGGTAACCATTGAGAGAGGAGTGATAGTCGAGGAAGATGCAAGCTGTCAAGCGAGGTGCAAGTTTGTGAGGGGAAGTGGCAGAAAGTTTAGGATAGCAAAGGCAGTCGATGGCACAAAGATGGTCACAGTCAGGAGGTTTATGATATAAAATTTCAAAGAGTATTAAATTCTTAATAGAGGAGGACGGACGCCGATTAAAAAATAAACAGCGGCAGAGAGTGTCTCAGTCCAATATGAGGGCACTATGTGCGCATGGATTATCAGGGTGCCGGTGATGTTGTTGAGTGTGCGTAATATATATTCGGTCTTACCTTTTGGGGAGGTATGTAGGGACAAGACATCCATAACACGATGTCGGGGGCAACAACAAAAAAAAGAACTTATGATGCGGTTAATGAAATTATTGCCATTGTCAGCCTGGATGACACGAAGGGTAAGGCCGAATTGAATTTGCACTTACGTAACAATAGAGACACCTAATAATAGAGACACCTAAAAATATTATCAACAGCAGACATACAAACATCACGATGAACGAGTTCATACAGGAACCAATGGAAGAAGTAGAATTATAAAAAGGTAATCGAAATTGTTTGCCTAATTGACACAAATGACAGTGTATAATATGATTTATTATAGAAAATTATAGACTTATTTTGAAGAAAATCTTAAGTTGCAGGACTTGGATGACCAAGGCAGTGGAGACTGTGAGGCTGGCATGGGCGGTAGGAGATGTGGCGGCTGGTGGGAAAGTGTTGAGATCATGGCCACCTGCAGTGAAGAATTACATGTCTAGTTTGGAGGTCCTTAACAGAAAAACAAAAAGTGTCAAATTTGAAAGGACAAGTATTGCTACTGGTGAATTGACGAACAAAGATAAGGTTACCATTGATAAAAGGCGCAATAAGAACATTATTGAGTGCAAAATTAGAATTAGAAAGAAGAATATGACTACAAGAAGTGATAGGAATTGATGACCCATTACCATCCGTAATAAGGGTATGAGAAGGAGGGAGGCGAGAGAAGTATATACCGTCCAAGGACACCATGTGAGATGTGACGCCCGTGTCCGACACTAGATTGATGCATTGAGAGGTTCTACAGGGCGGCCACCAGCCCTACCTAATCTCACTCCACTGGCTACTGGGCGCATATGATAAGATCAAATGTAGTGTACGCCTGCATGTAGACAAACTGTTGCTAATGCACCAACTATTGTGGCCTAGCACCAGGTAGACTAGGAGCAGTAAGGGGGCGCCAGGTGTTGGTCTCAGGCGGACCAGCCCAAGGGCTGAAGCAGACCCAAGGTCTAGCGAGCTGATGGCTGTCCGTGGGACCCTTGGCTGCTGCCTCGGCCATGTCCGCCCTTGTTGCAACCTCGATCAGGGCCTGTCTCCATCTAAAGAAGTTTGGCTATCAGTGCCAGCAACTCCAGGAGTGTCACTCCCTACGACTGTCACAGAGGTGGAGGAGCGATAGCCACCGGTGCATGAAGAAAAGCCAACATCGGTGATGAGAGTGATGGATGCGGTCACCTTCTTCTCGTTCTCAAGGCAGAGTTTCTTAAGAACAAGCTTGTCGCGAGCTGCATTGAAGGTGGACATGGTAGGGCAGTTGGCGATATCGTCCAAAATGTTGGTGAAGCATTTATTAAGGCCGCGCAGGTGGTTGAGGACGAGCTGCGAGTTGGAAATGTTGTGACCGACGTCGCGCGACAAATCTGCTAGGACCTTCATGCGCTGGTTCTTTGTGGCTGAGGATCGCCTTGCATCATGGATTAGATTTGGTGGCTGAGGAAGATTGCACGTGGTTCTTTGTTTTCTCAAAAGAGGCATGATCAAGGACATCATCGGTCACCGAGCCAAATAACTAGTTGCAAATGCAACAGTTGGCCTGGCTAGGAGGCATTGACAGGAGTCGACTATGAGGTGTCGTCGATGTGCTGCAGGAATCCAAACTTCTCGCACATCATCTTGAAGAAGGAGCTCCACTTGAGAAAGTTGAACTCAACTCCAACTTGATCGAAACATGAGATCTGACGACCACCGCGGTGAAATTGTTGACTAGCACGGGTGGTCGCAGGGATGACGTCGGAAGTGGTGGAGTTGGTGGAGTCGGTCGGGATCGCAACGGCATGAAGAAGGAGATGGCATGGCCTGGGAGGATGGCGACGCAAATGAATGGGAAACACGTGAGGGATCGCGGCACAGAGAGGGTGGCAGCTAAGGTTGATAGAGGGACAACGGAAGAATTAGGATTGTCAGACTTCTAATACCATGTGGAGAGATGGATTGATGGTAAAAATTACATAGGGGGTAAAATTTTATATATATATATATATATATATATATATATATATATATATATATATATATATATGGGGGAGGGATCCGTTAAGAACCTCCTTAAGTTGAGAACCATTGTGGACAATTCCGGGCCAATTATTATTTACATGAAACAACAATGTGTTAATTATATGGTTTCCTTTTTTGAGTTTATTTATTATTCTTTATTAATTATATGAGATTCATTTTTTATTTATTATGAGACAGATTTACTTGCCATTTTGAGATTTCGTTTTGTATTTAATTTATCGGATTTTTTTTGTCTAGATTCTTTTTCTAATTTACAGATTTTTGAGGAATATGAATAGTGAACATGAGGTTCACTGCTTAAAACTATTCAATATATTCACCACTTAGATTCACTGTTGCAATATGTTCACCACACAGAGGTTCACTGCTCAAAAAAAATTATAAAAATATAAAAAAATAGTCCGAAAAATATTCACTATTCATATTCCTCAAAAATCTGTAATTAGAAAAAGAATCTAGACAAAAAGAATTTGGTAAATTAAATACAAAATGAAATCTCAAAATGGCAAGTAAATCTATTTCATAATAAATAAAAATGAATCTCATATAATTAATAAAGAATAATAAATAAAATCGAAAAAGGAAACCATATAATTAATACATTGTTGTTTCATGCAAATAATGATTGGTCCACATTTGTCCACAACGGTTCTCAATTTAAGGAGATTTTCAACTGATGCACCATATATATATATATAATGTGAATCAAATGAAAACCACTTTGGATTTGTAAATTGTGAACTAATTCTAACCTTTGATCTTGTTTGATCCTACGATCGGATTTTAATTCAGTTTTAATATTTTTTATCGTTAAATTTAATTATTTCATATCTTTAATGATCCTATATTTACTCCCCTTATTTATAGCTGATTTTATCTTGTACATATCCTTAAATCGTTGTTACCTTCCTTTTATGATCGACATTCTATACTCACCTATTTTTATGTTTGGATTATGTACAATTTTCCACGTGCCACCTGCTGCTAAATTTCTCAGCCATGCCTATGTGGACATCCTCTAATTCATCCGACGATATTGCCACAGGTTTTTTTTTCCAATTTTATGTTCATAAGACTGACATTTTTGGTGCACAATTTTATGTTCATCATCTAATTCAAAAATTTGTGGTGCACAGTTCTGTGTTCATACTACTGACAATTTTGGTGCACAACTAATCAAGATCGAACTCTTGTTTGGTGCACTAATCGAGGAACATAATTCTTAGTTATGTTTTGGTGGATTTTTTCAGAGTTCAACATTTTCAAATAAGGAAAAGAATCGAAAAAAATTATAATATCAGACCAAAAGTATGAAAATAACTGTCAGGTAATCAAGAAGGCAGTAAATTGTGCACCAACCACTGACAGACAGAATTTGTTTATATTACTGACAATTCTAGTGCACAACTAATCAAGAACGAACTCTGCTTCGGTGTAATAAATTGTGCACCAAACACTGACGGACAAATTTGTTAGCACGAGCAAACATGTCCATGTGCACTAAACAAATATGGTGCACAACAAAACAAGAACAAACACTAATTCGGTGGTGCACTGTCTTTTTGGTTGCCAAGTATAAAAAAAAAGTAAAAAAAAGCTTCCGAATGACGACAACTACAATGACGGTTGTTAAGCACTCTTCTTTTTCACGACATGACTTCCAGAGAATGAAAGTGGGGCGCGTGAGAAGTGGGTTTATAGGAGGAGTGAAAAGTGGAATTTGCTAGTTATTAAGATTTAATTAAGGGGATGAGATATGCTTACCTAATTAATCTCATCATCATCCGATCGGTTTGTTAGAAAAATTATTAATGACATTTATGTTTTATAATTCAAATTAAATCTGGTGCATTGATTTTAAGAAAATCAACGACAATTGGTTCACAGTTTACAAATCTAAAGTGGTTTTCACTGGATCCGCCCTATATATATATATATGGGAGGGATCCGTTGTGAACAGTTATGTTGTGAACTTATTAAGGATATATATCATCCATTGATTAATTCCTAATCTAACGGCTAATATATACAAATACAGTCAACCTTTGTTTATTTAACATATTCTTAACTGCACACGTGTGCATAATAAAGGGGGGCGTTGTTTAAGTAACGTCAAATTAGGGATTTAAGTATTTGTGAAATATATCCTCTCGATGCCATTGTTCACTACGGCTTCACCAGCACCGCCCACTATCCAACCAACTGACACGTCTCTCCCCTATGTTTTCTAATCAAACTGCTCAAATATCTTTTATTTTCTCTAAAAGCCGTCGCGAAACAATAATCGACCAGTCTACATCGGGTGAGGAGTGACGATTCACTAAAAGGGTAATTTCTTTTGTGTTGGTTGATGTGGTGAAGTTGTTGAGCCATGGAAGGTTGTGTGTTCCACAAGATGAAAATCGGTGAACAAGGTTCATTGATTTGAGTTGTAGATGATGTTTTGTTTTGTTTTTCAATAACTTATTGTTCTTCTCCTTGATTTGGGTTGTTGATAGTGAACGAGTTTATATTTTTAGATCGGCCATGGTGAATGTGTTTGGGTAAAGTAGATGTATGACCTAATTTAAATTCAAGTGCAGTAAATGTCAGAGTTGTTGTGGTAAGACACTAATAATTTGTAATAGATCTTGATTCAGTGTGTAATTTATTTTGATTTAGTGATTTACAATGTACGTAATTTCGACAGTGAATTTATGTGATGAAAGATTCACCAAACTATTTTGTGTTTTTGGCAAGTTATTTGTGGAAATGTTTATTACAGTGAACTGATAATCAGTCACTGTCTAGAAAACATTCACTAATGTTCACTGTCAAGAAAACATTCACTATCATTCTCGTAGGTATCAAAATCTATTCACTGCAAAACAATTTATAATCTGCCAACTCACGTTCACTGTCAGAAAAATTAAGAAAAATACACTATCACTATTATTAAATACACATGTTCACTACACACAGACACTGTAAAATACATGCAACAAAAAATCATCTATTAATACAAAAAGCTCAACTCATCAAAAACATAAAAAAATACTTAAGAATTTACAAACCCCATCCGATTCATGGTTCATATGAAGATAGATCAGGACTAGTTGATGGTTACCAATGACTATGAAATCATACCTCAACATCCAGAAAATCAAAATCAATAAAAGTATGTTCACTATCTAGAAAACATTCACTAATGTTCAGTGTCCAGAAAACATTCACTATCATTCTTGCATGTCTCAACAACATATTCACTGCAAAACAACTTATACTCTGCAAAGCTGTCAGAAAAATTAAGAAAAAACACACGTTCACTGCTATTAAATACACATATTCACTACACACAAATACTGTAAAATACATGCAATAAAAAAATTAGAGTTTGATCTTTCTTAAGTTAGGCATCTGGAAAAATCTATATAATGAACCTTACACACCAAAAATAAAAAATAAACATAAAAAATAGCATCAATAACACACAAAGCATCACAATAATACAATAAGAATTAGAGAAATCAGCCGTCAAAAACCTGAAAGCACCCAATAGAAAAATCTAACCACAAATTAAGCAAATGAGTCACAGAAATAGTCAAATCGGACAGCAGGTGTACACCATCAACCTGGATGGAGTGATGAGTCTTGTGGGAATTAAAAAAAAATATGCACCAACCTTTCAAGGTGTAGAGTTTTTCTCGCATGGGTCTGATCGGGATTAAAAAATACATATGCTCAGACAATTAAAAAAATCAGCCGTAAAAAATAATCAATGGGTCTTGAGGTTGGGTTGGATCAATTCCGGTCAGATCTGAAACCCTCCTATCAACGACTCTCCTCCACAACACCAAAATTGTCTGCCTCCGTAGTTCCTACTGCCGCTACTTCTACTCCGTCTCTCCCACACCGTCCGACGTGGGTTCTGCTACAATTGTCAACCTCACTGCTTCCTCCAATGCCTTCCTATTTGGCTTCCCGGGAAGATAAGTCCTCCGATAATGGTTGGTAGTTGGTGTTTGTGGCTGTGTTTGGTGAGGGGAGAAGAAAGGAGGAAGAGACAGATGATGGGTATGAGAGAAAGGGCAGAAAATGACGGGAGAGAAATACGAGAAAGACAAATTAAATAAGAAAATTAAAGGAGAGAGAAAGAATAAAAGATATGATTAAGGATTGATTTACGTCTAATTTGGTAACAAATATTATGGATACGATAATGATAATAAAAAATAATAAATAAATTAAGATATATATATTGAAAACATATTTGTTTGATACCTGAAATGATTAGTTAATAATTATCCATAATTTGTTCGCAACGTAAACGTTCGCAACTGATCTAAATTCTATATATATATATAGGGGAGGGATCCGTTGAGAATCTCCTTACGTTGAGAACCGTTGTGGACAATTCTGGACCAACCATTTTCTTTCCTTCTTGAAGTTTATTTATTATGTTTCATTTATTATGCAACACTCATTAAATGCGACAGATTTGGAAAGTGTATTTATGTATTATATATAATTAAGTATCATTAATGTTTTATTTTTCTATTTGTATTTTGTAGGCTTTAGTGATTTTTTTTTAAATTTTTGGTAGTGCACTTTTTTTTTTTAGTTTTGTGATTTTTTTTTGATTGTGTCACTGATGGTGAACATATTCACCGTCAAAATTTAGTATTCAATGGTGAACATGTTCATTGTTGAAACCCCACCTATTTCTGGACATTGCGGTGCATATGTTCACTATAGAAAAAATTACACAAAACTTATAAAAAAATAAAAAATTCAGTAATTTTCAAAATTTGAAACCATGCTCACTCTTCCAATATATACAAATAATGGTGAACATAATAGATTAACGAAAAAAGTAAACAATTATAATGGTGAATATTCACTGAGGTGTTAAAAAAGTCTGGATGGGATGGACACCCGTGCAAAAAGTCTGCACCTTCCCTGTAAGGATCATACAAGGTGTTGAAAAAGTTTGGCATGGCTGGGCACATCAGGTTCTTGATGTGCTGCTCCAGCGTATTGATCTCTTTCCCAGTCGGGTTCTTAGCCACAAAGCAATCATCATCGATGGTGAAAATATACTTTTCCTTCAACACCATGTACCCGAAGCAGCGGCAAGCCGAGTCCTTGAATGAAATACACACCGCCTTCTCACCCAGGATCCGGTTGATATCATCCTAGTTGTACAGTTCGTAGTCAAATCCCTACGGCACTGATAATATATTCACCAAACGTATGTGCACTACCAATCCAAATCAATGAACACCTCCTCAGCTTGACAATCCTTTAACTTAAAACCAAACTAGTACTAGTCTGAAGAATGCACTAGAGATAAGAGGACTAAAGCGCTCAAAATTGCCAGCCGAGATCCAATCAACGCCACTTTGAACCCCTTGGCCCTTAAGGAAGAGGACCACATTTGCAACAACCACACCCAGTTTTGATGATGGCATGGGCAACACTGAGAGCCAGGACTGCGGTGACTCCAAAGGACTAAAGCTGGACTCCTATGATATATGCATCAATCGGGAGTTGACCATATAACAACTTAGGAACCCTTTTAATCCTAGTCTCTTCTGCGCCGAGAAACCAGTGGTGGTGACACAGTTTGGCGATAAGGAGGAAGGGGAAGAGCCGAAGAGGGTAGTATGAGGCTACGCCATTGGAAAGAGAAGAGGCGTTGTAATGGGTCTATGGAATCTAAAAATCTTTAGAAATAGGAGAATCGGGAGAAAAAAGAGCGTAATTAAATATATAATTTTACTAAAATTGCTCGTGCTAAATTAAGTGGGATTTATGAAGATACGTTACTAAATGATCATTATGAAAGTATAATAAATAAAGATAAATATGGAAATTATATAATCAAAACACGGTCGTTTTGTGCAACAAATGATTGGTCCACATTTGTCCACAAGGTTCTCAACTTAAAGAGGTTCTCAACTGATCCACCCTCTATATATATATATATATAAAATGTGGATCAAATGAAAACTGTTTTGGATTTGTAAACAGTGAACTCATTATGTCCACTGATTTTATTCAATCTAACGGACATGATTATTAAGATTTTTAAGTAAATTATTATATCTTTTAATTTTCATTTAAAGATTCCCTTAATTATAGCATGAATATTATCTTAATAAATATTTATGATAATCTCTTTTCCACAATAAATATTTTTGTAGATAATCTTTATGATAATCTTCTTTCCTTTATCTTCCACTACATATATTTCGTAGATTCCTTACTCATATATTGTTCGATCATCAACTTGATCAATCAAACATTTTTTTTGTTCATCTAGATGCAACATCAACTGATTTGGGCAGGATTTGGGGAGCCTCTGGAGTGAATGTTTGTGCACCATATAAAATTAGCTTGTGCACCATGTGAAATTAACTTGTGCACCATTACAATATAACAGGGCGCCAAGTAATAATAAAATAATAAATTATGATGCATCATACCAAAATAAAAAAGTGCACCATCTAAAATCAATATGTGCACCGTCTCTTATATTATGCATCAAATAGTGTATCAGCAAATTACTATGCACCATCTCAAATTCAAAATAGGTGCACCATGAAATCGTGGTGCACATCAGATGATTCTTCTCTTGTCGGATGGGAGATCATCATTATATTTTTTAAAAGATGAAACGTAAAAGTAGGATTAAATCAAGAGATTTGATAGTTAAGAGGTGACGTAAAAAAAAAGAAAGAATATATTCCGGGTTAAAATTTTGATCTTATCTGCTTAATATTAAAATATAATTAATTAACATACGTTTATGTAATAAAAGCAAAAAAAATCTGATGCATTGATTTGAAATAGATCAATGATTAAAAACGATTCACAATTTACAAATTCAAAGTGATTTTCACATGATCCGCCCCTATATATATATATATATATGGCTTGGGCTACAAGTCATGTTGTACGTATATTAATTAATCTATCTCTCATACTCACCATAAAAAGTGACATAACTCATGACAAGAGCTAGCGCAAGTTTTACGGATAATTTTAAGCGAAAGTGGAATTTTATATCAAATTTAGCCTATATGTAGAAGTGTGGCAGAAACTCTCTGAACTGGTCAAAAATGGCACCATATTTACAGTAATGTAGTGATGATTTTCGCCTGAAGTTATCGAAACGTGACTAAAAAATCAAAGTTCAAATGCTTGCACAATTATTTCTTCTTTTTCTTTTTCTTCAAGCTCCACTGACGATCGAGGACTCTCTGTTCTATTTCATAGTCTGGCAACCGTTCCCCACACCTACAAATATAGTAATAAAACACGACCGATTGGTTTGGGAACCAAATTAATATTTAGTCCGATTAAATTACCTTATCAAATTGTACATGAACCGGTTTACTTTTATCAAAAAATACGATAAATTCTCCTCTATCAGAACTTCAGATTACTCGTCATGCGTTTATGTTTTCTAGCTGATCGCTTCTTCTCCTATTATGAAAATTGAAAAGTTGGAAGTCAAAGCGTCATTGGTGTCTATGCTTGCCAAATCGAGGTGTGGAGACTTGAGTTTTTTAAAGAAATTTTGATTTTGATTTAAGATTGTCTAAACGTGGTGAAGATGAGAGATAGTCATAACTGTTTTTATCTCTTAATTTTTTTCCATTGCTATGAAAAATCTGAAATTACCATTGCTGCTGATGACGCTCCCTTTCATGTTTTTTTTTTTTTTTTTTTTTTAAAAAAAAAGGGATCGATAGTGGTTCCCCACTTCCCCCTTGGTGGCCAGGGGCCGCACACCCCCTCAACTTTGATAGTGTTACGCCCATACTCACTGCGGGCCAGCTCACGCGCACCTCCAGCGTATCTAAGCGTAAATGCGGTACCAACAGGGTTTGAACCCAGGACCTTGGGGTTGTTAGACAACACCCAAGACCACTAGGCCAACACCTTGTTGGCCCTTTCATGTTTTTTCTCTATTGGAGTTCTTCATGTTATTATTTCTGTCTTAAGTGGATTATGGTATTATATTTTTATTCTGAATTTTCTATATTAGGTTAGAATTTTTCTTGATTTTGACGCAGTGGTGTGAATAAAAAATAAAGTCCAAATCAACTTGTTAAATAGGAATATTATTTGATTTATCCTTGATAATTAATATTTTTAATTGACTTTTACATACAATTTACAGGTACACATCATGTGTATTTCATGGAATGTCACAAATCAGAATAGACCCATTTCACATTCAGCTGAGGATAGTCATATGATATCTAGTAGAGGAGAAACAGATCCCAAATGAGGGCGCATTTTACACCTACGACAAAAGAAAACGCTCAAGTTTTGACATGTATGTTCTGTTCTAAATTTTCCAGAGGTTGTAGAACCTCATGCTTTAAACGACACCTCACATGCATAACATGAAATGTAATGGCTTGCAAGAAAGTTTTAGCTGATGTGCATTATGAGATGGTGCAAAATTGAGTGATGAGAAATTAAAATGTTGATGATATTGAGGTTTTACCAAGAGGGAAGCAAAAGAAACGTACAAAAGAGAAGATTTGAAATCTTACTTTATGCCTACAACTACACCACAGGAGCTCAATCTTCAATTAAAAGTATTTTACAGAGTAAACTAGCAAAAGAAAAGACTGATTTAGCGGTATTTAATTGGATGATAGATGCTTGTGTACCGTTTAATACTAGTAATTCATTTTATTATTAGCATGTGATAGATGTGATAGCTTCATTTGGACCGTAATATAAAGGTGATAACTTTCATGATCTCCAAGGTTACTTGTTGAGAATTACGTATAAGAACGTAGAAATTATGTTGCAATTATATGAGATATATGGAAGTGGACAGATTGCCCCGTTATGGCTAATGGGGTCAAATCAATCTAGAAAAACGCTTATCGACATTTTAGTTTATTGTTTTAAACGTATCATGCTTTTGATATATATTGATTCATTAGATGCTTCAATAATTGCTCCATCTGTTGAAATTTTGTTGCATTTGCCAAAAACAATTTATCCATATTTTTTGGTGCATCTTCCTGTTGTGCCCCTTGTATTTTTTTTCATCTGCCTGCATATTCCGCTCTACAATGCTCTATCAAATGCTTAAAGTATAATTCACTTTATTTGGTATGTGCATGACTGTCTGTATTCTGACTTGTGTTTCACGATACAAAAAGTGCATGTGGCTTGTACGAATGACTTGTTACGATGTAAGGTATGCCTAAAGTCAACTCTAACATCTTTTAATCATGTTTTTTGAGATTTTGAAATAAGTTTGGTTTCAAAACCTCCAATATAGGTCAAGAATCAAGTTTTGTATTTTTTAGATGTCAAGTTTGATCTTAAATCAACTCTAATAGTCTTGGTTTTTGAGGTTGTGAAACAAGTTTAGTTTCAAAACCATCAAAATAGATCAAGAATCAAGTTTGTGTTGTTTAAATACAAAGTATGGCCTAAAATCACATCTAACACCTTTAATCTTGATTTTTGACGTAAACCTCTAGAATAGGCCAATAATTAAGTTTGTGTTGTTTAAACTAAATTTAAAGCTTATAAACTACCCAATATATCACTAACCTAAATTTAAAGCTTAAACTTCAACTTAAATCCTTCAATTACTGAAAGTGTTTACAAACTAATTTTGTAACTTCTAATCCAAAACCTAAGTTGTAAGGCTAAAATTGGAAGATTCAAGAAAACAACAAAGCATGCGAATCTCTAATTAAGTACTAACCATGTGAATTTATCAAGTAGTTAGTCCACCTCAAGCTTACTGATGCCTTTGTTCTTAGGCTTCCAAGTCTTCATCGTCTTGGAGATGTCGGACGGGTACAGGTCCCCATAGAGATCCTCTTTATTGGCAACAAAATTTTAAGTAGTTATTTTTGAATTAAGTTTAGTAGATAAAATAAAAAACTAGCTCAAGAAAAGGCATTTTACCATATCCTTCGCATGAGAGTTTGCCCCCTTCGATCAGAAGTGATGGGTCACTAGTCCTCTTATGCTGATTGTACCAAACTTGTTCTACCAGTTCTCCTTCTGCAACACTTAGAATTCTAGCATCTTTATCCGCTCGATCATCTCCGGCCAGTAGACTACCCCGATGAATTCGTGCTTCACGAACCCATTCCCACGGACGGTATGAAATGTGTCTGATAGAATACTAGTCCACTTCACCATAAAACATTTAGCGACCTTCAAATCATTCTGGTCGCCATATATATTTCGCCTGAGACAAGATATAAGTGTTTGATAGTTAACTATTTGTCGGTCAAACTTGAACTCCAACTTATATTACTAACCAATTCTTGCGAAATTGAAGCGACACCTCCAAACCCTTAATTCAAAGCCCACACCAATTTGCTTTAGTTGGAACCGAACCTCGGACGTACCTCCCTCCTCAACTCATCGGGTCAAATCTGAAACAAAATACCCAAAATTTTAAAAAACAAATCGCCAAACAAAACTTAAAGTAAACTATATTCCTCTCCACGGTCAACGTGAACCATGTCCAAGTAAGAATCATTGTCGTCCAGATGGGTTTATATATGAATTAAGGCGGAGAAATTGAACAGAAAGCGAGACGAGATTCGGTTGTCACATGTAAAAAGTATTTGGGGGATGTTCTGCCACGTGTCGGTCATCAGTGTCGTGTCTCCGCCTATGAATAAATACCTCTATTTACACGAATGGAAGACAAATGGTCTTCCTACACCATTTTCCGATTTTCGCTCCAGAACATCCAAACACCAACCCAAACCAAAACTCGTCGCATAAGTAGTATTGCAGAATGATGATGCACTGTAGCAGAAGAGGTGCACGTGCAAACAGAAGCAGCAAGAGCAGCAACATGTCGACAACGCTGCCTCACCACACCATCATCCCTCTCGACTTCACCAACCTCATTCTCACCCAAAGCAACAAGCTCCCTCACACCCACACATGGCCTCATCGCTCCTACGACTCACCTGATCCCTCCCATCATCCCGTCCCCGTCATCGACCTCTCCGCTCCCCGTGCCGTCCACCTGATCCGCCATGCATGCGACAAATTTGGTGCATTTCAGGTCACCGGCCACGGCGTACCAGTGCAGCTTTTGAAGGAGGTGGAGGCCGAGGCGAGGAGGCTCTTTTCCCTGCCTATGGGCAGGAAGATACTGGCGCTTCGGTCCCCGGAGAATATGGCGGGGTACGGCACGGCTCCGGTCTCCTTGCTTTGCCCGAAGGGGCTCTGGTCGGAGGGGTTCACCATTGCCGGATCGGTGGCTGAGCATGCGACCAAGCTGTGGCCGGCTCACGACGAGTCTAGCAGATTTTGGTAACGTTACGTGTTGCGTGTGCATGTTCTCGTCCACTGTGTTCTTGTCGGATACATATATTTGTCTACTAATAGTAATTAATTATCCATAATTATTTATTTTTTTTGCTATAAAAAATTATTTAATTTAAAAATCTGAGAGACGAGACGAGAGACTTAGCATTGAAATGTTGTGATAAAATTCAGCTCCGTAATTGGAGAATACAAGAAGCAGATGGAGCTGGTGACCAAGAAAATAATAACCCTGATACTCACCTCGCTCGGGTTAACAAACGACGACGTTCCATGGATGAAGGCTGAGAAAGAGGCAGTTTCTGAAGCTGCTGTAGTTCAGCTCAACTCCTACCCGGTCTGCCCTGACCCGGCTCAAGCCATGGGCATGGCTCCACATACAGACTCGTCCATGGTCACCGTCCTCTACCAGGGCAATGTGGCAGGTCTCCAGCTTCAGAGCGAGAAGGGAAGGTGGGTGACGGTGCCACCCACGGAGGGCGCCCTGGTGGTCAATCTTGGTGATCTGATGCACATTCTCTCCAACGGGAGGTTCAGGAGCGTCCTGCACCGGGCTCTGGTGAACGGTTCGGAGCATCGCATATCTGTGGCGTATTTCTACGGGTCGCCTAAGGGGGTGGAAGTTAAACCAGCCGTTAATCTGGTTGGTGAAGGGACTAGTCCCATGTACGGGCCTGTGACTTGGAAAGACTATCTGGGTTTGAAGGGTAGGCATGGTCAAAAGGCACTTGAAATGATTAAGACGAGCAAAGTGCATGGGATGCTGAGCGTCTGTAAAATGTGTGCCATGTCAAATGTTGTATCCTGACATCAGGCAGATGATAGAAAAGATGATTTGTGATGACAAATTTTGACCTAGGAAATGCAGTCTTATCTTCTCGATACAATTTCTATCATCATCATAATGCTACCAAACTCCATAACATAACCATACGAAGGCCTTGCTGCTGTCTTGAGCAAAATATAACAAAACACATGAGAGCGGCTGCGTTTGAGTCTATCATCATAAGCTGGGAACTGCATACACTCATGCACTTAAATTCGCAAACCCAGCATCATCCCTTAGCACATCTTTATCATTGCTAACTTCAACCATCACAGAATCAACAAGAATCTACAGAGAAAAGGGCATATTGTAAGCAAGCTGGTGATCTATCCTCAACAATTGTCAGTAGCACAAAACGTGACAGGAAATTCAATTGTCCACACCTTGCAGTAACATTTACTCATAGAGGTATGAAATAAGTGACAATGGCTTCCAAAACAAACTAGTAGGTAAAAAAAGTCAAGAAACCATTTTTACAGACCCGGAATGACTTCAATTCAAGGCCTAATCCAATATAATTATTGAACAACCTGTTCAGAAAAGCGAGCACAGGCCGATTGATGTTTATTTTATTTTATTTTTTAGGATGTTTCTGTAGGTTTGATACAATAAATTGAGTCTCACAAACAAATAAACGAATAAAGTGAGGAAAGGCTGCACCATATAATTAGTGTTGATTAAAAAGGTAAAATTTTTACCTGGAGTTCATTTTCAGAGTTTTTGAGTTTCTCATTGTACTCCTTTATTTGCATAAAGCATTTGTGCAACTGAAATGGATCAAGAGGGTAAGAAAACACAGCCCATTGGCCGCTGGTATCAAATTAGCAGTAAGGTGATCACACCTTAGTTAACTGAATTTGGCGATGAGACACAAGTTTTTTCTTAGCTGTCAGAGAATCCTCCAATTTCTGCAATACCCATCACACATTAGGATGAGTAATCATCTACCCTCAGCACTCACGTGGAAGGCTACTGATACAGCAGAGTTAGTCGGTATAAGCAGTTTGACAATGTCTTTTAAACAAATCACCTGTGATTTTCTCTGCAAGTCATGGATGAGTTGTTGTCTTTCCTTTAGCTTGTCTTCCATCAGTGAAATCTAAATCAATGCCATGCAACTCAAAATTAGCTGAGCTTTTGTATAAAAAACTAAATAAATCAAATGCCGGGGAATAGAGCTGAAAGATATATTATTATGGAACATAGCTGAATAACTGGTCATGAGCAACATACTTCCTAAACTTCCAAGTTACAGTATAAAGTACCTCATTTTTAAGTTCAGCACGCTTGTGAATTGATCTGTCTAACTGCTCCACCGCCTCCTGAAGATTTTTCAAAATGATGATTTAGAAAACAGCATACTAGCACAAATTATCTACAACAAGGTAGCAGGACTCTCTGTATGTGTTAACCTGATCATGATGATCACCACTGGACTCAGACAATTGCTCTCTGCTATGGCCACCACTATAACTCGAGCTGCATCAACAAATCATATCACAGTTGGCAGTCACCAGTTAACCCTAACTCTGATTAATAAATTTAACAGCATATACTAGGTAGCTAGATGCGGGCATTAAAATTATATGATGACACGGCATCACATGGACAACGATATAATAATGTGAAAAAAACTATTTTAAAACTACAAAAAAAATAAAGACATCAGCCACAAGCCAGACAAGGCTCACTGGACTATTAGATAAAACCAAACAAAATGAAAAGATAGAATGAGAGATTTCACCAGAACCAGAACTGTACAGCCAGAAAACGTGTCCGAAACACGAATTGATACTCGATATGGAAAATGAAAATGAAATCTCGACATAACATAAAGAAACTATACCTGCCTGGTCATGTAAGAGTTGTTGATAAATATCATCTAAGCAAGAAGTTAACAGAGGCTGGTAGTTGATATAGCTTATCATTCGTATTGGCAAAGATTTTATGAAACAAATATATAATTGGAAAAATTTTAGCATCACATCTCAACTACTTGAAAATTTTACCGATTTCGCTTCTTCAAGGGCTGATCTTTATTGTCTTCAGGCTCATTATCATGTGTGCTGGTCCCATCCAACTCTCCATCCTGATTCTCGTTTAAAATGTGATCACCATCCTCTTCACGGCTTTGGTGATAATTTTGCTCATAATCATCCATGCTTCTGAACTCATCGCGATCTTGATCAGAAAAATGATCCCGGGTTTGCTCTTGACCATGATGTCCTCGTTCTCTGTCTTGCCTATAGTCACGAGATCGACTATAACCACGATCATGATCCCTATCTCGATCCCAATGTTTAGGCCTCTCATGGTGTTGATCTCTTTCTCTAATCCTGTCCCTCTGCCAGTCAGTACCTCTGCCCATACCTCGACGAAAACCTTCTCGATTGAAATTCGGCCTTCCGCCTCTAGTCTTCACCTCATTCACCCTCACCATTCGTCCATCTATTGACTAAACAAAAAAATCTGTAATAAGTCAAATTTCCACCCTATCCCGAAATGGCTCAAATCATTCTAACATATTACGAACAATGAAACTACCAAGCGAACAACTACAGAATATGGAAGTTGCATACCGCTCCATCCATCTCAGTTATAGCATCAATAGCAGAACGAGGGTTTGTGTAAGTCACAAAGGCATAGCACTTCCCTCCAATGTCACGATCATTAACAATCTATAAATCAGACGCGAAACCAGTGAGCTTGGGAAAATGTTAATGTTAGATTTCTCAAAGACATACTTTACAAAATAGACACTAGAACAAAACAAGACAAAAATCAACAGTATTGCGAACGCATTTCTCCAGAACTGCTATAACAAAGTAAGAATGGGAGAGTCGTATCTGAAGCTAAATAGGCACCGTAGTTTCAGAACTGACAAAAACCCTAAACAAAGAGTTTTAGGAACAGAAGCAGGCTGAAAAATCATCAGAATATTTCAAAATCTGCAGCTCTAAAAATCCATCTAACAGTACGGCGAAGACCTAAATTTCAAAGGTATGATGAGCTCGAAGAGAGGAGGAAAACCTTGATGGCGACTATTTTGCCATACAAATCGAAGACTCTTCGGAGACTCTCTTCAGTGGCATCGTATGGTATGCCGCCGACGTAGACGGAGTTGTCGTCGTCAATCGTCATCTCTCTCCTCTCCGGCGCTTCGATTGGGGCAGGAGAGGACGCAAGGGAGATGACCGGAGGGATGTTTACTGGGCCGATGTGATGCGGCCCAAACCGGGTCACACCCACATCGTAATGTTTAGAAATTCTCTATTTTCTATGTCTCCGTTTCTTTTTCAATTTAAAAAAAAAATCAATTATTTCCGTAAATTTCTTCACCTGTATAGAGTCAAATCTAAAATTATATATTAATAAATTTAATAACTAATTTAAGTTTTTTATTTTAAATTAAAATAAACTTTCGTCACAAGTCATCTGCAAAATGGCTAGAATTCATTTACAATTGCCACCATGTTTTGAAATTATTGTAAATTTAATCTATTCCTAAGAATTAGGAAAAATAAAGTAAAATAAATTTATTGTGCAGATTACTTCTCGAGAAGACTTAATTTACCATCTTAGTGATATGCAGTAACAAATGGGCTTTATGAATCACTCTTAGATAGTCATTTTCTAGGATTTTTTCAAGAGGTCTTGAAATTTTTGAAGATGTCTTCACTCTACCTTAAAGTTTTGGCTAAAACTGATCGAAAACTGAATTTCAAAATAAGAGCAAAACCATTTCTCGTCTTTCTCTCATCCTTTCCTCCTCCACCCATTTCTCTCCCCATTGACGAATTCTCCTTACGACCAGCACTTAGGAATGTAAATAAAAATCAATAAATTGATAAATCAAATCAAAACCAAACTGAATCATTAAGTTCGATTCGAATTGTTAATGGTTTGCTTACGATTTTTTGAAAATCGATAACTAATGGTTCCATTTGATTTTTTTATTTTCTCAAACCAAACCAAACTGAATTATTTCACTATATTTTAGATCATATGTTATATTAATTGAATATTTAATATAACTAGCACCTATGTATTATTAATGTTTATAAAAAGTCTTTTATTTAATAAATAAATTAGTAAATAAAGCTCATGAACAAAATAAATCAAAATGCATAGATCCATATAGTTTAATTTGGTTTGATTTTTTCAAAGTCTGCAGTTTTGTTTGGTTTCAAACATTTTAAACTGATTATGAACCGTTCGATGTAAAATTTTATTAAAAACTAAATCAAACTGAATCGTTCCACCACTACCAGAACCGACGCTACTAGAAACCTTCTCCGACACGCCAGAAATTACCGCTGCTTGCTCCCACATTTCGTGGTTCCACCTCGAGCAGCTTCCCTAAAACCATGACAGGTTCCCCCGAAATCCTAACACACGCCTAAAATGAATTATTTGCAACGTCGATCTCGATCGTCAATCATAGCAGTGGTAGAGAAAGTAGTGTCTACAATTCTTCGCGCTCACCCAGTTGACTGTGCTTGTTGCTGTTTACCAGACAGGAACGACGGACGACTAAGGCACCAACCATGGGAGCCTTATCCTTTTCTCAGTAATTTAGTTTTTGGTTTGCATGATTTGAGAAAGATTGACGCGCCGCAGGTTGTCTGATTACAATGGAGCTGGCTAGTAGCTGTGTCGAGTGTGACATGCTAAATTATTAAGCTTGTCAATTACGTCGAGTATCAAACACCTGGGCTAGTGTGAAATGTGAATGGCTCATTTGGTCAAATGAGGTGGGCATGCCACCTTGGATTGAAGCTGACCTGGTGAAAACGAGGAGCATGTTTCACATGTTTTTTTAGATCAACTGACATACTCATGAGGACATCACACCATGAATTCTACAAACTACGAAATGATCATAACTCCCAAATTCAAATGTTGATGAAGGGCCCATAAATAGTAGTTGGAAAGATCTCAATGTCATCTTTCCAATGCATCCAGTCATGTGTCAAAATTCCATCTGAGCTATCCGAAATCTTCAAAACAAATTTCATGATTTTTAGTATAAATTTGGGCTTTGGGCTTAAGTTAGACTGATAATAGGATTTGGACTATGGGTCTGGGTCTGTTAATACTAATCCAAATCTTATCAGTGATAGAAATTCCAATTAGTTTAGGAGAAGCCCTAGCGTCCTAATCTTAGTGATAGAAATCCTAATTAGCTTAGGATAAGCCCTATTTTTTTTCCTTATATATAGATAGTTGTAGTATTCTTTTTCAGTTGGATTTTGTTTAGATTAAAGTTAGCTGTTGCCTTTTTTTCCTGTATTCGCGCGTGTTGGCTAGATTGTCCGTTTACTTGTCTTCAAATTTCCAACTCTTGTTTTTATTTCAGATTTGCAATTTCAGTTGCTTATTCATCTTGTTCTTGCTTATTTTTCGACTGCGATTGCTAGCAGGTACAAGGACCTTCGTGTTTAGGTTGATCGTGTTTTCGCAAGATCAATAACACTTCTGGAGTAGGTGTAACGATTGCTAAGGTGCAACGTCCTGGACAGTTGTAGTCGAATCGTCAATGTCTCCTCCTCACAAATCGAAACCCTATCTCATCGAAAGATCGGAACCACATAAAATCCTATCAATTGGTAATCAGAGCCAGATTTCTGGGTGAGAGATTTCTAACTTTTTTTCGTATTCTCCCCCTACTCACTACCTAAAAAAAATTTCCCAAGAATTTCCCAAAAAAAATGATTAATCCGCACGTATCATTTTCACTTTTCAACGCATCAAGTACTAACTACGTTTCCATTTATGTTATCCACATATGATAAAGTATGTCTACTTACGAATCACTCATGTAAGGCTCATTTTTGGCCGTTGTTGACAGCAAAATTGTTTACATGGAGTCTATTGGTCGAAGCTTATTTGAAGCTAGCTAGCACATTATCAAAGAGCATCTTCACGACCAGCGTTATCTGCCATACAAATATTCCATCTTTTCTGTACCACCAAAATATTAGATTAGATTCTCAAGACACTTTCCATATTTGTAACTTAGGTGTGTGACATGTCAGTGTTGCATTTCCGAGGTGGATGAGAATCAAAGCGTGACTTTTGCTCTCACATTGAGACTTGCACACATTTGGACCCCCAAAGCCACATTTCTCCACAAGAATGCCGCAAGCCGGAACGAGCAACGCAAATCGACTCCCACTATAAAAAAAACATCCTCGGATTCATATCCCAAACACACACCACAAGATCAGCATTGCACCGATTCTTCGCCTCTCGAGTCTCATCTCTTCCGGCTTGTTCTAGGATTCACATGGCTTTCGCTACAGACGTCGCCCCCATGACGAAGCTCCATGTCTACAATCTCACTCCTGTTCCTAAAAATGAGAGTGACGGAGACGATGACGACGGCTACGACTATGCACCCGCAGCCTGAGAAGCTGTGACCATCAAGACCTGGCTCGATCCATTGTTGCTACTAACTTGGAGAGGTCGCCTGCAATTCCATCCTAACAGGAGTAATTTTGTAGGGTATTTTTGATATTGTTGCCAAGAGATTTCCACGCCCTTGTATCTCTTGCGATTGTAACCCGCTTCATTTCGATCTTCCAGTCCGAGCTAATAAAGAATTTTGATCGCAATCTCGTATCCTCACGTGTCACATTAAATTCTTCACTAGTTGATTGGCCACTTAGTTCAATATTTTTCATATAAATGCAAAAAAAAAAAACATTAAATTTCAAATATATCAAAAAATTTAAGAAAAATCTTAATATAGAAACTTATTCAATGAACATAATCTCAAATCTGATTGTAATTTATGTGTAAAGTTATATATATATACACACATAATTAATGAAAATGTTAATGTAACATATGGATTCGTATATTTAATTCATGAATATTTATACGAATGATATTTAATTATAAAGCATAAAAAATTCTTAGCACACATCAATAATCATTTGATTTGATGAATACAATTAGTTATATAATGAACAACTTTATTCATATAATGAGAAGTAATGTAAATATAATGTGTATTTAGTAATAAAGATGAACAAATGTAATCAGTTTGTTAAAAATTTCTTCAACTTTTTTGTGAACAGAAAACACATAATTGATGACTATAAAAAATTGT
>NQLW01000024.1:6812904-6874644 GCA_002312845.1 Kalanchoe fedtschenkoi | reverse complement strand
AAGTAGGGGTGTTCAAAATCCGGTCCGGACCGGAAAATGACCCGGAATCGGACCGGAATGGACCGAACCGGACCGGACCGAAGGATTCCGGTCCGGTCTTCGGTCCATACATTTTTGGGATTCCGGTTCCGGTCCGGTCCAAACCCGGAAAATTCCGGTCCGGACCGGAATGGACCGGTTTGGTAGTTTTTTAATAAAAAAATTTATTTTTATTAAAATACTTAAATATATCTTATTTAATACATAAATAAAATTATTTTTAATTCACTTTTTTATTAAAATTTAATTATATTTTATGATTCCGGTCCAGACCGATCCAAATCCGGTCCGGTCTTCGGTCCTTATTTTTTCTAGATTCCGGTCCGGTCCGGTCCGGTTTCGGACCGGTGAATACCCCTAATGAGAAGTAATGTAAATATAATGTGTATTTAGTAATAAAGATGAACAAATGTAATCAGTTTGTTAAAAATTTCTTCAACTTTTTTGTGAACAGAAAACACATAATTGATGACTATAAAAAATTGTTTGAAATTTTATTTATTTCTCATTATTTTCTAGTTTTTTTTATTTTGCGGAATATTTTTAAATTAAAATATCGTAGAACTGTAAGATCACTAAACGAAACTAATAATTTTTTTAAGGGAAAACTACAGAAAGGGGGTATGAACTATCACATTTTTATAAATTACGGGTGTAACTATGATTTTTTGCAATTTGCAGGTTTTTCAGTTTTGAGACTGTTTTGTAAATAAATATTTTTCAATCAAGTCCAGATATAATTTAAACTAATTACAAAGGCATCCTCAACAAAACTAACCTAATCACTCATTCATTAAATTTGTTCAACCGTTAGCATTAACTTCATCTTAATCTACACTTGCTCACATTAACATGGGTAATTTAGGTTAGGTTAGTTTTGTTGAGGGTGAGTTTGTAATTAGTTTAAATTAGATCTGGACTTGATTGAAAAATATTTACTTACAAAACAACCCTAAAACTGAAATACCTGTAAATTGCAAAAACTGATAGTTACGCCCATGATTTGTAAAAATGTGGTAGTTCATACCCTTTTCTGTAGTTTTCCCTTTTTTTAAATTAAAATATTTTATAACTGTAATATAAACTAATATAAAACTAATATTGTATAATGATTAAATTACTCAGATGCAAAATTTGAGATTTAACCGAGAATGCTGTTGGTGTGGGAGGTTCCTAGAGACTTTTCAAGTCTTCACCTAACAAAACAGCAACTCAAGTTTGATCATTTTCTTGTTAACCACATCTCACCTATTGGCAGGTATTCCCATTTTTTTATTATTTCCCCATTTGGGTACAACCTATGACTGATTTGTTACTCTAATGTAGGACCTAGGACGTATCATTACAGGACTTGAGTAATAATTTGGTTCCTAGCAGCTGCCATTAAAAATCAATGAAAAAAAAAATAAGCAAAAGGGTTTTGAGCTATCATTCTATTCTAAATAAATATTTTTTTTACAAAAAATTATTGTTAATGAGGACCGAATAGATGATCGATCCGAAACATATCTTCAGGGAGATTCAAATGCAAGAATAATTAATTTTAAAGACAAAATATTGGACATATCATCCAACATCCTTTCAGCACTAAATAAAATTTTAAAATTTCAAAAAAATAAAAAATACAAAAATTCAAAAAAAAGTGAACTGATTTATAAATTCAAAGATACTGTATGACTCCTTAAATTAAGAAGTTATAGCAGAAACCTATACCATAGACAAAATAATGTCATTTAGATGCTTTTGAAATTTCATCATTTTTTCTCCTGAAGTGTTCTCAAGTTCCAGAGATTCTTAGGTGGTCTGTGTCCATCACGTGGCGATGCACATCACCAATAAGAAATCATCACATGGCGCGTTGAAAAATAAAAAAAAATTCAAACAAATGATAAGTCGCCACGTGTAATGTTGACTTTTCAACGCGTCATCTGGCGATATCCTATTGGTGGTGTCTATCGCAACGTGGTGGACACAGTCCATTCAAAAATTTCTCCTAAAGTACTCATCAATAATTACAGTTAGAGTCCTAAATTAATGTTATTATATAAATAAGACAAGCATCTTCATGATTTTTCATATTGTTCATCAACTTCAAACTCCACTTTTGAAATTGAATGAAATAATTGAGTTCAAGCATTAAATTGAACTATCCAAATCCGGACTCATCTACACCTTTCGACCGAGGTTTTTTTCGAGAGAATTCATTTAAATGATTGAACTGTATAATTTTGGTAAATGAGTCATTTTTGTTAAGTGTGTAATTATGAGATAAAACGATATTTTTATTCATAAATCCAATTTTTATATAACGATATAAATTTATAATGTAATAAAAGTTTCTGTAAAACACTAATTTTAGGGGCTGTATTTTATTTTAATTATAAATCGTATCAGTCTTTCAATTTGTGAACCTTTGTGTTTATTTCATAATTATAAGAATCGGATCAGAAACTGAAACAGTCAGGGTTTTGGTTTTTTTATTTTCCGGTTGAACTGGTGGTTCAAATCTGCTTTACCGCTGATCCACTTACACGTAATTATTACTAAAAATCAAATCTAGTCTGCTAGTTATCTAAAGAATAATAAAATAGATTAATGGTCTGTTGGTTATATCATCTGCTTAGATTAGCAAAGGGCTGGATTTGAATCCCAACTCCAACATTTTAATAAAATAAAATTTTAGATATTAATAATATGCATTTAAACCTTAATTAAGCCATCAATTACACTAAACCGGTTCAATCAGACCGATTTGGTTCACCGATTTTATAATAACCGGCCCCTTTATCCGGTTTTTCGGTCCATGCAACCCCATATTAATTTTAAATCAGACCGGTATCAGGTCCAATTTCCGGTCCAAACGATCAAACCGGCCAGTTTTGCCTGATAATTTTGACCTAATTGAATAATTTAATAATTTGAATAAAATAGATAGTTCAAAATACTTACAATCAGATCAGAAGGTTCTAAACCTTTGACCAGGTCTGAAAGCCATATGCATCGTCCAATGAAGAAATATTGGATCCCAGAAATTATTTATTGAAGCCAATGCTTAGCGTCAAATGTTTAAAATCAACAAGGTGTGGGTCTAGTGGTCTTGGTTGTTGTCTAACAATTTCAAAATCTTGAGTTCAGGTGGAGAGGGTATGCGGTCCCTGACCATCGCACAAAAAAAATGCATAAAAATATCAAACTTTTTTTTAATCAAGATCTTCCAAACCTAAGTAATATCTTCTGCACCATGAATTTCTCAAATTACTAATCTCAATTATGAAAAGATTCACTTTATTTTCTTCTTACGTATACCCTCTCACTCTGTCGTGTGACCAAAAAAATTAATAGATTAAGGCCACGTTTGGTAGGTAGTATGGGATTAGTGAGTATTATTTGTAACAGAATTAATTATCTCACCTAATTTGTAGGGATTATTAATCCTGATTTCAAAGAGTAAAATGTATATTAGGGATTAATAATACTTATTCTAATAGTGAACCAAACATGCTATATTGGTATTAATTATCCTATCCTTTTGTTAATACATGCTACCAAACGGGGGCTAAGAGACTAATTTATGGAAGAGAAGGTGAAAAACAACTTTGTAGTTGAGGTGAGAAAATGATGGAGAGAGAAAAAAAAATAGTGATAGGTGAAAAAGTTTAATTGTTGAATAAATAAAATTTATTAAATGTTTGATTTTAAAATAATTGTGTTTGAAATTGATAAATGATAAGTAAAAATGGTAATAAATAATTTTAATTACATGATAAAGGAGATAAATGAAATATTTTCATTCGATAAAAATGTCTAGAAAACAATATAGCCTACAGAATGTGCCGGCCAACGCCATACTACTATTTCTCAAATTATTTCAATTTTTCTTTCCAATCTGCCATATATTCATAATTTTATTTTTTTTCATAACTATTTACTTTAGTTTTTACACGATATCATACTTTTTGAAAATGTAAATCAAAATTGTGATTTTTTTTACGTTAGATAGAATAAACACACAAAAAGTACGCACACACCCTTACGGATGACGAACGGATCACATTGCCACTTGACCACCACTCTCGATGACAAAACTGTGATTTAATTACACACCATAATTGTAACATCGGATTTAACATACTAGAAAAAACTACATTTTTACAACCCTGATTTGTGAAACCACATTTCACAAATATGTTCTTCTTTTTTTAAATTGTAATTTTAAAATCTAATATTTATAAAGTAAAATAGAATAAAAAATATGGCAAAATCGGATATGAAGTGACATCTCATATTCGTTATACAAGGAATCGGGTCAAAAAACATAATTTTACTAGTATTTTTTTTATCGTTTTAGAGGTTTAGGGTTCTAAAGTTTAAGCATTTTCAGTTTTTAGGGTTTTTTGGTTTTAGGGGTTTATAGGCATTCCATTCGCTTGAAGTTTAGGGTTTTTAGATTTTAGGATTAAGATTTTTAAATTTTCTAGGTTCCATTGTATTTAGAACTATGCTATAAACATCTTAAAATCTCAACAAAAAAGCAAAATTTTGTTGTTTTGTCCGATTTCTCACCTAACTTACATAAAGTATCACTTTATATCTGATTACCCAAAAAAATATATAAAATAAAGTATAAAAGAAATAAAATCACAGAAATGCTAATTTGGAAATAATTTATTTCAAGCTTCCAAAGTGAACAAGCTTTGTTCCTCATTGGCACGTAACGTGTGTCAAATGTACTCTCAAGGTAGTTAACTTCCATTCAGTTTCTTTCTGCTAAAATTTGACTCCGCGCATGCCGTTTGCATTTCCTCCACTTCCACAATCCCATCTTAATTAAAGTATTTGCATTTATTAAATATATAATTATTGATTTACTACATTTAACATTTTTTTTAATATTGTCAATGTAGAATTAGAAATCCCACCAGAAACGGAAGTGCGCATTGCGCACACATGCGTACAATACAGGAAATTCACAGATAATTACAACCCGAAAACATAAATAAATAAATAAATAATCAAAAAAATTCTATTATTGGTTTGTTAGCAACTTGATGAACAAACAAAGCATAGAATTAGAAACCAAAAACCTCCCAGCACACAAACCGCCGATCAATCAAACCGAAGCCACAGATCAATCCCTTTCCGTTGATCCGGCGGAGCTGTCAGCCAATTCCTCTTCCGCAGGTTCACTTTCTGTTTGATTTCACTGTTCCAGATTCGACGTTTTTGAATGTGGTGCTGTTGCTTTATTTTTTTCACAAGTTTGTGGAATTTTCATCTGTTGATTTCCTTGACTGTTTTGATGTGTGTTTGCTGGGATTGCTGTTGCATTACTTCATTCCTGATGGCGCGGAGCAGACTTTTTTTATATTTTGCTGTTGTGTTGTTATTGGTTAGAGATGGAGTAGGGGAAGGATGTGTTTGAGTTCCTGATCGTCTCGGGCTGGCGTATAATAGCTTAGATTGTGTTTGTTTGAATATTAGTACTTTTGGTAATCTTTTTGATCAAGTTTTTTGTTGTTATTTTTGTTTTGGGGCGTATGACAAGTTTACAACGAGAGTCATCTACGGTATGGGAGGCTGTTATAGGAGATAAACCTTGTGATCTTTGTGCTGCATAGCGCGGTATGCGCGTTAAGGGTTACTTCTCTCATATATGAGTTTTACGTAATATTTTTTTCGGGATTCAACACAGCACGACTAGAAGTGCTGGTTACTTATCTGGATGAGGCATCCTCATGAAATCTTGTCGAAAATAAGTTATTAGCCAGGCTACAAAGCTGTAAATGCCTTTTCCCACCATGGGTGTGGGTGAACCTCCTCATTAAGGACATGGGGACCTGGCTATTAATCACAGGATATGGCATGGGTTGACTTGGTCCATCGAGGTTGCCGCCTCAATGTCTTTGCCTGATGACCAGTGAGGCCCCCCATTCAACTGAAATTGCTCAACCAGTTGAAAGGATGAGCCATTTGCAGAAGTTGCTTGCTGCTGGGCTTGGTCCAGTTGGCTCCATATTTGTGATTGCGCCTTTACATCCTGCAACTGCAGACCTGGCACATCATACAATTAAAATGATGTGCAAACTACCACTGAGAATAAAAAGCTCTCCACAAGAGAGATAAATGAGTTGTTCATTTTTCTGGTAAGACTTCCACTACTGGGCCATACTTGGCCTTTATTAGCTTTGTCTTTGGTCAAGCATAATGTCTCTGAGGCATATGTTGGGGCATTTCTCCCCTGAAAAAATGATACTTTACTTGTAATATATGTGAAACACCATCAAAGCTCTCAATGTTTATGTAAAACACAATGAATTCATGTACTTTTGATGTTTGTCTGACTGATCAACTTGTTGGTTTCTATGGATACTTTTCAGAGTGATACTTGGAAATAGAACTACAAAAAAGACAGTTGATTGCTGTGCTTTCCTGTAGCATTACTATGTATATGCTATCTGTCAATTTCATCTTATCAAGCCAACACTCATTGTGATTCTTAATTCAGGTTTCGTTGGATAATTGCAATCATGAAGTTCACTAAAGGGTGTAAGATAGAAGTTTTCAGCAAAAGGGATGTATCATTAGGCTCTTGGCGACCAGCTGAAATAATATCTGGTAATGGGCATAACTACACTGTCAAATATGACAGATTTTTAGCTGATGAGCCAGTGATAGGGTGGGTGTCTCAGAAAGCCATTAGACCCCGTCCTCCAGTGAAAACTAGTGACTGGCTTTGTGGTGACATTGTGGAAGTGTTCAACAATTTTTCTTGGAAATTAGCAACAATCCTGAAGGGTTTAGGAAAGAAGCAGGTTCTGGTTAAGCTTCATGGATCCTCGGAGGACCTTATGGTCAGCATGGATTACATCAGAGTTAGACAATCTTGGGAAGATGATAAATGGATTGTGACAGGAAAGGTATACCCTTTTCTATGCGGCATTTCTGGTTTCAGTTTCTATATACAATTCACTCTTCAGTTATCATATAATTTTGTCTTATGTGTTTGGAATTTTGAACTATTTGTCCAAAAGCAAGGAACTAGACTGATAGATGTAAGATGACACTAGCATGTTTTATTACTTCTACCGATCATAGGTGGAGTGTTTTGGTTTGGAGGCCCATGGCGGCTCTTAGTGTTGTAATATCCTTAATAGTTTTTGAAAATGAGTTCCGTATATGAGTTAATTTAAGATAAACCTTCCATAACTACACAAAGTATTTTGTGCTATCCATTTTAATGATTTTAAATTTTTTGTTTTGCCCTCAGCGGTCCTTGAACTGTGAAGATGGAAAAGAGTACGAGATGCAGACTGATTCCAAGCACAGATTGAAGATCAGTTCACTGTATTGGCCTACAGAATATGAATCCTATGAAAGAGCTGCAAAAAGATACAGACATGCGGAGAATGAGGGTCAAACTTATCGAGTCACGGAAGATCTCATCCCTTCTAGTGATCATGCATATAGCATGCCTTCCCTGTGTAAGATGGAAGGCAAAAAGCACGGACGAACTTCTCTGATAATCAGGTTTCCAGTGATCGCACAAAGAAATGAATCAAATCATTCTGTTGATAGCTTGTCTTCTGTAAGCTCAGACTCCAATGACGAAGATAGTGATTGGTGCTCCGTTGGTAGCTGTAGCACCACAGACAGCTGGAGACAGTTTATGAACTATGGTCTCGCCGATGATAGTAATGGTGATCTCAGTGATGCTGAGTCCTCTTGTGTCTCAAGCCGTGATGAACATCATCTTATTCTCGAGTCTGTAAAAGAAGCAGCAGCAGGAAGAATCCATCAACTGGAGTTACATGGCTATCGTTGCACACTACAGGCTTTACATGCATCTGGCCCCCTAAGTTGGGAACAACAATCATTGATAAGTAACCTTCGTCTTTCTCTCAATATCTCAAATGATGAACATTTGATGGAGCTTAAAAGTTTACTCTCAAGTGATCATGAGTCATAAAATTAGAAGACAAGATTCCTGTACTTAATATCTTTATTTTATAGCTGTTGATTTCAATGGTGATGAATTCAGTAAAAGTAACTGATGCAGAGATATTGGCTGCCTTATGTATTTAACTGTTTCTAGTGGCAAACTAAAGCATGCATATACGCTGGGTACTTGTGGGATGTAAGTGAAACCTTTTGATCTATGTACCACAAGTTTATATAAAAGAAATTGTGTCAACATTTTGTTGCTGGTCTTCTCTGATGCATTCCATGATTAAATCTTGGGCAATTGTATCAGTGAGTTTGCAGGTGATGACCTGAACAGGAGAATTGATCTTCTATTTGTCGATTAAAGCATGCTTTATAGCACTTCTGATTCCATCTTTCTCCTACTGAAGTCCTGTTCAGCCAGTCAGTTAGCTCTTTTTTCTTCGTACATATCCAAATAATTCGTAGAGGAATTTATCAACTATATGTTGCTGTAGACGGACAATCCTTGGAAGCATACGATTTTTCATTTTGGAACATTTTGACGCTTCGATTTATATGTTTTCCAGGGTAGAATGTCATTGGCCTATCTTTTATCTGAGGCGTCAGTGCCTGATATACCTCTCTTCGATGTGATACAAGGGAAGAGCAGGACACTCACATCACTATTCACTCATCAGGTTCTCTGTTATTGCAGTGTTTTTTACATTTGGCCTGGTTGTGAAATTGTGATTTCATTCTTCCTATTTTCGATCGAACTGACCTGCATTTTGGCTTGGTTATTCGTATCTGGCAACTATCAAAATTTCTCATCTGATGTCAGCTAGGGAGACTTGTTCAGGAAACTCTTGTTAGCAACAAAAGTCTTGTCTAGCCCCTAGAGTCAAACAGCTCTTTATGCTGAGCTATAAAGATGTGTTCCAAGATTTAACAGTCGCACAGGGAGGCTGACCAGTTGCTGTAGCTGTGAAATATTCCAAGATTTAGCAAGCTTTGTGTGAAAGATTGAAAGCTTTCTGCAACAAGCTGCTTCAGTTGCTTGAGAGACCATGAGAACAAGGTTTCCATGGCTGAAGAATGAAGACGTGTTCAGTCAAATCAGAAATCAACCCTCAACTCAAAGGCCATGAAATCATCAATCTTGGAGCTTGGAAATATTGCTCCGCAGCCACATCTACTGAAAACACTTTCAACTGATATTTGCAGATCTAACCGGTTTGTTTGTCAGGATCCGGTGTGCATTTGACACCATTTCGTCAATTAATCCTAAGCAGTGTGTTATTCATTCAACTAGGATATAAAAGCTTCCCAAACATCTACACATCTGTACGACTGTACATAATTCAAGTTGTTGAATTAAGGCACTCAGAACCACAATTTTAGGGAGAACTCAAAATAAAAATGACGTGTTGTGTCTTATATCTTGTGTTTTCTGGATGTGTGTTGTGTTTTGTGAATTGACATGTGTCCACTCTCCCAGCCATTAGATCATCTCATCAAACCATCAAGATTGAATTCTCCGTTCTCACCTGAATTTGGGGTCTCAATTTAACCTCATTTCTTGAACCAAAATATCTTACTGCCTTTCTCAGAACTACTTTTCTGCAAATTGGTGGGGATATATGTGACATCACAGCAGCATATTCCGATAGCAGATGCAAAAGATCCAGCTTTGGGTACCAGAATCAAACTCAGGATCCAAATATGCCTTCACCATCAACACACCACCATCCAACAACCAGTCAACTTCACTCCATCTCACGTATGGATCACAAATCCGGATCCAGGAACATAAACTAGTTTACACCAACAACACTCCATGAGATCGATATCACATATCTTGTAGATCCATTTCATACTTACAGTGGCAGCATAGTTATTGAAGAAACTGGAACATTTGATACAACGTAAACTAAAAGCCTCTAATACTTAGCTCCTAAAATTACACGCAACATCATCAACAAGACATCAAGCCACAACGTGGGACGATGACACGTCACCTCTTCGCAGACAGGGAGATGTCAAAAATCCGATTTGATCGAAAAATCAGAAGCCAACCTCGACGCGATCGCCGAGTGGTACATCACGTCATGAAACGCGTCCCTCCCGGTCGTCATCATCCGGAGCTGCTTCGCCTTCTCATCCGTGAACCCCCGGGGCACGAATCTCGACCTGGCCGCCGCCGCCTTCGGCTCAGGATCTGCTGTCTGCGGGTCTGCTGCGGACTCGATGTAGTCCGGGGTGTTGGGCCAGCCGAATAGCGGAGCGAACCAGCTGGTGGAGGAGGGTTGTTTGCGGTTGTTGTTGGAGCTGGGGTCTCGTTTGCAGCGGGCCGCGGCTGAGAGGGCGGTGGGATTGAAGGTGATGAAACTGGTCGACATTTTCGGCGATGGCGATCGATCTGGGATTTCTTTATCTTTTGGATTGGATTGAAGAAGCTACAGCTAGGGATTTGAATATATAGAGAGAAAGATGCGACCTGGTTGTGGGTCTAGTCAGCACCAGATCTGCGATGGTCACTGGTTTCGGAAAAAGCGATGAATAAAGGGGACAAAAGTGGATAAGGTTGGACAACTGGCGGGGCCTCCGGGAATAAAGATATCTACGGAGTGCGGGCTGGTCCCCACCGTGAGCCCAATCCATCATGACTGATTGGGCTGGGCCGAATCCAAATCGGTCACTTTCTCCATCAAACCAGACTAAAACGACATCGTTCCGATCCACCCACTGAACATGGCAACGTTCAACATTTAACAGCAGTAACGCTATTCACATTGATTTTTCTCAGTGTTAACCAATTATTTACAAACACGATTTTGCCCTTGATAAACGATCGACTATGTTTTTCAATATGGGTATAAATGTCATTTTAACGGTTAGTAAGCACCGTATATTGGTTGTTAGAGAATTGCCTTAATCAGATACTTACCCTTTTTGGGAACCGGAAATATAACGAGAAAAAATGGAAACACATTCAAATATGGAAGGTAGCAATAAAATAACAAGTATCGAGTAACGTCCTCCTGACTCATCCCCTCTCTGAGTCTCGTCTCCGTCACGAAAACTGCACGCGAGCAGGCTTCGCGTCTGCAATGGCGGCCCGCAGCATCAGGAACTGCAACTGCAGCGCTGTTAATGCAGGCGGCACCATTTCAAGGGCCAGTTCGATCGAGCAGAATCAGTTAGCCGAACTGCATGGGACGGCGGGGAAGCAGGAGGAGTCGAGCCCGTACGATTATGATACCGCCGTTCTCCCCCCGCTCGGAGCCACCAGCCAGCGCGATTTGAAGCTTCGGGAGTTTGTCATCTCCCCTCATCATCGCCGCTACAGGCATGTTTACGTAGTCCACTTTTTCTAATCTATTTTGTTGCTTAGGGCTTGCAAATTGGAAAATTTGAAAGAAAATAATTTTTTTGATGTTTATAAATCAGTCAAAATATTTTAAAGAAGATTTAAAGAGGTTCATCAACTTTCTTATTATATCTCACTCCAACGTATTTTTGGGTGACTGTAAACACACAAATGGAGAGTCTGTGGGTCATTGAAAAGAAAAAAAAATCTGAACAAATAATTAAATTACACGTATCAAAATTCATATGGTGGACTGTGTCACCCAAAAATTTCTCTGTCCTTTTACATGCCATTTCGTTGTGCTGAAGAGAAATCTGACATTTTAATATTTGGATTCTCACTTTTCTGTGTACTTTACCAAAAACAAGGCTAATGTTGTGCTGACGAGAAATTTTTGGGTGTCAGATTTTTGGCTGTATTAAAAAATTTTTGAAATATTTTTTATTTTTCAACAAATCATGTTGTTGGTCAAAAGTTCCACGTGTTAGCTGCACATTAGTGTGAACCCGCGAATTTCTCTGGCTGAAAACTGAGGTTGCCTTTGAGCTAGTATGTTTTGTTTTGTTTTGTTTTGTAACTCATTGATATCCTGCATCATTTGCAGAGTATGGGTGATGTTCCTGCTAACTCTTGTGGCGTACACAGCTTGCGTCTCGCCGTTTGAGTTAGGCTTTTTGGAAGAGCCACCAAGGGCCCTCTCCATTCTGGACAATCTTGTGAATGCACTCTTTGCCGTTGACATATTTCTGACTTTCTTTGTGGCGTACCTCGATTCGGACACCTATTTGTTAGTGGATGATCATAAGAAAATTGCTTGGAGGTACGCCAAAGCCGGGTTGATTTTGGATCTTGTGTCTGTAACCCCATCTGAACTTGCTCTTAAGATGTCACCCCCACCTTTGAGAATTTATGGATTGTTCAACATGCTTCGTCTCTGGCGCTTTAAGCGAGTTGGCAAACTCTTTGCAAGGTATGATGATGCATCCAAATCGTGTCCGAATGATTTTCAAGTCGGCTGTTGCTGATGTCTGCTATTTGGTTATCTGTAGATTGGAGAAAGATGAAAGTTTCAGCTACTTCTGGATCAGATGCGCCAAGCTCACCTGTGTTAGCGCCTACCATAGTTCCTAGCTCCTTGGTGTTTCAGTGTATCTCTTACTTTAAATGTGATGGGTATTGCAGCTAATGGCGGTGTAATGTGCTTGCAGGTGTTGTTCTTCTCAGTACATTGCGCCGGATGCATATTCTATATGCTGGCAATGCAATACAAATATCCGAAAAGCACTTGGATTGGATCGGTGTACGAAAATTTCCTTCAAGACAGCATTTGGAACTCATATGTGAAATCTGTATACTGGGCTACAACTACCATGGCAACAGTTGGATATGGAGACCTCCACCCTCAGACGACAAGAGAAATGATCTTCGCCACTTGCTTCATGTTATTCAACCTCGCCTTGGGATCCTACATCATTGGAAACATTACCTATCTGATCGTTGATGCAAATAGCAGAACTCGCAAATATGTAAGCAAACAGCTCGAATCCTTAGTTACATATTTCTTCGCATATTCCCTGATTCTATTTTTGCAGACTGACTTTTTTTTGTGTGTGTTAATTAGCGGGATAGCATTGGGGCAGTGTCTAGTTTTGTTCACAGGAATGGCTTGCCTGATCGGCTAAAGGATCAGATGCTTGCACACCTGAAACTGAAGTTCAGAATCGACTCGCAGCAGCTGCAGCCTCAAGAGGTCATCAGCCAGTATCCCAAAGCTGTCAGATCAGGCATATTAACACATCTGTTTTATCCATTGGTGGATAAAGTCTACCTGTTCAGCGGAGTGTCCAGCGACTTGCTGTTGGAGCTGGTAATGTACAAAAACTATAACAACTGTTAGAGAATCGCGCATCTTGTTGTTCCAGAGGCTGATGCAGTTTTACCCTTTCAAAGGTCTCAAATATGAAAGCTGAGTATTTTCCTCCTAAAGAAGATATCATCTTGCAAAACGAAGCTCCGACGGATTTCTACATTGTTGCTAGTGGAGCAGTGGTGAGTGCAAAGCTACTGCCTTTTGCCTGCAATTCGTAGCTTGTCAAAAAAAGAAGTAAATCATGTCTTGAATTGCCTTGCAGGATTTACTGGTTCTCATCAATGGAGTGGAGCAGGTAGTTGGTGAAGCAAAGGCAGGTGATCTCTTCGGTGAAATCGGAGTTGTTTGCTATCGGCCTCAGCTCTTTACAGCTAGGACTAAACGGTTGAGTCAGCTACTACGACTGGACAGAACCACATTCTTCAACATGTTTCAGGCTAACGTTAAAGATGGGAGTATTGTCGCAAATAATCTCCTCAAGGTCTGTTTTCCATCTTGCATACTCCCACTATCTAAAAATCCAAAAAAAATTTCCTGTCTAATGTTGCTTTGTGGCTGTGTGAGCCAGTACCTGAAGGAGCAAAAGCATCCAATCATGGAGAGGGTTCTGCTCGAGACAGAGACGATGCTGGCCCGTGGGAGAACCGAGCTCCCACTTAGTTTATGCTTCGCCACACTCAGAGGCGACGACTTACTTCTCCGGCAATTGTTGAAAAGGGGTCTTGATCCTAATGAGACAGACGACAGTGGGAGGACTCCTCTGGTAATTTGCGCTTCTCCATTCTTGTGTTCCTAGTTTGTCCTCTCCTATACCCGTCTGATTATCTTTGTCCATTTTCATTCAAAACAGCACATAGCGGCCTCAAATGGAAGCAGGAATTGCGCGCTACTTTTGTTGGATCACGGAGCAGATCCTAACCAGAGAGGTACTGACAAAATGCCCAATTGATTGTTTTATTTTTTGCTGAGCTGCTTGTGTTGTCTATGCAGACTCAAGTGGGAGTGTGCCACTGTGGGAAGCTCTAGCTCATGGGCATGAAAGTCTGGCTAAGTTGTTGACAGACAATGGCGCAGGCCTGCAACAGGGAGATATAGGCCAGTTTGCTTGCATTGCAGCTGAGCAGAACAACCTCCAGCTGCTCGATCGTATCATTCAGCTCAACGGGGATGTCACCCTCCCCGGCTGCAATGGCGCAACGGCTCTCCATCTCGCGGTTTCAAATGGAAATGCTAAGATGGTGAAGTTTCTTTTGGACAACGGAGCCGACATGGACAGGCGGGACTCATATGGGTGGACTCCGAGAGCCCTGGCCGAGCAACAAGCCCAAGAAGACATCAAGTCTCTCTTCCGCATCCAGTCGAAATCCCCATCTGATCACCCTGTGGTCATCCGAATGCCCGAGGAGCGTCGAGGGGTTCGCTTTCTCGAAAAGTACAATAGCGAGCCGCTGATCCCTCCCGCGCCACACGAGTCGATTACTTCCCCGTCTGTCACTAACACACTGACACCTCAAAATCTCCGAAGGCGCAGGCCTAACAGCTCTGACGGCTCACTCTTTGGCATCTGCCCACCTGCCCACACCCTGTTCGATGTCCTGACACCTGTTGCTGAGGCAAAATCAGCAGAGAGTTTCAAAACCTACCGCCCCACCAAAGTCAGCATTTCTGAGTCGGCCAAGGAAGATGCAGCGGTGAAGGTGATCCGGCTTCCACGGAGGATCCAAGAATTGATTGAGATTGGGGCTCAACAGATGGGTTATTTGCCCACGAATGTCCAGACCAGTGATGGAGGCCATGTGGAACATATCGAGCTCGTGCGAGAAGGTGACGGCTTAGCACTTAGAATTTCAGGTTCCTGAAGAGTGAAGACTAAACAGGTGCAGTATGCAACTGGCAGATACTTCTGAAACACGACCCATAATTAGTCTGAGCCGAGCACGAAATTAAATGTGAAAGAACATTTTTTTGTTTTTTCAAAAAAAAGGAATGGAAATCTAAATAGAAATTAGGAAGAAAATTTTGTTTAAATTCAAAAATATTTTATTTTTTTTCTGGAATTTTCCACCCCTAATCAAACAAGAAAAAGTAAAATCAATTTTGTGAGGAATTTACTTTCCCACATATGTTAAAATGTGCATCACATACAGTTCGGTGGCTACATTTTTGTTTTGGAAAAAATAGTGAGAAATAAAACTTTAACATGTATTGAAACCACACGTTTTAATAATTAATTAAAAAATTGGAATTCGATAATTCAAAAATGTATAGTTCATTTTTAATTTTCATGTCAAGTCTATATAATGTGTGAACTTTTAATTATGTTTTTTTAGTGGTATGTACTTTATTTTCTAATCAATACTTTCTATGTACTTTATATGAAAGTTTGAATTTTAATATGTTTTATAGACTTTGCATTATGCATTTCTAGGTGTCATATATATATGCCAAAATCAACATCCTAAATTTCTATATATTGTCTGAACTTTATGATGTTGTATAAATTTCTTTGAACTTTTCTCAGTTCTTTGACTTTATTACATATATGTCTCTAAACTTTAAATATTGTATGTACATTTCTTTTATTTGTCTCTAAACTTATCTTAGTTCTTGGAAGCATAGTATGTACATATCTCGGAATTTGATTTCGCAATTGTGTGTTTACTTCTCTAAATTTAAATTCATTCTGAACGTTGTTCTGGCAACGTTTTTTCAACGAATTTCATGTTTTTACTCTTTTGAATTATTAAAAAAGAAAGGTGTGTTTTTGCACTTTCAACTATGAACTTTTTTTTAAAAAAAAACTTTTTTATCATTGATTTTTAACTTTTTTAAATATATATTCATATAAATAGCACTTTCTTACCATGAACTTTATGGATGATCTCTATAGCTTGTTGCTGCCTGAACGAAGGTCTAGAAATTATTTAAAAACTATGATTTTTTAAAGATTTTTTTTTGAAAGGTAGATAATAATTATCCAAAAAAATCTTAAATTAAAATTTATATTTTTATAAATGATTTGAGCTTCAATTTTAATACAATTTTAATATATTTAGGTAATTTTTTAAGAACTAAAAATGATGAAAATGGATTTAAAATAAAAGATAGTGTGTATGTGGTAGGTGGTGTGTGCTGAGTGGCTTAAATTATGAGATAGCGAGACACGTGTCATGTGATGAGTAGTCAAAAATATATGTAATTTAAGATAAATATAAATTAATGGGGCATGTGGCTCGTGTTGAGAGGTTGAAAGAGTGTACATTTTATTATTTAAGAAAATATTTTTTGTATTGTCCATCGTAATCATACTAATATAACTATAGATGTGGCTTTGCTAATTTAGCTTGTGATATTTCAACGCATTTCACAAAGTGCTACAAAAAAAATCATATTGTCTCAACACTTAGTCGATGTGAAGGATCTGTAGATTCCTCCGATGCTAATTGAATTCGGGTAGTGGTGTCGAGCTCCTGTTACCCGTGCTTTCGTGTTTCTCAGTGTGGTCAGCACTGGGTGTTTCCGAGCAGTGAGGCGCGAAGTCCATTCACATTAGTTCATCCAAAGTTTCTTACCCTTTTGCACTGATTTTTTTCAGCCATCTTCCTATCAACGTTAAAGAATCAACTGAGCATCTCCGCGGGATTGAATACCCGGATCGAATCAGAGTTCACGCCGCCCGCCCTGAACAAATAGGAGGAATGTCATTTCCGGATTAAGAAGATGTGAAAGCACATTTCCCTTTATAAGAAAGGTGCGTTCGAGAGTGCGAAGCGGGAGAAACGAGATGTCATAATCAGAATTTTGAATAAAACAGTCTTTTCATTATACTCACTAAACGTCTTTTCGCATCTACATTAAACAATTATTTTCTTTATCAATTTGCATAAGCAATCAGGTAGAGTTGTTCATAGTTTGGCCCAAACTGAAAAAACAAATTAAATCAATGTAATTCAATTCAAAATAATTTTAATTAATGATTCAACAGTCAAACCAAACCCAAATATCAAAATTATTTGGATGATCAGTTTGACAATATTTTTAGTCGAAATGAAAACTGATTAATAAGAATTCATTTTTTCTTCTCTATTAGTTAATTAATATTTGAATGTCTAAATTGGTTATTACATTATTTCATAAATAATTGTAACAAACAATGAAAACATTTACTATTTATAATTGTTATAATTTATTATGACTTCAAATTGATAATAAATATGACTTATATGGAAACAAAATATTGTAATCAGATTTTGAGTTTAGACCAAACCGAACAGAATAAATCAATTTAGTTCAGAACCGAATTAATGAGGTTCGGTTTTCAAATTTAAAAATATAATTATATTTGAATTCGATTCAATTGGACTCAAATCCGAACAGATGAACAACTCAATCCGAAGTGAACAAGTACATATTTTTATCTTTTTATCAGACAGGAGCATTTTTGTCCCAAAAAAATATTACAAAATTGCTTAAATTTGTAAATAAATATTTAGAAAGATAATAAATTTGTTATTTAGTATTAAAAAAAAGAGGAAGAAATGTTTGCGTGATTAATTATGAAGCATTTTTTTTATCGGACTACGACAACTAATCAAAGCGACAAGCAGACACGAGTGGGATCGTGAGGGAGCGAGACAGCTCGACATAGAGAGAGAGAAAATCTCAATCTCATCGACAGCCAAGGAGGACGATTGTGCTTTTCGGCTCTCATTCCACCGCCCCCCATCGCCAGTTGCAGGTGCAGGTTCGTTGTCGTACACCTCCTTCATTAAAACCCTGATAAGACTTCGACGATCGTATCTTCATATGCAACTCAGTGAATGCGTTTCTCTGATTGAATTCGTCATCTCAATTTCTCCTCCCTGTCTTTTCCTCCAAAGGGTTATGGATAATCGCTTCCATGGTTAGGTGTTGGAATATGATTTACTTTTTCAAAACTGTATTTTTTTTTTTGGTTTTTTTTATCAGTTCTGTACTACTTTTAGATATTTTTGTTGTGAACAAACAAGATGATATGCATCTTTGCCGATAAAATTAGTGAAGTTTACACGTGTCACTCCCTTGTCCAACCATCCTCTTTCACGCAAGTATTCTTTGTTTGTATAAGCGAAGATGACTTTATTTTTCGATATCTGAAACAACGAATATCTTTTATCATATCTTGTCGCCTATTTTCGTTGTGTAGAACAAGGAAGTTTTATCTTTTATCCTCTCATTGTTTAGAATAGCTAAGTTCATCTTTTATTTTATCTTCGTAGTTTAGTACAGCTAAGAAAAACATTGCAGTTTTAAACGAAGATGACAGTCATCTTTGCTGATACAAAAAATGAAGACTTGTGAGGAAGCCGTGGCAAAGGAGGGGCACATATAAATTTTGCTATTTTAATCAACGAAGATGTATATCATCTTCGTGCCTTGGTGGTACTGTATCCCTATGGATATACTGGAGGTGCGCTTGAGGTGGTTTGTAGTGAGTTTGGCGAGACAATCAAAGTGGAAGGGGTGTCCGGCCCCTGACCACTGGAAAAAAAAATGTCTATCATCTTCGTTTTGGATCTAAAAGTAGGGTAAAATGTATAAAAAAACAAGGGCGGATGTAGAAATGGTAGACAACGAGAATTTGAATGATTGATTCTGTCCTGTTTTGATCTAGTGATTCTTACACGTGATTTGATTTTTAGTTCCAATGTCTTGGGATTTTCATGTTTTTTATTGAACTTTTTTGTTTTGTTTTTGTTGTCTGCAGGTGTTCTTATAGTTGTGGTTGTTTCCTTGGGTAGTTTTTACTATTTGAGGAGCATGAGCTTTGCAGGGCCTTCTGTTGGTTCTGGTGACATTCCTGTTTTTTTTTATGTTAATCTGAAATTTATGATGTTGTGTTTTAATTGACATACTCTTTCACATCTTCTTTTGGACATTTCCTGTTCGTGCTCTGCTACTGATTTACATTTTCATGCCCACTTTAGATGGCAGAACTGCGAGACGGGCATTTGAGTTTGGAAGGACACATGTGGTCAAGCCTAAAGGTAACCACCAGGCTACTATAGTTTGGCTGCATGGTCTTGGTGACAATGGTGCAAGGTAATGGTTTATTATATATTTGATGTATCTACGTCGTATGTCTGACACCTAGATTAATTAACATCACAACAAAAATATACTCACCCCTGAACTTGACTTATTTATTTCTGAACTACTGATATATAGTAACAAATATGTGTATAAATTTTGAATTCTGAGCAATGATTCAACTTCTTGTGTTCCAATTTGACAGTTGGTCGCAACTACTGGAGACACTTCCCCTTCCAAATGTAGCGTACCTTTTCTTTACTCATGATGTAATAGTAATTTAAATGATGGATGTTTCTGTTATCAAAGCTCTAAATCACACAGGTGAAGTGGATATGCCCAACAGCTCCCACGCAACCTGTAACTGTGTTTGGCGGTTTCCCTTCTACTGCTTGTAAGCTATTAATTTTCATCCCTTTATTGCTCTCTCTTTTATAGCCAAATACTGAAATGTGATTCCCCATCTCTTTAGCTATCATGTAGGATGTAGCAATAGGGCTGATATATCCTGATTTTTTATGTAATGTGGTTGTCAGGGTTTGATGTGGGAGATCTCACAGAAGATGCGCCTGACGACTTGGAAGGTCTGGATGCTTCGGCCACGCATGTTGCAAATCTTTTATCGCAAGAGCCTGCTGATGGTCAGTCCCTTTGGAGCCATTGAACTGTTTCTAAGATTTTTAACAAAACATCATTGGACATTGGACAACTGTATTTATTCTGTCTTGTTTTATATTTGTGTTAGTACTTTCAGAGGGAGATTCTCTTGATTTTCCATTGTTCTCCGGCGTAGCTTGCATGAATTGTAGCAGAGATTGTTTTATATGTGAACTAACATGATGTGTTTGTAATGCTGGTGTTCAGTTCAGTTGTTATTCTTCGATTTTACTGATATATCTCATCGGACTGAAGTTTCTATTTTGGTTTGTAGTTAAGCTCGGTGTTGGTGGCTTTAGTATGGGTGCAGCTACCGCGCTCTATTCTGCTACTTGTTATGCTCTAGGAAAATATTCAAATGGAAATTCTCACGCTACAAATTTAAGTGCCGTCGTTGGGCTGAGTGGCTGGCTTCCATGTGCAAAGTTTGTGGTTTGTCATATAATCGTCATTTAGAAGCTACATTAGTTATATCAAATACCAAGTTTGTACTTTTTGTGTTATATCAGGTTATTGAGTGATAAGATCCGAAGTGTGGATAATGCTGCAAATCGTGCAGCCTCCTTGCCGATCTTGCTGTGTCATGGAAAAGGTTACATTATATTTCTGTCCTACATCCTACTCAAGTAATAAATATAGTTTAAGTCTTTTTGTAGCGTGTTTGATCTGGACATATGTGAGCTAATCATTTAACTCTCATCTCTCGGAATATAGATTACCTTGGTAATTTTATGATCTCTTATTTCCCCTAGCTGGCTTAGATTTATTAGAACTGTTGATTGCAGAAGAAATAGCAAGAGTCTGGTTTGGGTTATCTGATTCATTGCAAGTTGTCTTTGTTATCTGCTTGTGCTACTAAGTAATAGGCCGCGTTCTTAACATACAAACGATGGGACTTTAGAGGGCGTAACGTTAGATTTTGACTTAGAATCCCAGTCTGCATTCCCTTTGTCATAATTCAACCATTTCTTTACCATATCTGGACAGTAGAGCATTCCACGACTGCATTTGTTTGTGTCACATTACTTTGTTTCACAGTCTCATGTTTTATTTTAGGGATAAAACTCGAAAGGAGTCCTGAACTATCACCACTTACCTAATTGCGGTCAGAACTACCATGATTTCCAAAAAGGGTGCGATGAAAAAAAAATTAGACTGATTTTCTAAAATAAAATTTACCATTACATTTCTAAACTAATATTATTATAAGACTTAGATTTGTGTGCGAAAATTACGTCGTTTGGTTATTAAAATAAACTATATCGTTTTGCGCACATAAAGAAAACGATGTCTTTTGATAACCAAGCGACTTAATTTCCACACACAAATCTAAGTCTTATAATAATATTAGTTTTGAAATGTAAAGGTGCATTTTATTTTAGAAAATCAGTCTAATTTTTTTCTGTCGCACCATTTTTGAAAATCGTGGTAGTTCCGACCGCAATTGGGTAAGCGGTGGTAGTTCAGGGTCCCTTTTGGATTTTTCTCTTTTATTTTTTTTGTTTTACTGTCGGATGCCTTTTTGGAGAATAAAGTAAGTATCGATGATAATATTGTGTCTCACATCCTATTTGTGCATACATTTTACGTTGATGTGAATAAATTTGTGGTTTTGAAGCGCTTTGGTTCATGTCTATGTTACGAACTCAAAACTAAAGTTTTGTCTATTCCACTTGTGTAGGCGATGATGTTGTTCCCTACAAGTTCGGTGAGAAATCATCTCAAGCCTTGATTAATAATCAGTTTCAGGATGTGCTATTTAAAGACTACGATGGGTATGAAAAGGGTGATTTCTTCTTTTTCGTCCATCCAAAACTTGCAGCTCTTCCCGTTCTGAAAAAAATGGCGTGCATTTCTGTTGCAGGCTTGGCCACCACACGATCCCGAATGAGATTGATGACCTTTGTGCCTGGCTAACTTCAAAGTTTGGACTTGGAGATGGGCATTCGTCGTCATAAGACAATGCATATATTTTTCATGTCTTGAGAATTTTTGGAACACTGAGAAATGCTGTCGACTATCTGACAGACGGTGTGTAATATAGGTTGATGATCCGACCTAGTCTATATATTTTCTGCTGATAAGAATATCCTGGTAAAAATTGTTTCAAGTCTCTTCCAGATTTTCAGCGAAGTGATTGTGTCAGGAAATAGTCTATATATTTGTGATTGAAGTTATGTAATTCGTGTGTATAATTCAGCGTTGTAAAAAGCGTTAATGGTATTAGACTGTGGACGTAATGCAAAACGATTAGTTATTTAGACGGCGATTAATTGTAAAAATTATTCGGACCGCTAGATAGAATTATACATATTAATAATATATTTAATTATTAATATATATATATATATATCTAGAATGTGGATCAAATGAAAACCACATTGAATTTGTAAACTGTGAACTCATCATATCTGTTGATTTTGCATAATCTAATGGATCATGATTTTTTTATTTTAATGTATATCTTATCTTCATTTTTATTTTATTAATAAGATTAAATACTTTTCTTAATTATCTCACCTATTATCTGCAGTAAATCTATGAATATCTTTCTTTATCTATTTTATCGGTCAACATTATCACTACTTTCCTTTTTATTTTTATCTTCTTCATATTATTCAACCTGCCATTTGTTTTTTTACAAACAAATCATCATCTTATTTTTTTTTCTTTCATAGTAGAATCCCTGAAACAACATATGTTGGATGCAAATATTAATGGTGCACGTCCACATTTGTTGATTTTTTTAATGGTGCACATGAATTTTGGTGCACATTTCCAAGCATCAAACAAATTATGCACTATCTCAAATTTAGAAATAACTCACCATAAAATCATATTAATTGAACATTTTATCAAAAATAACCATAAAAGAAACAGAAATCAAATTATGCACCCCGGGATTTTAATTGTGCACCAAAAATCAAATTGTGCACCGAAATTGAATTTTGCACCAGTGCTTAGAAATTGAAGTGTGTACCAGTGCATCACGATGTAATTGTGCACCAAAATATATAAAAAAATTTATGTGCATTAAAAATGATAAAAAATACTATATCAAAGAAATTAAATCGTAAAAACAGAAGAAAGAGAAGAATTAAGCAGCAAATCTAACAGGAGAACGAGAAAAAAATCAGATGTTTGACTCCTTATTTAATGGAGAAAATCATGCAACAAATCCAACAACCCACAAATAATAATTTCATTATCTTTTAAAAATCAGATAATAAATTTACAAAAAAATCACAATCATCCGATGGAATATGAATCAATGATCAAGGATGGTTCACAGTTTACAAATCCAAAATGATTTTCATTGTATCCGTCCATATATATATATATATATATATATGAATTTTTTTAAATTTAAAAAAATGTAATAATTATTCGGCAAGCTTTAGACGGAGTGTTTTGCTATCGTCTAGTGACTAATCGTTCATTTAGGTGCTAGATGGAGTGTTTTAACACCGCCTAACGATTAATCATCTGCCTAGACAGTCGTCTTCTAGAGCAGAGGTACAATTATGTACAGCCACTCTCTATTTGGAAGCAGTGCAGTTCTAGTCGAACAGCAATGAATTGACAAGCCATGTACTGTATTGAATTGTTAAACCTGAGATACAAATGGCCGGGGAAAAACTATAATTCCATCAAGATACATCAAGCAACTACACTGCTACATAACAAATATTGGCCACCTGAAGATCCTGCCCTCGACCAAAATGAGGTATGAGTAAATACAGGAAATCAAAACATATCTCACTTTGTGTGGGTCTGGGTCTCGCTGATAAATGATACATTTGTAATGCCAGCAGTTGGCGAGAGCAGATGCTTTTCTTGATCCCCATCATCACTTTCTGTCGGCTCATGGGCCGTGATGGTGCATTGCGACTCATTTTCATCTTCTGAGACACAGAGGAGCGACACGAAGGTCCTTAAAGAACTGCACATTTCAACTGCAAACATGGTGGACTAAAAATGAGTAATACTGAACTCACCAGATACTTCGTGATATTCAGGGAGCTGTTTCACTGTCGTTACTTGGAGACTCTCTGGAAGTAGACAGCTACATAATGCACCTGCAAATTCAGCATTTTTTAGCAAGTACGAATTTCTAAACAAGACCCATTTGACATCCTAAAGTTGCAAGGGAGCTAACCAAGCCCGGCAAGCCGATTGACCCAGCCAGGAATATGTTTGCCTGTCAATCTCCGACAAAGGTCATCACTGAAATGGTTGCAATTCTTAGATATCAGATGGTAGGTGTCCCCATGGTACTCGGAGGCCATATTCTCAAGAAATGTTCGGAATTCGGCGGGAGGCATTCTTATGCGGCCTAAAGGAATCGAACATCTATATATAAAACCGGGACACGTCTTGGGCTCCACTTCAAACACTCCACTCGCGGGGAAGTCATGGGCTCCAAAGCCATACTCCATCCCGTGAACTGATTGCACACATAAAAAACGATATTAGACCATTTTCATTTCCATGACCAGAGAAGAGTTTCATTCTTCAGAAAAAAAATTCTGCTGATCAGAGATTGTTATACATACATGTTTTCCCATAATGGTACTTGTGATAACAATTTATATCGAAACAATTTGCACATCTGAAAGCCTAGATACAATCAGGAGGAGTAAAGATCAAAACTTTTAAAAGTAGTCCCACTCTGGAGTCTAGATGCCACAGCAAAGTTCAATCAGATCATTGAGAGGGTAATTTCAGAAAAAAAACAAATAATTTGAGAACGTATTCAGAATTGAATGCCATTATCTGAAGACAGAAGATGATGCTCCACAATTTTTTTTCTTTTAATCAGAAGAAATAAAGAAGAACCAACATCGGCCACGAGGTAACTATTTTAATAAATCACAAATCATGTGCAACTTGAGATAACACAGCTTGGGGGAGGACCAGTTTCGGACACTCCAGCATCAGCATTACCAATCAGGTTTGATAAACAAACCAATTAATCTTGAGCAGATATTTATCAAATTGTCATGGCGAGTAACAGGCAGTTAAAGCCACAGGTATTAAGATCTTGTCTAGATGTATCCTCAACATAGACTCAAGTGGCACCAAAATACACCCAGGCTGTAACAGCTGCATCCTTAGATCAGAACTTAACACTCTATCAACCAGATTGAAAATGGAACCAAATCAAATGACAAGGGCTCCAATATTATGGGAGAAAAACTCAGTTTCAAATGTCACACATAGAAAAAGATGGAGCTGTATCATCAAAGCATCATCCAAAACCCCCCGGCTCCAAACTTGCCATGGAAGCAACAAGAAAGACGAAACATTACAGAAACCCCCCAAAACCAAAATGAAACAGGCGCCCTGATCACAAACAGATCCAGCAGCAAGGAATCCCAATCATCTCACCTTGAATCCCAGAATGAAAGATCCCGAAGCCAAACCAGTACATGTAATTGTTGACAGGGGTGAGGTCGTAGACGTTCAGAAATACTTGGGTTTCTGGGACGCTGGCGCTCCTGGCAGCCTCGCCGCTTCCTTCGGAGCTGGATGTTTTCTCAGCCGCCATTGATCCGACAGCCACAAAGATTTGCGCTTTCTCGGATATCAACCCACACCCACCTCAGACCTCGACCGGAGATCCTCGAAAGCCCATTAACCCCCGGCGAGAGAATGAGAGAGAAACGGCGGATGATGGAGAAGAAGATGATGATGATCTGGAGCTGGCAAAGATATGGGTTGCCAGTTATGGTGCAGAAAAGATTAATCCTTTTCATTTTCAATATTTTTATTTTTTAAATTTAATGGACACAAAATAGCAATACAAAATGAGTAATCATACAACGACCCAATCTCCCACTCCTACTCCCCACTGCCCTATATATTTATACTTAACCTTTCCACCTGTTAAAACAGGTCTCAACCATTTTGAAACCTTGAAATGATTCCCACATTTGTTCATTTTATCTTGGAGAAAGTCTGACTGAAAAAATCACATTGTTATCACCACCTTTCACCGGGAAATAATTTGAAATTAAGGTTCTGTTTGTAGTTCAAAATTTGTCTCCTGGGCTCCAGTTGACTAACCAGAAACTTGAATTGATGAGTTGGTTGTGGACCAGCAAGTGAGCTCATTAGGTCTACCAAACACTGCATTTTTTTCTACAACTACCCCCATGTTTCAGTGGATACTGGAACATCTATTATTAGCTATTATTGTCTCACTTCCATGATGCTGAAGAGCAAGAACTCCCAAGAAGGACTGTCTGAAAGGAATAGGATTGACATTCTGTCTGGTGCAAAGCTTAATGTCAACAGCTTTGTCTAGGATGATGATAGTTCAACCACAACCAGCAGCCTCAACTGGGATTCAGATACATATATCAGCCTAAAAACGTTTTCTTTGATCCACCTGCTGCGGAGCATTTGTTGCTTGGGTGATTCATCTAAGATCCATGGAGGCACTCTGGACGCAGTCCATTGCTTGCTCACACATCCTGTGTATATTCTTCCAGTTGCAACTGAGAAACAAGGTTTAAATTAAATGTTAGAAAGCACACAGCTATATGTCCATCAACTAGTTTCATAATGGAAGCAGCAAAAAAAATGAAACTGTGGATGAGTAATTTCATTTTGCTGTAACTTTTTAGGGCGATTTTTTCGCTTTTTATATTGATCATGTGTTAATGAGCATCGGTTGGTATATCGAGATCACTGCCTCAACCTCAAGGGCTAACCTAAGCGCATCTCCCAATGAAGTTTCGTTGTAAGCTTCATCTCAGAGTTCGGAACGCTTCGTTTCAATAGGAAAATGGATTTTTAGCCTTCTCACATCGAAGCGCTTCGTGAAAATATTAATTACCACGCTTCGTGTTAATTGGTATATATTAAATAATCAGGATAATATCAATGATCACTAATTGATAAATATTAAATATTCAGAATATATCAATTATCACGCTTTTTACTCTGAAGCGTGGTAATTGATCCATTAAAAATATTTAATATAGTAAATTACTACGCTTCAGAGTTTAAAGCGTGATAATTGACCATTAAAAATATTAAAGATATCTATTACCACGCTTCAAACCCTGAAGCGTGGCAATTAACTTTTACATTAATTTTTTTACTATATAAATGTCAAAAACAGATAATATAAATTATTATTATAATAAAAAAATTAAAAAAAAAGTAATAAATGTACTATGAAGAAATAAAAATATATATAATAGGACATGTGGTAATTGTTAAGAGATATTTGAAAGGTATTTAAGATATATATAATAGGACGCGTGGTAATTGTTACAAGATAAATATAAAAGTATTTAAGATATTTGAAAGATTTGTTACAATGAGGTTCAAAGATTTGTGAAAATAAGATTTATGACAACGGTCAGTTGATATGACACAAATCTAATGTAGCATGACACAAACCTCCTTTTAACTTTTAACTTTGTTTCAATGGGGATGCCCTAAAGAAAGGGAGAGCAATACTCACAGTAACCGTCTGAGCGAGATGGGACCACCTACTAAAAATAGGATGGCTGTCATTGCTGCTCATCCGGGGTGGTGCGTCTACGAGTTCGACGCCTCCAAGGTCCACCAGATCCCCCATCCGAAGATTCATTGTCATCGTCTCTTGGGGCGGGGGTGCTGTTGCCTGTATTATCATAACTCTCACCCCACAGCCTTGTCAACCTCCTCCTTACAGTTTGCTGACCTCTAGCTCTGGAACCACCCGACCAGCTACTGCTCCTCGTGATTGACCCTGGACGGAAGACCCGGATGAGAAAGAAGACAGTGAGCCAACTACCTTCATCTATGGGCAAAACGCCATCTTCATCCCTCTCCTCTCCGAAGGAAGACTGGAGTGTGCTGAGCAAGTCCCCAAAATCCCTCTGGCGCTCCAACCTCCTCCAACTACGCTGACGCTCTGGGTCAGCCTCTGATGGCCTCGCGAGTGGGTGTGAAACCCTTGCATGTCTTCTGAGATCCGAATACATTCCACTGAAATCGCACGTCTCACAAGCACAGCTTCGATGTTTTGCATTCATATAATGCCGTGCGGGCTCATCAACAATCCAGCCACTTATCTTCCCACGACAAAGAGGACAAACAAGTGCCGGATTTGTCGGATCCTCACAAGGAATTGGAACTGCATTTGCAGAATTGCTACCTGCCTCCCAAGCTTCAATCAGATCCCCATTTGATGTTTCTGTATCAGAAACCAGTGTCTCAACAAAAGCTGTAGCTGGCTCAGTAGCAACCTCCTCTTGATGAGATACCAAAACGGATGCATCTGAGAATGATTTGCGAAATTGGTCCAGGCAATTTGAGTGACGATAACTTGTGTCGCACATGAACGGCCGACATCCCTTTTCATGGGAAGAACACAAGAGGAGTACCGCATTATGAGGATGTTCCATGCACACAGGGCACCTTGCCTCTTCCCATTCTGGCACATTCTCCTCCGACTCCGTCATGTTCTTCGGAGAAGATCTGGAGGACCTCACTCTACTAGGGCGGCTTGAAAAAGGAGCTCCCCTGCAACTGTCATTTGAGAGTGAACGATCTCGTCTCTCCTTTGACATGACACAGTATTGACATATAAAAAGGATGAACTCACTAATTCCTCCCACAAATCAACTGCAGAAGAGAATACAATCAACATAAGAAAAACAAAAAACGTCAAAATGAAAAACATACAATCATAGTATTGCACAAAAAGAACCGGTAGAAGAACAAATAGAATATAGTATCTTTTCAGCATCCAGAAATTCCAAGCTATTTTGAACTATCTAACAATTACTAAAAGCCGATATACATGCGACCTCTACAGCATAGCTCGCCCTAGAGACTACATGGTGAACTGCACCCCACCAATATATTTTACCTGGTGCGGCGACGGAGACCAGTAGAGTCAAGTCATCCAGAGTCAACACCAAGAGGTTGTAGCTGAGATAAGTCAGAACCCCCCAAGTTGATATCCTCCGAGATAACAATAAGCAAATCCGCCAGCCTCCTAATCTCAAACCACATGTTGCACCATTTCTTGACAAAGAGAGGATCTTTTAAAGACAAAGCTGCACACAATCCATTCCAGAGATTGCTATGCAAATTTCAGTAAACTGAAATCACTTGGAATCAGCCATTCTTTTTAACAAATTCGACTCGCACAAATAATACGAATAAGCCATCGAAACCCTAATCGAACTCTAACCATATGCTTCAAACTAGCCTGGCCAAGACTGCTATCAAACTCATCGCATACCCAACGCATCCACCAGATCCACCAAAATTGAACTATAAAGATTGGAGCTTTAGATTCTTACCGGGAGGGAAAATCGAATCAGGTCTGAGGGTGGGTGCGATCGGGACGCAGGAGGCAATCTAGGGCTTGTTCTCCCTCTCCCGACTGGAGAAAAAGTCGGAGAAATGCGCTGGTTGGGTTGGGCAGATGACGAATAAATACATTTATATGGTAAGCTGTCTGGCTGCTGCTCTCCTCTGCGATGCTTCTTCCACATCCAGGTACCGACTTGAAATTATTCCAAATTGACGACATGTTTTTGTAATTATAATTACAACGTTTTTAATTATTCCAAATTGACGACATGTTTTTGTAATTATAATTACAACGTTTTTATTTATTTATATTTAAATTTACTCTACACAACTTCCACTAATTCTAATTTACGGACATGCGACAAATACATTTCTCCTTTGATGTTTTGATTAGCAAATTTTTTTTTCTATTACAGAACTCGCTCTTATAAGATTTAAAGAAAAAACATTGTTTCCTTAATAATAGAATGAACCAATTGGACGGTTGAAAAGATGCATGAAAAAAAAATTGCTTTTAACTTTTTTGTAAAAAAAATCACAGATACACTATTAAATTAATATTACAAAATGAAAAAGATCTGTGTCAAAAAGTTAAATCATTTTTTCATCAAATTAAATATATATATATATATATATATATATATATATATATTATATTGCAAAAAGAATGCTATATTGAAAATGAAATTTACATGAGAGGAATGGTTTAGATCAGATAAATAAAAGAACAAAGAATACAAGAAACAGACTCTAAACTAAAAGATGATCTAAATTAATTTTTCTGGACTAATTAACATTAAATGTTTAGAATTTGATTTTTGAAATGTTGCATATCTTCAAGGCAGCATCCCACTGAATTGATTGGAGGATTTTGGCTCTGCAAGGAGGAATAGACTTGAAGATTTTATTGTTTCTGGAATTCCAAACATTATTTGCCCAAGCTGCAATGTAACAAAGACTAATCAATTTTAATTATGAGGAATCAAATCTGAAATAGTTATTTCAAGAAAAAAATCCTGAAAACTTGCACTAGGTCAGAGAATCAGGTAACAGATTTTCAAACACTGAACATTCAAAAAAATTGTGATCTGCAGTTTTCAGCATATTTTATTTAAATAAAAAGATGCAAGTTCATATTTAAGCTACACTAATGGTTAACAAATTTAATAATACCAAATATATTTAGTAAGTCAAACTTAATTAATATTGATAACATCTTAAATTAGTTCAATGCTTTCCTATATTGTGTTAGACAATTCTAATAGTTCAATTATAGTGGGAAAGCGATGGTAGTTTAATTTTTTTTTTTTATATTTTTCTCAAAAAATTATATATCGCTAAAACTAATAAGTTTCTATGTTCAAAACTCTCTTAATATCAAAATGAGTGATCAAAATATAACAAAACAACTTTTAATTAATGTGTCTACAATTCACTTCTCATTGTGAATTAGATGAGAGAAGATGTAACAGACCGACCTATTTGCATCTTGAACAAGGCCTTGACTAGCTAAGAGAGGGCCCAAAGAAGATGGAAGCACAAGTTTGAGTTCCAGGAGATTGAAGCTTGTTAATTAATATGAAAACACATATGTATATCTATATATATTGTAGGAACAATATAGGTCATGAATCCTAGTCGTTGGATTAAAATAATCTCTATTCTCCATCGAGGAGGTGGATGAGTCTGTAAGGGATGAGCTCGTTTACTAAAAATCACGAAAGAGTTGTATCTCTCTCTCTTATGATAACAAGTAATCTCATTTTCCAAATGATCTCTTGAAGTTATTTTTACTTTATGGCAAAAACTTTAGGAAAAATCTTGCCTAGCTACATATTTAGGAAGAACTTCTAGCTAAATGAGGCACGATTATTGATCCGGCATTGAGTTCGTAACATCATTTGATTGATGTCTAAAGGATCACAGCTTCTGAGTCGCATTCCATCTAGCAACGAACCGCCGAGATCGACTCCCGTTATAGTATAACTCATTGTGATATATCTTATTGTGCAATATATTGTTTGTGCTTCAGAGTTGTTGTTGTGATTTAGTTTGTTGTTGATTTAAGATAAAGGGACAACTTTTAGGTTATTTAGTGCTATCGTTGTAGAGGGCCAAGCCGAGACCCCGACCCGATGCATCGAGAAGTCGGAGTGCGAGTCGGCGAGTATCCCACTAATTTAAAGTATTGAGGCCCCAACCGCCTCATTCCTCCCGCCAAGCACCACGCAAATCCTTCAGTCGCGTCTCTCGCTCATTTCTAAAGTCTCCGCTCCACCGTCGCACCCGATGAGAGTAGTTCATCATTTTATTTTTAGAAGCAGACCGAGGTCAAAAATACAGAATTTAATTTGTAAGAAAAATAGTGATTAGTAGTTAGCTTAGTTTATGGTTGAGTGTGCTTTGTGCCGCGGATTAGAATTTGTTTATATTTTAATTATTTGATCATGAGGAGATAAATTTTTATTTCTTCGCCGATATTTTTAGTGTGTGTAGTTGTGAGTTCGAACCTCATGAGAACTTGATCTCACAATCACACGCACTAAGACATCAGCTTAGAAACAGAGACTTTTAGTTCATCATGATCAAACACTTAAAAATAACATGTTTCAACCTGAGTCACATAATAAACTCAGACATTGACTTGGGGACACCATGCATTTTTTATCTAAAGTTGAACTCAATATTTCCAGCTTCAATGTTAACAGCCATTCGATTCAGGAATTCATCACTCGAACAAGCCCCTCGATACTCGTCTCTTCCCACAAGGCCCCCGCACCTCCAACCAAAGGCCCTGCAACGCCCCATGAGAAGTTTGTCCAATTTTGTGATTAGAGTCTCACAATGGTTGGAACTGAAGAGTTTAAATTATAAGATAAAGAATAATCGTTGATGATTATCTAAATTTATGGTTGAGTTAGTTATGTGTCTCGAGGTAGAACTCAGTCATAAATTAAGAGTTTTTATTATAAAGCATTAAATCACTGTTTTTAAGTTGATGTGTTTATCTCTTATAGTTGTGAATTCAAACTTCCTTACAGTTTGATCTCATAATGACACGTAATAACACATATGTTTCGAGATAGAGACTTAGTTCTTTATAATCAAACATCTAAATTTGACCAGGTTTTAACCTGAGACACATAATAAAATTGAGCATTGACTTTGGGACATCATTCACTCTGACTTTTTGTCTAAAGTTGCATTCTCCCTTTCCAATTTATGTGGAAATTTCACATTATGTGAGCAAATATTCAACGCATGAACATCTTACATCATTTGAGCCAGCTCTACGTTATAGTTACAGGTTTTTATCGGTTTAAAATTTTTATTACTTTTTTTATAAAAGTAGCTGAAACATGGTCGGAAAAAATAATACTCATATGATGGCTGAAATATGGCCGCAAATATCCGGTCAAAAAAGTTTAATCGCAAAAATGTGTAAAGTGGCGGGATATGTTGCCCAACTGGATTGGCCGTAAACTAATCGTTACGTGTCCAGAAAATTTGACAAAAAATAGTTACAAATTTATCAAAAGAACTTATCATCGATGTCATTCTGGACATGATATTTTTTTGCCAAATTTAAGTCAGACGTAGCTGGGTTTTGTAGGTGTGAAGCGGTGTCAAACTTTTTTTTTTTTTGCATTTTTAACTTTTCTGTATATGGACTATAAAACTCAAATTGCCAACTTTAATTTTTATTATTTGCTCTCTACAAACAAAAAGAGAGAATTGACTATTGATGGAATTTTGTATTTTCCTTAAAAAATAGTTTATTCTTCTTAGAATTTTAAATTTGACATTGTTTATTATTATAAAAGTTATAAAATAGCAATAGGGAACAATTTGTACCTTTATAAAGGTGTTACATTAGTAATGCGGCTTAGTTTTACAATTTGTACATTTAGTCATAGTTTGGTAGTATGTATTACAAACAGGATGATATTATTATTACAACGGTTATGTGTTTGGTTCAAAATAGGAATAAGTATTAATAATGCAAGGAAAAAATTTTACTTTTAGAAACTCATATTAATAATACCTCCTCAATAGATGGTATTATTTATATGAGTATTAATAATTCACATATAAATTATACAGTGTACCAAACATGCACTTATAGTATTAATTATGCTTGTATAATTTTTCATAGTACAGTAAGCATCAAGATAATTAGTATGCAACACCCAAAAAAAATAATATTATTAAAAAAATGAGATATTACTAATATCTTAATGAGATGCGGATTAAATAATTCATCCTACCTAACATACTTAGATAGTAAGCACGAAAATTGTTTTGTACATTTAATAAGCCATTTTGAATCCGGAATGATATTATAATTTGTAGGTCTGAGTTGTTTTAATTTTAATATGTATTTGGGAACTGATGATTATCTTTTTGTTGTCATTAGAAAATTGACAATATTTTTTTTTCACCCACTTTTCAAAATCTCATAATAATAATAAGTCGATTTCTTACTAGATTAGGAGACATAGTTTGATTTATACTCAATATATATTGTGTTTATTGATTCATTCTTATTCCTCTCAGAATTGAGTTTCTGAAGTAGCTTCTCCCCTGTGCGCTGGTAATCTTTTTCGCTCAAACTTATTTTGATAGATAATTTTTTTCTATGTTTTTGATCAAACAAATCGATTTTGCCTTTGTTAAGCTCATGTTTGATCAGCATGTCAATTGGTTTACCTAGCTCATGTGTAATATGCTTTTGAATTTACTCACTTGGTTTTATTTAATTTCTCAGAATTTAATTTGAACAAGAATCAAAATTTTATGTGAAACACATATTCCATTTTCAACTATTATTTTTGTCTGATAATTTGATGAAGTCTATGTGTTCGGAATGGTTCGATTTTGTACAGAAGAAGGTATTTGTTCATCTGGGCTCAGCTATGTCGTCGCGCCTCAACGCCGCTGCGGACAGTGATGCCATTGTCATCACCACCGGTCTCCCGGAGGATCACCGTCCGGTGGTGGTGAACCAGTCCAAATCAAACATGTTTTACAAGACGAAACTATGCGCAAATTTCATGGCGGGAAGATGCAACAACGGGAGAAATTGTAGCTTCGCCCACGGGCGTGAGGACATGAGGTTCCCGCCGCCAAACTGGCGGCAGCTGGTTGCGCAGGGAGGAGACCACGCCCACGTGAGCCGGACAAGTGGTGAAAATAAGGAACAACATAAGAAAATGCAACCGTGCAAGATTTTTCAAAGTGGGAAGGTGTGTCCTTACGGCGAGAAATGCATATTCCAACACGAGTATCCGAGGAACATGAGAGTGGATGACTCGGGCAAGATGATCCGGAAGAGTGAACCGAATGAATACATGGCCGGAGCCGATAAGGCGATGGCGACGGCTGGCGCAAGGAGCGAAGACGCCGCTCGAGACGAGGACAAGTATGCGAAATTCAACTACTGGAAGACCAAGACGTGCACCAAGTATGAGACCACCGGCCGCTGCCCCTTCGGCGACACTTGCCACTTCGCCCATGGGCAAGCAGGTATCGATTCGGATACTTATAATTGAGGAGTCAAATGAAAACCACATTCTTTCGTTCGTTTTCAACCAAATCAATCATCGATTCTTGGATTTGTTTTTCAAACTACCCTTTTCGTTCTTTCCAAGAACGAAAAAAGCTTCACCAATTTCTCTGTTCAGGAGAGCGCAAATAGCCCGTGGATTTGAAGGTACAGTAAACTGCTGCTGTGGATGACAGATGCAGTTTCACTTTTGAATAGTGTGAAATCGTAATTCATGTTCGCATTTCAAAAGAGTGCAAATTAGAGGCTGCCGTTTTTGAACGACAACCAATTGCATTTTCGTAATATTCAAAAGCGAAGCTCCATTTGTCATCCATATCGGCAGGTGAGTGAGCCTCGGCAGCCATATGTTATTTGCGCTCTGCTGAATAGTGAAATTGATTGGACTTTTCGTTCTTTAAAAGAACGAAAAGGATAGAATGGAAAACAAATTGAAGAGCGATGGTTAATTTGATTGGAAACAAACGAAAGAAGGTGGTTTTGCAAAAAATTCCATGCCTGATGCCACCACATTCTTCCATTTTTCTTGTTATCTGACTTATTTTGTTTAACCAGAGCTGCAGGCTCCGGGTGGTCATAATCAGACCAGGTTTTCAAGCCTCCAGCCGCCAGCTACATCTCCTGTTCGAGCTGCTCCTCCGCCCATCGATAGTAGTGCTGCAGGTGGGAGTCGTGATGCGGATGATTCATCGTCTCATGGGTACCGAATCGGTCCTCGGGTAAATTGGATCGCTCGGGAGAAGGGGCTGCACAAGATCAGCCGCGTCTACGGGGACTGGCCTGATATGCCCCCTCCCAATTGAATTTCCCAGCATCACCAAAACCACAGGCTCCAAGTTGAGAGAACCACAGGATCTACAAACATTTCATTTTGCGCGCCAGTGCATGTTTTTACCTCAACCAAGCTAAATGTTTGTCGTAGATTGCTTATCATACATCGTTTCCTGTCGTGTCTGTGTGACATTTGTTTGACTTGTCACCTTTTGAATTGAACTTGTGTTTTTTTTTAATGTAATTGAATTGTGTCACATTGAAAATGCGTAGGAAACGGTCATATTTTTTTCATGAAGAGAAAACCGCACCAGAGAATGTCAACTTTGTTTGACTATTTAGAATTTGCATTTAAATTAAAATCGATGTTAGGAATATAGGCTTTTTATGAAAACCTAGATTGAAACTACGTTTTAATTAACTGAATTTGATTGTTGTTCAAACTCAAATTGTCGTTATAACGGTGGTTTTAGCGTCAGAAAAATGATTGTTGTTCAAACTCAAATTGTCGTTATAACGGTGGCTTTATCATCAGAAAAACTATCCAACCGACTTTTCAATCCTTATCATCGTGCATTTAATCAAATTTCTGGTAATTTTTCTCACTTTCAATCAGATTTCTCCAATTTTTTCTTATAGAAAAATTATATTTCGCGATTCCTAACCTTACCTCGCCAATGTGAATTCTAAAGTACTTATTTGTTGTGGGTGACAATTGTGTAGCTTTGGGGGTTGCCTATCTCGATTCTCGACGCTATTGTTGGCTTTTTGTCTATCTACCCAACTGTGTCTAGAGAAAAATCCTCTTTGATCTCCATCTAGACAGGAACCTTTTCAGTACATTATTTTGTATGTAAGAGAAAATCGTATCAGACAGCATCAATTTTGTTCGACAAAAAAAGAATTTGTACTTTAATTAAAAATGTTTGTAAGCATATAAATATTTTATGAATCTCTAGATTGAAACTATATTCTTAATTAACCAAAATTGGTTATTATTTAAACTTAAATTGCCGTTATAACGGTGAGTTTTTTATCAATAGATCTCGATTATATAGGGATTTATGAGTACACTGTCCTCGCAGGTGGGTATTTGATGCAATTCTGTTTAGTGAATTTAATTATTCATTATTATTCTAGTGATGTAAAGAGATACACCGAAAGATAAAGTAGTAAATGGAGTGAAAGAGCTACATATTGTGTGGATAAAGAAATATTGTGAGACAGAATTAACAAGTAAATGACGTGAGATAAAAAAATAAATGAAGGGAGTTACTTAAAATTAAATAAAAACAAAATGTGCTATATAGTATATATGAAAATAAATGAACGATATTGGTGCACTGTTTACATTAAAAAAGTGTTCACGTTTGATCATATATATATCCAAACTCTATATATATATTAGATTAAAACTGTACGCATTAACAGTTTTCTCTAAACATTTTTTAGTGCGTTCTAAAATTAACATTTCTATATGACACATTCTCATAGCTTAATTTTCTTTTATTGTTTAGTATTATATTTATATTATCAGTCTCATACTTAATAGTTTTTATTCATATCCTCTAATTTACCTAATCAATGATGCCTCACTCGGACACTCCACTTATTATTTCTTATTAATAATTTTCATTCGGTATCCAATATTGTCTTGAAATTGTCCATTCAATTATTTGTCCATTAATAATGCAATGTTTATTATGAATTATAATCTCAAACAGTCAAGTGATATGCTGCAAGGGTAGTTATTGTGTTTTTATCATATACGTAATTGACATGTGTCAGACAAAATAAATTTATTATTTAATAAATTAAATAATTATAGATGGTGTTTGATGATTGGCCCGGAAATGGATAACCTCCATCCCAATAAATTGTTTGGGTGCTTGGGATAAGGTTCCGTTTATTATTACTATAAATCATAGTTATTAAAATTTGATCGGATCATCGGTTGAACCAGAAGTCGGATCAGCAGGCTGTCAATTAATAATTGTAAAAGTTTCAAACTTAAATAGATAATATCATAAAATACAAGTATAACCCTTGATTAAACCGGTCGTTGAACTAGTTTGAACCACTGATTCAATCAAAATATTGAGAATCGGAGCCTTGATTGGTTCGATATCCGGTCCAGTTTTGATAATTATATTATAAACTGATTTTAGAATAACTTGTTAGTAAGAGATCATCCCAAAAACAGTATAATCAATTTACTGAGGTTTATGTCTATCGTTATTATTTTTTTACTGCTATCCATTTTGTAATCAGGGGAAGAAATTTTAAATACCAATAAGTTATATGAGATGTTAAATTGTTAACTAACTATTTTACGGATAAGTAAATATAAGGCATGTCCATTTTAAAAAATCACGGTCATTATATTGAAATTTTAAAATTCACAGTCATTTAAATTGAGAGATTATTGTGTAATAATTAATTTTATAATTATAACTATAATTACTACTTATAAAATATAATTGGACACCTAACTAAAACAACATTATTGTAATACATTTACATTTATTTTTGATAAATTTTTAAATATTCCAAACATGTATCATCCTTTCATCAAAACAACAACCCAATCAATACGTCGAGTTTGCTCTAGTAAAGAATGATGAGTGTGTCAGAAAGTGTTTGCGATGAATTATGTAAAAAAATAAAAATGATAATAATAGATTGCAATTATAAATTGCTCCATTAACAAAAACATCAATTTTAAAATATCCCGGTGAGAGGTGATTGATTTGAAAAATAAAATGAATGAAAAATATAACAAAACGATGTAGTTTTAGTTAAATAATTAAATATACTTTATAAATAGTAATTATAGGTTATAATAATAAATTCAATTATCACACAATAGTTCATAAGTTCAAAATGACCGTAAATTTTAAGACTGAAAAATAATTACTATTATATTTAAAATGGGGATAATATGTTCATTATTTTGTATATTTCCCTCTTTTAACATGCAATATGAATTATTTTAAATATTATCTCATTATATCATCAACCTTTACCACTCAATTAGGCATAATTAAGTTGATTTACTAATCGTATGACACTACTTTCACAATTTAATTGACTTTAATTTTGAGAATGCCCAAAGCACCAAAAACGTAAACTTCGATTTCCTTTCAAAAATTCGTTTAACAAATTTTCTAACATCTGTAAAAAATTATTATTATTTGCACATAACGTAAATAATTTTACACGTCATTTTGCTTGACAAATGCTGAAAGTTATAGCTTTATGTTCAGTTTTCATGAGAAATAAATTACAATAAAATGAAAATAAATAAGTATTACTTTTTCCCTTCTAGTTTATATGGGAAAATATTTCGTCTTCATTTTTCATTTTATTTTATTTCCTTAAAAAATTATAAAAGAGAAAGGAAGGTTTCTCATATTTTTGTTTCGTATTTTTTTGCGCGGCTTAAAACTTTTTTTATTAAAAATAAGCTATGAATAAAACTTTAATTGAATAGTATAAGATAAATAACAAGAATTCTAAATGGAATTTATGGATAAGAAGTTTTTTCTATTATGATTTATCTTATTGACGTTCCAAAAGTTTCTTTTTGTAAAAGTCTCTTAACAATAGTTTATAAAAATAAGAAGAGAAAAGTATGTTTTATTTTGAATTTTAATTTATTCGAATATAAAATTATTGGTTTCTTATGTTAATGACTAATGTGTACTTTTAATGAACGAAAATGCGTATCACAAACGATATTATTAATAATAAATGCATACTACAATGGTAAAAACAAATATGTATAGTATAAAATTGAGGTATATTATTTTCAATTCTTTTAAAACTTTTTTTATGAATATGAGTATATTTTCCAGCCTATATCATATCGTGTGAAATATTATATATCCCGCCATTAATGATGGGTATATTATTTCCTCCACTTTTATTATAAATATTGGATTCATATACCAAGCAGTCAAGCAATTTGTTGCGAGGGGAGTTACAAATTAATGATCAATTATGATTTAACATCCGGAAAATATATGATAATTTAAATAATATTTACATTTATCAAGACACGTGTAAATTATTGATTGATTATGAGAGAAATAACTTCTTTGACAACAAATTGTTTGGCTGCCTGAGATTAGATTCCATTAATAATAAGCCCATTTTTATATTTTATTTTATTCTTCATTAGCCGTTTGGGTAGTAATTATCTTGATGACTAATTTCTTACAAACTAAAATAAAATTAATGCTATACACCTCTCATACCAAAATAAAATTATACATATTATTTTAAAATTTCGATTTGCATACATGCTCAATCATAATATATAAGTTATATATCTGAGCAGCTAAAAGCATATCGCTTTTGAATGATTTATAGGAGTTCTAAGATGTTAATATTTTAAAGTTTTTTATATTTTAGTGTTTTTAAGATTTTGAATTTCAGATTTTCAGAGTATTTAAAATGTTTTTTAAAAAATCCAAAGTAGTATCATTTCATAACCCTAAAATTCTAAATATAAATCCGAAAACACTAAGAATTCATTACTCTTAAGCCCAAAACCTTAGAAATCCAAAAGAAAAAAAAATTCCCAAACCATTAACCTCCAAAATCTTTAAACATCACTAGGGAGAGTACCCGTCGAATCGACGGGTTCGGTTCGTAAAAATTAAATTCTGAATCAAATTATTAATCATCGGTTTTTTAAAATTTGACCCGTTTCAAACCGAACAGTTTTTTAAAATTTCAAATCGAACCGAACTGACTGATTTTAAACCGAACCAACCGATTTTGAACCGAACTGGTTCGATTCGGAAGGAGGAGCATAACCGCCGGGAGCGCGACATCCTATAATGTTATTATAGTAGATTCAAAACAACGGTATTTTAAACATTTCATTCTTCCTTTAATTTTTTCTAATTAATTAAAACAACGTTATTTAAGTAATACATCTAAGGACATGTTTGGTATACCATATTATTTATATATGTATTATTAATACTCGTATAAATAATATCATTTATTGAGAATGTATTATTAATACTGATTTTTAAAGATAAATTTTCTTACTCTATATTATTAATACATGTTACTATCTATATATATAACAGAATAGGATTGGGAGCGTCGCGACGCTTCCGGTCGGTTCGGTTCGGTCCCGGTTGGTTCGGTTTGATTTGAAATCGATCGGTTCGATTTGGTTCCGGTTAATTCGGTTCGGTTCGGTTTGAAATTGGTTGTTTAGTTCGGTTTTAAATGTTAGTGTATCGGTTCAGTTTTAAATTTTTGGTTTCAAATTTCAAAAAATCGATGATTAGTAATTTGATTTAATTTTTAATTTCTCAAATCAGACCGATCCAAATCCATCAATTCAATGGGTGCTTTGCCTTGTTCTAAATAAAATACATCACACTTGTATTAATAATATCAATGTCATTTTTAATCCGTGCTACCAAACCGGAAAGAACAAATTATCTTTTAGTAGCACGTGGCAATCCCACAGCCCTTGTCGGAGGAGCAGCGAGTCACCACCACCAGCCATGACAAAAAGTATCAATAAAATTTGCAACTTTACCAGCCCACCAATCGAGTCGAGTCGAAGACGCAGCCGCATCGCGTAGCATCAGATGCTCTCAATCTGCTGCCCCATTTCCCATTCCGCAATTCTCTCCAGGCGCCTTTCCCTCTCCATAATCGCCGCCACAAATCATTTTCGATTCCGATCTTCCGCCATGTCCGTCCACATGAAGTTCCACGCCTTCGCCGGCAGCAATCTCAGATCCAAGGCCCCCAAATCAATCGACCGCACACCCACTTCCGCCCTGGAGGCGCTCAAACACTCCCTCCTCGCCACCGAACTGAGCCCGCCGGGTGCCGACTGCGGTAAGATCTTGCTCTTCAGGAACGGCAGACCGTTGGTGGGGTGTCGCGATGAGGGAGATGATGGTGCGTCGGTGTGGGGATTGGAGTGGCTGAGCATGGTTGAGTGCAGGGAGCTGCTGGGGGATTCCAGGGTTCCGGTGAATGAGAGGCCGATTGTATATCTTGGGGTGGATGGGGAGAGTGTGATGTGGGGAGTCGATGTGTCGGATCATGATGGGTTGGGGAAGGAATTGGGGAAGAGGAGCTTGTGCTTTGTGGAGCTCAGGACACTTATGGTTGCCACTGATTGGACTAATGTTAGTGTGATGCAGCAACTCGCTGTTGCTGGCCAGGTAAATTTGCTCCTTTGGAATTTCTTTTGTTATTCTTGCTTCATTGATGCTTGTAATCGGTGCTAGGTGTTGAAGATATTAAATCGGCTAGTCGGGTATTAATCGAAGAATTAATCTAATGCCTTGACGGAGTTATTTAATAATGAATTATAACAAAGCGCATTTAAAAATACGTATATGTTAAAAATAGAGCTTGGAACTATTAAACATCAGCATGTAAGCGGCCGCCGTTTAGAACACTGACTGTGACTCGTTCATCTGGCGTCTGCCTCCTGAAGGATTATTTTTTGTTCTTAAAACTAAAACATGCTGCAGAAGAATGAAAGATATGTTCATATCTTGTCATGCCTTGATGTAGTTGGGATGTGACATTATGAGCTAGTTGCTAGTATTGGTGACAGATTCAAAACGTGTTTAATTGACCATAGGGTAGAGCTTTGCTCGAATGGAGTCTGGTGTCTCAGTATTGCGGACACTGTGGAGCGAAAACAATTCCGGTTGAAGCTGGAAGGAAGAAGCAATGCTCCAATGAAGTGTGCAAAAAGAGGATTTACCCGCGTGTGGACACTGTAATGCTCTAATTATTGTTTTATTTCCCACTTGTTTACCTTATCAGCTGTTCAAGTGCCGAGAATCATTTTATGTTCTTTGCAATGGAACAGGTGGTCATTATGTTAGTCATTGATAGAGAGAATGATCGTGCACTTTTGAGCAGACAGTCTCGTTTCGTGCCTCGGATGTGGAGTTGCCTAGCTGGTTTTATAGAGGTAAAAAAATAATGATGAAGCTGTGTTAACCTTATATTCTTTTCTATTATCCACAACCCCACCCTTTTATGAGTGTGGAATTATTTTGCGCCCCTTCTGTATCACGTTTGTTTTGCAAGGGACTGAAGTTGCGCAACTTTAAAAGTCATTGTCTAAATCTGTCAGGGAACGCAAATGATTTCTTAATCAATTGAAAATTGTTATACGTAAGTAAATTCTGTCTGTCCTCAGCCAGGGGAAAGCTTGGAAGAGGCGGTAAGGAGAGAAACATGGGAGGAGGCAGGAGTTGAAGTTGGAGATGTGGTTTACCATAGTTCGCAACCCTGGCCAGGTACGTATATGACTGTGATTTTATTGCCTCTCCATGCGTTGGTTTTAGCTATCAGATCAGTATGGAATATTTGTAACAAACATTCATTACCAGTGAACTTTTAGGGTGTGTTTGGTTTAGGGAAAATTTGGTGGAAAGGAAAATTTGTTAGAAAACAAGAAGAAAAGTTTGTAGGAAAATTAGATGGAAAATAGGAATGAAAATTTGTTTAGAATAAAGAATGTTTTAACATTTTTCCATCATTTTTCACCCCTAACCAAACAAGGGAAAATATGATGGTGTGTTTGGTTTAGGGAAACTTAGGTGAAAGGAAAATTTGAGGGAAAGTGAAATCCATAATAAATTCCATTTTATTTTCCTTTGTTTGGTTCAAATGGAAAACTGGAAGGAAAGTTTCAAAACTCCTTTTATTTTACTTTTAACTTTCCCTCTAATATTCCTTGTAATTTTCTTTCCCAAAAATTTTCCCTAAACCAAACAAAGGAATCCTTCTAACTTTCCTTCAAATTTTCCTTTTCATCTAATTTTCCCTAAACCAAACACAGCCTCAAGGAATATACAAAAAGCAAAATTCTGGGTCATGTTGGAAGTTTGGATAAAACTGGCTATTAGTAGCTGATTAACGTAGCTAAGAAGCGAAACATATATTTTGATAATAAAATACAATGTGTCTTCACACTGTTCTCGTATTTGTGAATATCATTCTTGCAGTGGGACCAAGTAGCATGCCGTGTCAGCTGATGGTAGGGTTCTTCGCGTACGCAAAATCACTTGAAATTAACGTGGACAAGTCAGAACTTGAAGGTATATTAATAATGAAACCAATGGAAACGAAATTATTTGTATATGTCGGCAGTAACCTTTCACCTCTTATGTTGGATGATCATGTTTGCTGTTCTTATACATTGCCTGATACAGTTTTTATCACATGCCTCGTAATTTTCCAGTTCTGAGAAATGCACTGTTGTAATCTGCTCACAAATCGGGGGCCGCATTTCTTATAAATTAAACGAACTTGTTTGCTCGTTCAAAAAAAGCCAGTTTGTATCTCATTTCTTTTAAATTCTCTGTTAGATGCACAATGGCACAAAAGGGAGGACGTAAAAAAGGCGCTGACATTTGCGGAGTATAAAAAAGCCCAGACGACAACCTCTTCCAAGATAGAGCAAATGTGCAAAGGAGTTGAGAAAGCCAAAAGCTTAACATCAGACTACAACGTTGAAAGTGGAGAGCTTGCTCCCATGTTCATCCCTGGTCCGTATGCAATTGCCCATCACCTTATCTCTTCTTGGGTCCATCAAGACGCACCGCAAACCGATCCATCGTCTTCAGGTATCGTATCAAATTTGTAAGGCATGGCTGTTTCATCCTTCTCTGTGACTGAACGTGCATTATAACGATATTTCTTCCTAGAATGAACGAATTGGAGGACCTTGTCCCTCTGATCACCTGATGGTCTCCATCAGCAAGATTTGTACCAATTTAGTGATGCAACTGTCCCAAAGCTACCGCAGTGACACAGTCCGATTTTGGTTCATCGCCAATCACAGTTAACCTGCGGAGCTGCTGCTGCAACTTTCGGTGCAAATCAGCTTAAGCTGATGCCAAATACATTACAGAGTTGTTTGAATGTAAAATAGACATGTAAAATGGACCATTTAGTTATTACTTAATTTTTAAATATATGGACCTCAATTTACCAATTTCCATTCGAACATGGTGGCCGAATTGGTTGGTTGAAGGATAGGTCTCATGTGATCATGGAGCCAAATATTACCAGTTCCAGATATGTTTGTCAGCTCAGGAATACTTTTGAGTTTGTGACGACATGAATCAACTAGTTCAGGAATACTTCATACTTGCTAACACTGTCAGAAAAAATTAACGGTTTGCACTTTTTTCTGGTAACGATTGTAGCTCGAACATCAACTGGATTTGGATAAGGGATGGTAGCTCGGAGTCTCTTTATGGTTTTTTTTCTTTAAAAAATTATGATTGGGATATGAATGAGAATTGGGGTATGGCGGGAATAACTCAAATTTATTGTATATAATTTGTATGATTGTAGTAATAGCAAAAAGTAATGTTTGAAATAAAATAATTAATTAATATTGAAATATTTCATAATTATAGTTTATGGTAATATGTGAATTCCAAACAAAAAAACACGCGACAAAATAAAAAGTAGATTGATCTTCTATTTTGTATCGTTGCTTAGAAGAACACGCTCTTCAGATCTAGATTATTAAGTAGCGTGCTTCATTCATTGTATCATTATTTCCTCTAATGTCTCATCCTTGTATTGATTATTATTTTTTTACAAAAGATGAAGATTTGTACGCTCGGACGATAAGGATGCAATTTATATTTTTCTCTAAGGTTGTGTTTGGTTTAGAAAAAATTTGGTGGAAATAAGAAAAAAAATTTATGAGAAAATGAGAAGAAAAGTTTATAGAAAGGAAAATTTGTTTAAAATATGGAATGTTTTAACATTTTTCCACCATTTTTAATCCCTAATCAAACAAAGAGAAAGTAGAATATATTCTATTAAATCTATTTTCCACCAATTTTTTCATAAACCAAACACACCTTAAGTGAGCAAGAATAAATGAATGTGTGCTCCGATTACGATAGTAACAAGTGAAGGAAACATAGAATTATCCATGAAGTTGATTTTCTTTTGTTTGATTTGAAATGAAAATATGGAAGGAAAATTTCACAACATTCTTTAATTTTCATTCTAATTTTTCACTCAATAGTTTTTCCTCAAATTTTTCCTAAACTAAGCATGGAATTTGCATAACTTTCCTCTCACTTTCTTTAAACCAAACACAGCCTTAAGATACTTAGGATATGCTCTAAATACCCCAAAACTCTAAAATGAAAAAAAAATCAAATTGTTTTGTCTGATTTTTTTACCTAATAGATGTCATCTTACCACCAAGTTTATCTAACTTATTATACATTTTGAAATGTTTTCAGTCTACTCGAATTTTTCAAAATTAAATGTTCACAACTGTATCGATGTTGTTAAATGTGATCATATGTTTGGCTGTCATTTGAACTGGATGGTCATATTGTCAAATTGTAGTTGATAACTGTGATTTGATGAAAATACTTAGTTATTAATTGTGTCTTTTCTTGATAAATAATCACAATTTGATGACTTAAATTATTGTAGATGAAATTGATGACGAAAATATCTAAATTATTTAAGACAGTTGTAACAAGAAAGATACATTTAAGAAAAACCAAAATTGTTATAAATAGAAAAAAAAATTTTTAAAAAAGAGAGTATTTTTTTTAAAAAAAATGTTATCAAGACAAGTCATAAGTGGATTAGTTTTAATAAGTAAGTAGTTCGAGTATCACAAATCAGATGGTGACAAGTGGTTAGGGTGGTACAAAATCCGGTCCGGACTGGAAAATGATTCGGAATCGGACCGGACCGAAGGATTCCGGTCCGGTCTCGGTCCATCTATTTTCAGAATTCTGGTTTTCATTCCGGTCCGGACCGGAGTGGACTGGTTAGGTAATTTTTCAGTAAAAAGTATTATTTTTATTATAATATTTTTATATATCTTATTTAATACTCCCTTCATCCTCTAATACATGTCGTTTAAGGTTAATTTGAGTAGATTAAGGTGAAGTTAATGCTAGCGGTTGAACAAATTTAATGAGTGAGTGGTTTGTATTTTTAAAAAAATTCATGCAAAAAATAAAATTGATAGATTATTACTGGTAATGATTGATTTTTTATTGATTATGATAAAAAAGTGATTAATGTTTGATGTTTTAAGGTAGTTGTTGATATTAAATATGCATCGAAAAATTTTAAGTGACAACATGTAAAAGAGGACAGAGGTAATATATAAACAAAATTATTTCAAATTCACACTTTAATTAAAAATTAATTTTTTTTATTAATCCGGTCCAATTTCGAAATTTTCCACCGCGTTCCGATTCAGACCGATTCAGATCCGGTCCGGTCTTCGATCCATATTATATCAATTCCGGTTCCGGTTCGGTGAACACCCGTGGTGCGTGGCGGAATGTTTGGGCCTGATGGGCAGAGGGTCAGGAGCCCAATAGCCGATGAAGTGGGCCGTCTGTCATCAGTTCCAGAAACCAGCAGTCGTTGTAGTGAAAACGAAGAAAGGAACAACGCTCGACTCTGAGAATCAAATCGCTGAACGACGCAGCTGCAGCAATCCCTTCCCGTCGCATAGCTTACAAAACCCTCGTCGGGGGAAAAAATGGCTGCGTTTTTCAGAAGAGTGGCCAAAGCTGCTGCTGCTACGCCGTTGGGATTCAGGAGCGCCTCAAAAGCTCAATCCCAGTCCGGCTTCGGTGGATTCCGAGTGCCCTTTGGCGCGATTGCTGCCATTTCCGGTGGCGTATCCTACTGCTACTACTTGTCTTCCACCAACTTGGTCAGTGTCGTCCGCGATCGCGTTTTGTCGGATCTGAGCCGTGTGTCTTCGTTTCCTAGTATACATGAATAGGACGCTGTTGCTCTGACATGATGCTTCTACGTGAAATGTCGCTATTTGATTCTGGGACTGCTTCCTTTGTTGGAAATTTAGGATTCAGTTGACTGTTACTGCAGCAGCTCATGATTCTTTATTCGCTAGGAGTACTGCTACTGAACAAGTGCAGATATAATGTCTGTTCCTTTTATAGATTGGGGATTATAAGCTGAGATTTTTGGTGCATATATAATTCTTGCTTACTGAAAATGAAGTAGGCTCCTGGTCTTTGTTGCTAGTTATGTGGATGGTTTTGGGTTTTGGGGTGCTTTCACGTTAAACTGAATGGAATTCTGTAGGCCTTTCATTTTTCATTCTGAGTTAAGATACTGTGTTGGATTTGAATTGCTTCATATAATTTAAAGGAATGTTGGATTCATTAATTCATTTGACTGAAAACTGAAAGAAATGTTAATGTTCTCAGGCTTATCTGGATCAAGTTAATGAGGAGACTGGCCCAAAAGTTGGTATGTGTTTGCACAGAGCTTTTTTTGTACAGCATGCATAGTTATATCGTTTATTATGTTCCAGAAGAGAGGACTCACAACAGCGTCATAATATGTTAATTTGGTTTTAATTTTGAGTTTTCTTTTTATATGAACCTAGTGTGATAATTTTGAATGTCAACAAATTTGAAGATTCGAAGTATTCGTAATGTCTACATTGCCCTAGTAGCTCAATGATCATTCTCCATTTTCAGCCCTCAACCCTAATAAATGGCTTGATTTCAAGCTGGAAGATACAGCAACAGTCAGCCACAATACGAAGCTGTTCAGGTTTTGTGCTTCGCTTTCCATTTTGAAATGTTGAATTCTGACGTTGATATGGCTTGAGATGGTCATTTTCAGCTCGGTCCGTCCATATTTTGTTATCTAGTTTCATATGTTAAATTTTCTATTCAATTAGATGTGAAGTGTTTTTATAGTCTTACTCTTATGGTCCTTTGTCATCACTGTGCTCAAAGATTCATAGATTTCATGATCTAGATATTTCCATTTTGGATGCTAACTTGTATTCTGTACTTAACTTCAGGTTTTCTTTCGATCCCTCTTCCAAATTGGGTCTGGATGTCGCTTCTTGCATCCTTACTAGGTATGTTAAGCTAATGATAGTTTACTGATATTTTATAGCCTAACAGGGATTCATGTGAAGCTCCACACAAATCCAGTTTTGTGTAAGTGAGGTATTCATTTGTCTGTAGGGCTCCACTTGGACAAGACACCGAAGGCAAACCAAAATATGTGGTTCGGCCGTAAGCATTTCAACCAATAACTTTTCTTGTCCCATTATATCTACTTGTCCCTAGTGAATGGAGTGTTTACTCTGCAATATACCGGTTAACCCATCAGTTGCTGAAATAAGTATTTCCATTTGACGTGCAGATATACTCCTATATCACCTACCGACGCAAAAGGATATTTTGATCTGCTAATTAAGGTTTGCCAATAGATTCAATCTTACAATTATAAATAGAATCAACAAATTACCAAAGCTTCTGTAATAATTCATTCAAGCGTGAATTTTTAACCCAACTTCAAATTCATCAGATATATCCTGAAGGAAAAATGAGTCAGCATTTTGCCAGCCTAAAACCAGGTGATGTCCTTCAAGTGAAAGGGTAGGTTTAGCTCTTTTTATTTAATAAAAAACTGACCATTTGGGTTTTCTATGGTATTGTATGTTGTGAATGCCATTAATTCAAATGTGCAGGCCTATTGAAAAACTGAGATACACTCCAAACATGAAGAAGCATATTGGCATGGTAAAATCAGATTACTTGTAAATCAGCGTACACAAACGTAGTATTTGTTTCAGTTCTGTTTTGGCTTATAAACTCCTTGATGATTGTAGAGAGAAAAAATTACGGTTTTTAGTAGCTGCTATTAATCTGTTTTTTCAAGAGCCTAAGAAGGTGCATTTCAGTCAGTAGCTTTGACTGGTTAATGTCTTATTACTTGTTTCTTTTTATAAGAAAAAATTTGAGAATTTAGATTTAACAATTTATAATTTTGGGACCTACAGATTGCTGGTGGGTCAGGTATTACCCCAATGCTTCAGGTAGTTGAAGCCATAGTAAATAATCCAGATGACATTACTCAGGTGAGGGTTTGCGGTTGTTATTACTTTCAATTTTTAAAAGCATCAAAGTACTTTAGTGAGATGAGCCGAGGTTAATTGTAATGTATCCATACTTGTATGAAACATACAATTTTAATCGATCTAAAACAATGTATGTGTTTAGGTCTCCCTGATCTACGGAAATGTTTCCCCGGATGACATACTACTCAAACAGAAACTTGACTTACTAGCTACAACCCACCCAAATTTCAAGGTAAAACTGCAAAATTCCATTTATTTCCATGATGATTCTACTTGCTCACCAGACTTTGTATCCATTCTAATGTCGAAGAGATTATAGGTATTCTACACTGTGGATAGACCAACAGATAACTGGAAAGGAGGTAAAGGGTATATATCAAAGGAAATGGCGGTTAAGGGGTTGCCCCATCCTGGAGATGATACTCTCATCCTTGTAAGTTTATCTAGTTACATTAAAGTTCTATTTCTTGAACTTGCTATACATCGTTATAACGGGTGCAAGTTCTGATTACAATGCAATTTACCTTCATGTATACTGGTTTTAGGTATGTGGCCCTCCTGGAATGATGAATCATATATCAGGCGATAAAGCCCAAGACAGATCACAGGGAGAGGTATCCATTGAATCTCATGGTGTCATAATAAAACACCACGATTTTCTATCGTTTCCTCTTTTATTTAACTGGAATTTTTTGTTTACTTGCCATGTTGCAGCTCACGGGGATCCTTAAAGAACTGGGATACACGGCAGACATGGTCTACAAATTCTAAGGAGCATAACCATTCTGCATGACCACAATCTTTCGTACCATAATTTAGATTGTTAATAAGTCGTCATCTGAAACTCAAAAGTAAAATGAAATAAGAAAGATACGAAACTTCATTGTTACTGAGATATTGTTGAGCCTGTCTTGAGGTAACTGATTCTTAATACCAGTATGTTTGGTTTTTTCTACTTTCAGCAAGGTTATTTCTAGTTTTTTCTGGTTCTGGTTTTGTCTTGTAGGCCAAAGAACAGAACGCCATTGAAACTTATTAAGGTAGTCGATTCAGCTTTACTTTTTGGATCATAGTTGCTGACGATTTTCCTGTCAACAACTAGCTTAACTTTTATTTACTTTGGGGGTAGTTCAGCATTCATTGATTTTTTTTGTTTTTTTTTATTTTAATTATTATTGTATATGTTGTATTTTTGATAATGCAATTGGATTATAGTACTTAATAATATAAGTCATATGTCGTGGTTCTATATCTGATAAAAGTTAGTTTTTCTTGTTTTCATTAGGTGACATGTAATATTTTTCCTAGTGAATTTTTACTCAATAAGTCTCTTTGGAGAAATGACAAACGCTTTCTTAAACATGTTAAATTTTTAACATGGCTACAAACTTTACGTCCACAGATCCTCATTATTAGTGGATATGTATTCGGAGAATGACTTTCATCTTCTCAACATCCTTAAATGAGTATATGAATTGATGCTCATTTAAACTCAACACTTTGGAGCATCGAGGTGTGATCTGGTGGTAAAGAAGGTGAAAGTGATTTTTGTCAATTCCAACGATCAACACTCGAATTCTCTGGTGGTCGAGTGTGTCCGTTGTAATTATGTTTAATAATTTTTTAAAAAAAATCAATGCTTTTGGCCTAAAAAGCTCACCTGTATAAAGTATATAAATTTATTCTAATTAAATACGACTATAATATCAATACTTAAAAAGAATTCTTCACATGAGTTCTCATGAGGAACTCTGTCACAAGTTCATCATCATACTAAATTAATAAAAGGGGAAAAACTCAAAAAGGGCTCTGAACTATCACTAATTATCCAATTGTGGTCAAAACTATCACAATTTCTAAAAAAAGTGCGATGAAAAAAAAATTGGACTGATTTTCTAAAATAAAATTTAACATTACGTTTCAAAACTAATATTATTATAAGACTTAGATTTGTGTATGAAAATTACATTGTTTGGTTATCAAAAGACATCATTTTCTTTATGTGTGCAAAACGATATACTCCCTCTGTCCTCTTTTACATGTCACTTAACCGAATTTTTTTGTCCACTTTTACTTGTCACTTACCAATTTTCAATGCGTATTTAATATCAACAACTACCTTAAAATGTCAAATATTAATCACTTCATTATCATAATCAATAAAGAATACATTCCTCACCAATAATCATCTACCAATTTTACTTTTTGCACGAACTTTTTCAAAAAATTATTAACCACCTACCTATTAAATTTGTTCAACCACTAGCATTAACTTCACCTTAATCTACTCAAATTAACCGTAAACGACATGTATTAGCGGACGGAGGGAGTACTCTATTTTGATAATCAAATTACGTAATTTTCACACAGAAATCTAAGTCTTACAATAATATTAGTTTATGAATGCAATGATATATTTTATTTTAGAAAATCAGTCCAATTTTTTTTATCTGTGAGCACGAACCACGGGCCATCAATTTATAGTGAGCATGAAGCTGTTGGGCTTTGATATGTGGATCAAACCCAATAATTAATTAGGTTCTATCCATGGATTAAATTTTGGGGCTTATTTGAGTGAATCATATCTGAATCGAATTATATTAAATTTTTTTGGGAGAAATCTTAAAAGGATCTTTGAACTATCACCATCTACCCAATTGTGATCCGAACTATCGCGTTTTCCAATTAAAGTACAAATTGTTAGTTTTTTAATGGAAATCATAACTCCGTTAACACACAATAAACTTTGTTATTTAACCTAGTCGTTAAGATCAAGCTTATAATTAAAACCTAAGTCCATTAATTCTAAACGGCCTGCGGTGAGTCATTATCACTCCTAATAATTAAAATCATTTTTATCATAGATTATTTGAATTTTATTCTACAAAAATTTATCATTATTATTATATTATTAATATAACAACACAATTTTGATTATTGTAATATATAAATATATTAGCATTATATAAAATATTTTACATTTTAAAATATAATTTTGTAAGTGAAATTGTATATAGTTTAGAAAGTGTAATTAAATTGGAAATGATTAACTTGATGATGTAGAAAAGTAGAATCATTACCATAATTATTAAAATTAGATCAGATATCAAACCGGTCACAGGTCTCGTTCCCAATTTGCCGTGAGAACCGAAGGTTTATATCGATTCAATCGAATATTTAAGAAAATTAATTTAATTGTATCATAATATTATTAGTTTTAAGTTACTAGTTTCTAGAAATGTAGACAGCGTAGCCAAATGGTAGAATAGAGGCTTAGAATTGAAGAGATAATGAGTTTGAGATACATATAACTTCTTTTTTTACAAATAGTTATTAATTATTAATTAGAAAGTATCAAGTAAAATAATTATATATTAAAATTTCACCGATTTAACTGATTTTATAGTGAATCATCTGGGTCGACCTAAATTATTGTGCAGTTCGATACATATATTCAAATCAGACTAGAACTTAGTTCTGTACCTGATCCAGTTGATTGAATCGGCTAATCAGGTACGGTTTTAACAATTATTCATTACTATAAAAAATATTAATATGAAAGAGCTGGAAAATATCAGAAAAAAAATCTAAAAGGGGCTCAGAACTACTATCAATATTCGAATTGCTGAAAAGGGTGGAAGAAAAAAAATTGGACTGATTTTTAAAAATAAATTTCTAATTGAGACTCCTAAACTAATATTATTATAAGAGCTAGATCTGTGCGCGAAAACTACATCATATTATCATCAAATTAAATAAAATCGTTTCATTTATAGACATAAAACATCTTAATCCTCAACATATTTACTAAAAACAATTGTATTTAATTTATCTAACTAATTGATTAAAAACAACATTGTAAATTAGATCAAATATTTTTTTTCCAAAAAATATTGTGAAAATAGGATCACTAGAGCCATTTCCGAGGTCACCACCATTTGCCATGTGCTGATGATTCTACCGCGAGGAAGACTATGACAGAGTTTAAAAAAACACAAGCAAACAAAACAGCCAGCAGAGATGTTCTGCCTCGAACACGAGTCAAAGTTGTCATGCCATTTCGTTAGACCGGTCAAACCCCCTTCCAAATGTGAAACTAAAAACAAGGGTGTCATTGTGTCATAATCCGAACTTGAGGGTTCTCAATTCGAAAATCTCTCTATTCAATTTCCATCTATACTCAGCTTGACTTACCCCATATGGCCGTGGAATATGCATTGTGGATAGACCATAATCGGAGATCGAACAGGTCAGTTCAAGTTTTCGGTTTTTTAGTTGAACTAGTGGTCCAGATTGATTCGATAGTCGGTCTAATTGAGTGTAAATTTTGTAAAATATGATAGTTAATTTTGATATTGTATTTAATAACAAGTTTATAAGATGACTTGGTGGAGTGGTTCATGCTTAATATGTATTTAATAATTAATTTATTGTTTGATTACTATTATGAACCGGTTAATAGTAAAACTAGCCGGTTCAAATGATTTTCTTCTGAACTGACTGGTTCAATCCAGTTTAACTCGGTTTGGTGTGCAAGACGATAAGTTTATGTATCGGACCGAAACCAAGTTCAATACCCGATCCAACCAATTGAACCTGCCTGTCTGATCTGATTTTAATAACAATGGGATAAACAGCCTGGAGATTTGCATGCACCGTGACTTTTGGTGAAGTATTAAAGGACGGTGTGCTACTATACGTGGATGACATCCCATTTAAATTGCTTTAAGTTCAAAGTTTTAGTCTTTATGATTAGATTGTTTTTAAATATTTTATTAGAGAAAATCATAGTTATTAAAACCAAACCGTACCGATTGGTTCAACTGATTGAAATGGTGAATCTGTTCTTAATCCTATCCGATTTGACTAATAGTACCGCTATGTATGAAAGACTCGACCGGAGTGAACTAGACGGTTTATATAAACTGATTGAATGATTTGTATATATATTAATAATTCAGGTTAAAAGAATTTTAAATAATTATCTAAAAATAACATTTTTTTTTGTTAAAATGGCTATAATGAGGTTTGATCTCTTGCCTACTATTTTTGTGACATTCAGTTATTACTTAATACTTATATAAATATTAAAAAACACAAGTAATCATAATCAGCAGTCGAATCGGCTCGAGCCACCGGTTCAATCGGTGAATTAGAAATTAGATATCTGATCGGTTCAACCTCCGATTCGGTTTTAATAACTATAGTAAAAATCAAATAATTAAATCTACGACATGACAATAAGGCTCGTATAGAGCTACAGAGTAATACTCGCCTAAAATATTTATTTTAAAATTAAATATTTGACCATCTCATCCAATACCATTACGACATCAAATACTTGTCTTACAAAAATATAAATAGAAATGCCTCAAACAACATGTTATTAAAACCGGACCGCAGGTCGAATCAGACAGAACTCCGATTCTCAGTTTACCGGTTGAATTGGCGGCTCAGACCGATTCAACCGTCGGTCTAATTACTTGCATTAGCTATAATAAAATTATGTTATCCTCTGAGGCGAGGGGTTGCTTGATTTCCTTTGAGGCGAGGGATCGAATCTCTATGTTGACATATTAACAACAATTTGTCCAAGGTCCTGGGTTCAAGCTATGTTGGTACCGCATTTACGCTTAGATACACTGGAGGTGCGCGTGAGCTGGCCTGCACTGAGTATGAACGTACACTATCAAGGTGGAGGGGGTGTGCGGCCTCTGGCCACCTAGGGGAAAGTGGGGAACCACTATCGATCCCCTTTTAAAAAAACAACAACAACAACAACAACAACAATCATATTAAACACTGAACCGGATGATTTAACAGCACCAGTGTATGAAGGTTTAACCAGTTCAATTCGGTTGAACCCAGTTAGTTATGCAAAGCGGTGCAATTAATTGAATCGGATCAGACTAAACACCAGTTTACGGTTTGATCAATTAAATCGGTCGGTCCGATCCAACTTTAATAACTATACTCAAACATGAATCAAAATTTTGACTACTTAAACTATCTCTTCAAAGCATAGATGTAAACAAGGAGGACTCATAGGTAATAACAAGGAATGTTAGCCATCTCAAACATAAACACACAAACCAAAATCACAACCTTGTTAAAAACTTGCTTACTCATCATTTTATCAAATTCTTCTTCTCTCTCATTTTCAACTCCACAAAATCAAATCTCTTAGCAGCTAACCAACCGCATCGCAATCACTCGTCAGATCAATCAGAAATGGAGGCCGGCGGCTTGCCGAGATCCGATATATCCTTCCGCCGGACCGGCTCCTCCGGCCTCGTCTGGGACGACAAGTTCCTCGGCGAGCTAGCCAAGATCAAGCCCGCCTCCCAGGACGCCGCCGCCCCCGACGCCGAGCCGCGCCGCGCGTCCTCAGCCTCCCCCGCCGCCGCCGCTGGATCCGAGCCCCCCACGCTCCAGCGGAGCAGATCCGACGGCGGCAGGCAAGGCTACAAGGCCGTGAAGGTCCCGTCGCCCTCCCTCGACCCCCCCTCGCCCAAGGTCTCCGGCTGCGGCGGGATTTGCAGCATCTTTGGCGGCGCCAATCTGTCGGAGAAGCAGCAGGCGCGCAGCAGTAAGAGAGCCAAAGTCGGGAAGCGGAGAGTATGATATAACGTGGTGACGTCACCACGACCGGCCTGCCCAGCTCTGAATGTTCGGTTTGATTTAGGTTAGTCATCCTCGACATCGTCACATTATTGTTCTATGGTTTTGTCCCTACTCTCATGCTCCTTGTTACATATGAATGTATACAAAAACTTGTGCTTGTGGATTAGTGTGAAATTGGTGTGCTTGTTCTTGCATGTAAATTCTTCTTCTTTTTTTTACTGATTTATTTTGTTCTGCTTCTTATATTTTTAAAATTTTTGTGTAAAAAGTAGAATCGATAAATTATTTTTAGTGTAAAATTGCATTTTAATTATTATGATAATGAAATCATTTTAATGTTTAATCTTTTTAGACATTTGTAAATATTAAATACGTATTAAAAATAGTTAAATCATAAGTAAAAGCGAACAAAAAAAAGTCAATTAAATATAGAGTAAGTTTGAATTTTTTTAAATAAGGTTGTGTTTGGTGCAATAAAAATTAGGGTAAATTACAAATACATTATCTATACTTTCACCTGATTTCAAATCAGGTACCGTACTTTGTAATTTTTTAATTCAAGTACTCTACAACTAATTTTGAAACAAAAAATACTACAATTCATGAGATTTAGTACACCAACACTATAAATCATATAGTCTATTGCATGATAATGAGAATCCATATTCAATAAGGTGAATTTTAGTGTTTTTTTAGTTTTAAAATTAGTTTTAGAGTACTCGAATTAAAAAATTACAAAGTACGTTACCTGATTTCAAATCAGGTGAAAGTACAAATAGAAAGGAAAAATATTCATTTAAAAAATAATTTTATACTTTCTACGCAATTTCTTATCATTATTATTAATGTGTCATCATGGCATGAATCGTTGCTACCGGTACTGATACTAGACCCCTTTAATTGAACTAATTATATAAAATAAAATTTGAACTTACACACCGAAAGTAATATTAATATAAGAATTAAATTTTTGCATTAAAATTACATTATTTTACCATTAAATTAAACAATAAGATACTATCATAAAAATAAAATAATATTTTTCCATATTCAACCAATTTTAATTAGTAACCGTATTATTTCGGCCGCATTTTCACATTAATATATATGGTCATCGTGGGGATACTAGTTGAGATGCTGTGGTTTGATGGGTAGTGAAGAGTTGGTTTAGTAATCAGCAAGGTAACTATAATTTTGAGATTTAATATCTCCGTTTCGGATTATTTGATTCATATTATATATAAATTTTTATTTAGTAATCAACTTAATAACTACTGGTCATTATATTTTACTGAAAATAGAACTAATTTCACTCAAATTTTAATTAATTTTGTATTATAGGATGGAGAGTGACATATACTCCTTCCGTCCTTTAATACATGTCGTTTAAGGTTAATTTAAGTAGATTAAGGTGAAGTAAATGCTAGCGGTTGAACAAATTTAATAAGTGGGTGATTGATATTTTTTTAAAAAAAATTCATGCAAAAAGTAAAATTGATAAATTATTACTGGTGATGAATGGTTTTTTTATTGATTATGATAAAGAAGTGATTAATGTTTGACGTTTTAAGGTACTCCCTCTGTCCTCTTTTACATGTCACTTAACCGAATTTTTTTGTCCACTTTTACTTGTCACTTACCAATTTTTGATGCATATTTAATATCAAGAACTACCTTAAAACATCAAATATTAATCAATTCTTTATCATAATTAATAAAAAAAATCATTCATCAACAGTAATAATCTATCAATTTTATTTTTTATACGATTTTTAAAAAAAAAACACAAACCACTCACTCATTAAATTTGTTCAACCGCTAGCATTAACTTCACCTTAATCTACTCAAATTAACTTTACACGACATGTATTAGATGACGGAGGGAGTAGTTGATGATATTAAATACACATTGAAAATTATTAAGTGATCAGTAAAAATGGATAAAAAGAATCGGTTAAGTGATATGTAAAAGAACACAGAGGAAATATATGTTATTTTATATTTATTAGTAAATTTAATTGTAATTTAAAATAAAATAAAAGCTAGGGATAATGATGAGGGTCATAGGTACGAATGATTTGGAAGCATCTAGCAAGTGGTAGGTTGAGTCATGTCTGGCAAGAGGGTCCAACTCCAAATAAAGAGAAGACAAACTCCCACCACCTTCTGCGTTTGTGTGACATGATAACATAATACATTAAATTTGCGGACCAATTCCGAATGCTGCCTCCCTCTTATTTTCTGAACCATGCTTTTTTCTGTACCCTACTGTTGTGTGCTTCATATATGAACCACTTGTTTAGAGAAACTGACTCATGAATGTATCGAGAGCATTCATCACCCATTTAATTAGATGAGTGTTTTGATTCTGAAACGACGCTGTTTTGCATTGGTTCATTCATCAAGCAAGTCAATGTGAATAATAATAATAAAATTATCATTTAGAAAAAATCAGAATAAAATTTAAAAAATGTTATGTTATCAGAAAAATCCAAATATAGAAATAAATAATTCACAAATTTATATTTGTATATTTATTAAAAAAAGTTATATTCATATGGTGAACATAACAACTTATCTGATGAACATATTATCAAATCCGATGAACATATCAGCTGATGAGCATATAATCAAATGAAACATATCAGCTAATTTAATGAATATATTTTCAAATTTGATGAATATATCAATTCATTTAATGAATATAACAACTCATATGATGAATATAGTAAAATAAATATCAACAAAAGCAAATGAAGCTTATCTGATGAACATATCGGCCCATCTAATGAACATTTCATCAAATATGATGAACATACTATCTAATGAACATATAGTCAAAATTGATGAATGTAGTAGTTCATTTGATGAGTATCACAGCTTCATCTTATGAACATATCATCTAATGAACACAACAAATCTTTTAATAAATATATTATTAAATCTGATGAACATAACAATTTATTTGATGAACATGTCATCTGATCAACATAATATTAAATTTAATGAACATAACAGCTCATCCAATGAATATATTATCTAATAAATATAATAATTCATCTGATGAACATAACAGGTCATCTAATTCATATATCAGCTCATCTGATGAACATATCATTTAATGAATATAGAAACTAATCTAATGAAGATATTATCAAATCTGATGAATATAACAACTCAACTAATGAACATAACAGCTTAGGGGAGAGCGTTGTTCGGTGAAAACTGATTCACTGAACCGATATAGCTTAACCGAATTGATTCGGTTCAGTTAATTCGGTGAATCGGTTAATTTGGTCAAAAACTGAATAAAATTTGGTTAATTCGGTTCAGTTAATGGAAGAGAATTTTTTAAGTTCGGTTAATTCGGTTCAAAAAAATAAATTATTAAATAAAAAATAATTGTTTTACTTATAAATATATTGATTTTATAAAATATATATTATTTGTTCGGTTAATTTGATATTTAACCGATAACCGAATTAACTGAATTATCAGTTAACCATATAATTAGGTTCGGTTATCGGTCGAGACTTTTGGAATTCGGTTAATTCGATTTGTTTAACCGAACATCAATTCGATTCGATTAACCGACCGATGCTATTACTTATAATAGCTCATCTGATGAACAAAGTAGACTATGTATCAACAAAAGCAAATGAAGCTCATTTCATGAACATAACATCAAAATATGAGGAACATATTATTGAATGAACATAACGACTCATCTGATGAACATAACAGCTTCTCTAACGAACATAACAGCTCATTTGATGAACATAGTAGAATAAATATTAACAAAGGTAAAAGAAGACCATCTGATGAATATATCATCAGATCCGATGAATATAGTGACTCATCTAATGAACATATTATCAAATTTGATGAACATGTCATATAATGAACATCTTATCAAATGTGATGAACATAGCAACTCAGATGATGAACAAATCATATGGTGATCGTAACAACTCTTCTCATAAACATTACAGCTCAACTGATGAACAATGTTAATCATCTGATGAACTTATAATCAAATCTGATGAACATATCATCTAATAAACAATGCAGTGCATCTGATGAACATATTATCAAATGCGATGAACATAACAGCGCACATGATAATCCTAACAACTCAACTAATAAACAATGCAGCTCAACTGATAAACATAGTAGAATAAAATTAAAGTAAGCTTATCAGATGAACATATCGGCTCATGTGATGAATAAATCGATTCATCTAATGAACATATCATTCAATAAACATAACAGCTCCTCTCATAAACATATTATCAAATCTGATGAAGATAGCACCTCATCCGATGAACATAATATCAAATTTGATGAACATAGCAGCTCATTTGATGAACATATCAGCTCATTTGATGAACATATTATCAAATTTGATAAACATATATCCAATAAATATAGCAGTTCATCTGATGAACATATTATCAAATCTGATGAACATAACAGCCTATTTGATGAATATAACAGCTCATCTGACGAACATGGTAGAATAAATATCAATAAAAGGAAAGGAAGCTTATCTGATAAACATATCATCAGATATGATGAACATATCGACTCATCTGATAATATATTATCGAATCTGATGAATATATCATCTAATGAATATAGCAGCTCACCTGATGAACATATTATCAAATCTAATGAACATAGCAGCTCATCAGATGAACATATCATCTGATGAACATATTAGCTTATCTGATTAACATATGATGAACACATCAGCTCATCCAATGAATATATTATCAAATCTGATGAATATGATAACTTATTTGACGAAAATAGTAACTCATTTGATAAACATAATAGCTCATCTGATGAATACAGCTCCTCAAATCATAACATATCATCTTATGAACACAATAGAATAAATATGAACAAAAACAAAGTAAGCTCATATAATGAATGAGCATATCAACCAACGATCATAGCAGCTTAAATTATGGACATATTATTAAATCTGATGAACATAACATTCACCTGATGAACATATTTATTAATTAATGAATATAAATTTATTAATTTATAAATTTTTTATTTAAATTTTTATAAATCAAATAATAGAATTTTTATTTTTTCTATTTTTTTTAATTTTCTAGATTTTTAGATTATTTATTTATTTATTTCCATTAAGATGAGGTGTTTAATGAAAATGACATAAAACGACGTCATTTTCACGCGAAAGCATCCATCGGTGCATCCAAAATTTTTAGCTATAGTAGTACGGGATATCTAAACTCAATTTTTTGAACCATACTGAATTGAATTAAATATAATTAATTTATTCAATTTTATATTTTCAATTGTGAAGATTGAATTAGTTTTCAATGATCTGATATGGACCTAATCAATTTATTTTTATTCGGTTCTATCTAAAATTGTAAAACCAATTTTAGTTTTTGAATTTGATCTTACATCTCAATCAATAATTAAACAACAGTTCATTTGAAAACATAAAATAGTTTATTAAGTTCATCATAAAATCGATTTTTGAAATTCTATTAAACTCAATTTTGATTATTTAAATAGTAGATAAATTATATGAAAGAACAAATTTG